>LPNX010696391.1:203368-375227 GCA_001517045.1 Pseudotsuga menziesii | reverse complement strand
CCCCCCCTAAAAATCTTTACAAACCTTTGGGGGAAGTTATAAACCCCCCTCGTAGGTACCTACAGGGGTGGTTCAAAACCCCCATTAAAATTATTTACTACAAAACTTTGGGGGTGGTTCTAAACCCCCCTCATAGGTACCTACGGAGCCGGTTCAACCCCCCCTAAAAATATTTACAAACCTTTGAGGGAAGTTATGAACCCCTCCCATATAAACTTATAGGGGGGGTTTTGAATCCCCTTCGTTGTAACATACAAGGGAAGCTTTGAACCCCCCTCGTAGTGACATATGAATTCTGTTTAGAACCCCCTCTCATAGCCATAATAAAATATATTTGATTTAAAATAACAATATTACAATATCATTAGGGCATGAAGGAATTGAAATTTCAACCTCCTACTTGTAAAGCACACGCTCTTCCATTGAGCTAGAACCCTTTAAGAATTGGGGAAAGGGGAAATATTAAGAATGATAATTAGGGAAAGTGGAAATATTAACAATGATAATTGGAGAAAGGGGCAATATTAACACCCAACAGACCAATGATAGTGGAGGAATCCATGAATGGAGAGTGTTGGTGGTAGGAAAGATGCCCAGTTTTAATAAAATAACATGACAACCAAAGTTTTGTTCACTAGATTGAAGGACCTACATGCATTGTTTTTGTAATATATGCTACAGTGAAGAGATTCAGGCATAGAATCTTTGGAAAAATCCAATGTTGAGTTTCACACATAGACTCTTTAGAAAAATCCAATGCTTAGTAGTTGTTCACATGGATATAGGAAGGGTAGAGATATAACAAATATTTTACTCAAATATTACCTAGGTAACGTTGAGTAAAATTTGGGATAGTTTCTAGAGCATTGCATCCTGAAGGTCCAACTTCGTGAATCACTGATTCCAAGGTGGAGGGTTGGTCACTTGTTAGTCAACCAACAAAATACCCATTCATATTGTGTATATCTATTTTTTTTACAATGACAACCAACAACAAATTTGAAAGAAAAATGATTTCAAACCATCTATTTCAATAACTATAAAAGTGAACACCAGCAAAGTCAAATACAAATTTGATTTCAATATTCAATGGTTTTGTATTTCGAGTCATCAAAGCTCAGGCGTCCAATGCACAAAGTCAAGTATAAATTTCATTTCAATGTAGGAGTTGTTTGATTAGGGCCATCTAGTAAGGGTTTATTTACCTCACTAGAAGTGTTCACATGAGAATTATTTCCACTCTTTCCCTTTGATGTCTTATGCATGAATGTATCTACTTGATTCTATCATCTTCCTAGAGTTATTGTTAATAATACTTAATTGCATAATACATACCCTAATTAAAAAAGTCTTTATATGGCACCATTTTCCACCCTCTTAGTTTAATTTTTGTAATCTTTTTCAGCATGTTAGGTTTTCATTGTGAGATGCATATGCAGCCCTAGTTTCTCTTATCATCCATGAACTAGCCCTCTTGGTATACCCTTGAATATATTTTCCCTTTTTGGATTGGAACTAGTCTCGTGGTTGTTCCATCACCCTTTTATTTTCCTATACTACAAAAACACCCAAACGTTTTTATAATCTATCTGTTGACATCACCTTGTACTTCATTTTCATAGCCTAGCAATCCTATCCCTGGGAAGTCCCCCTTATGTTGGATAAGATCCAACCTAAAGTACAAAGGGAGTTATTGATGTGATAGTGGAACCTCTCTGGGTTACTTATGGGCTAGCATTGTTCTTTTGGGATTTAATCATGCATGCTAGTTTGTGTTGTAATAGGATCCAAAGCTAATATCCTCCAAATGCATCCTGCTTGGGTAGGGTATTCAACCTAGTACAATGTCTCATACAATGAAGGGTAGCACTAGGGATGGAAGATATTGGACATGTGCAATAAATTACAACATGCATATTTTTGTTTTAATATATGGCCTATTGGCTGTCATGTTGATTTTAAGGAGAAAATAAAATATTTGTGTTTGTGAGCATGAGTTAGTTATCACTGTGAAATATTTTTCTGAATGTGATTATTTCCACATAGATTTTGTTAGTGTGTGCATGGAATACTCATGATAGATTACGATGTGCTAAACACTTCCGTGCACAGGAAAAATATAATTATGCCATTTATCGCTTATGTTTTTTCCTTTTATTTTACTAGAAAGGAACATTGGCAGTGTTTTCTATACCCGAGAAATGAAAATATAAAGCATTCAATTTTTTCTTATACCAAGACCCATGACTATGCCTTTTTTCCATGTAAGCAACTGAAAGATCACAAAACAAGAAAGAATACAATGATTCTACTACGAGTTATGAGAATAATTTGACAATTGACACTTATTCCCTGCAAGACTTTATTTGCTTTTGTTACCCCATGTGATCTTGCACATGGATGGGTGGCTTCCGGTTTTTCATTGTGTTTTATAATATGCATTTCTTATGTTCTTACAAAGATAACGGATTGGATCAGCAGTGTGGAATGTGTGTTTTATTTTTCCTCATAAAACATAGATTGACATTTAAATAGTTCTAACATGGGTGAGGAATGATCTTGAATTTGTCAAGCATTAGTAGGAGTTTCTCTATCCTTGATAACATGCTTAAAATAATAACACCAAAATCATGAATATTATTCTTCTAATTTTCATTTGCACAATTCTAAATCCATATTTCATAGGTTTCACAGCTCTTGCAAGTGGACCATCATGGACTGATCTAGTTGCAAGAAAAATAACAACAGAATGGCAAGAGGCAGCAGATTCTTCTAGTACAAACATCACATGCAGGGAAACTTTCTTTAGTATCCTATTTTGGTTAATAGTTTTATTTCCATGTTAACATGTTATTGTGTCAATAAAGTTTGTGATATTTTGTGTACTTCCACTGTCTTATAATTTACAACATACTTGTAAATGTTGTCATCGGCAGGAACTATCTTTATCTCTCTTATAAAACCTCACATTTCACTTTATTTGTCACAAATATCTAGAATCTGTTTGATAAAAAGAAACCTGTTTATTTAATTTTCCATTCTAATTTAAATGTTGGATTATGTTAGAGTTATTGTTTCAATAATTTAAGTAATAAGGTTCAACAGAGTTAACGCACACTTGCTCCCTAGTTTGGTGTAGCTGAAGATATCTCAATTCTTTTGTAGTATTTTTTTTTTCAAATATTTTAAAATTTTCAGTAAAATTACACACAGTTCATTGTAGATCAATATAGATGTACATATTGAATGTTACATCAACAATACGAAAAGAAATTGCATCGATTCCATTATTGTGAGCTCTTGCATGGTTATTGTTGTGTCATAAGTTCGAGAATCCTGAATATATATTTAATACCTTATAATATAACATGTATTCAATACCTTTGCATGGTTAATGTTGTGTCATAAGTTTCAAAATCCTGAATATATATTTAATACCTTATAATATAACATGTATTTGATACATAATACTAAAATATTCATGGCATTATTAATATGTTAATAAGCCATGACCATTCACCATTATTTTTCCAAACGAATATAATGTATATATTTAGAATCCCAAAAGTATTGTATATTCATCCTGTAATCATTTGATGCAAAGTAAAGGGAAATAAATCAAACCTGTACGGACATTTGCGTGAAGTACTGCTGTAAGTTTTCATCTTTAATATTCTTTGACAAAATATGCACACCGATAAATAGTTACTACATTATACATAATGTTTGTCTTAAAGAAAACATAACTCTGTTAATTTTAGTGAAAAGAAGACATGCATCATTTCTTCATTCAGCTAGAAAATGTTACCATGTTATAAATCATTTTGTCATTCTATAATGACATTGATTTGTGTCAATGCTATTAGCAAATTTTTTGAAAGCATGGCTTTTGCTTATAGTCGATTTATATGAAAATATCAACTCAATGTGGCCAAAAGATGGTCTTGGTCATGGAACAATAGATTGAAGCAATATCCTACTGGTCTAGAATTGAAGTGAAGGTATTTTTGTCTCCTTTTTCAAATACCAAATGACCACTGGAACATTCAACCATTTATAAAAATACTTGATCCAAAAAACATCGCCCTAGAGTCCATAAATTATTTCCTCGTTTGGTTAGAATGTTGATTCTGGAGTTTATTCAAAGTACACTTGAAAACTTGACACAATGTGTATTTTTGACAGGTATTTAATCGTTAAATTGGTACACATTGAAAATAATGCATTAGGATCTTTGTGTTCCAAATAAACACGAAAATGATTCACAATTCATTCCCTTATCTCCATTGTTGTGTATCGAAAATGTAGCAACACAACAAATGCATCAAACAAGAAATTTCCTTGTTCCTAATGGAATCTATTTAGATGGAACAAATGGAATTTTTCCAAAGTAACATCAATATTTTTCCAGCTAGATTTTGATCCCAAAAGCATATTCCCTTCCAACATAGTTTCTTGCATCTACATTTGTTTCCATGTTTTCTAGAAATGCATTAGCAACAAAAAGGTTTTTTTTTTCTATTTTTTCTTCTCAGCTAACCATATACCTTAATTAGACATGTTTGTTTACAGAAACTATGAAATTCAGAAAGAGTCTTGGTTAAGAGAAAAGTAGAAAAAAATTACAAGGAAGCATAGAGAAATAGACCATAAGCATGGGAAAAGAATTCATAACATTAATTCTCTAAGAACGATACTTCCTTGAAATAGGAAAAACTAAATTTAGAAATGCGAAAGAGCACAAGCAAGTTGGAAACATATATGTTATGCTATAGCTTTATGCAATGTTATTTTTTGTCTTTGTTTACGTATCTATCCACTAGGACCAATCTGATCTATGCATTGATCTTTGATATTCTAACCACTAGCACCAATCCGATCTTGCAACAGGTTTCTTTCCAATGAGAAAGAAACATGCTTTGACCATTGATCCATTTTCCTAAACCACGTCATAGAAAGATGAAAAAATACATAGTAATTATATACTATGTACAATTGTAAATCAAGTTGTCTAAAGAGGGGACTTTTTGGCCTCTATTTGCGGCTGGTTTTTACCAGTTTTTTGCAATGAATCTTCACGGAATTTTCAAAACATTCAAAAACATTGCTAGATTTTACAGAGTGTGGGTGTTTAGGGGTTTTCCTGTCCGCTGATTTCATTTCTAAGCTTAAAATCTCCCAACAAACAACATTAATTACAAATTTTGTATATTAAATTCACCGGATTCCGGCAGAAAATCGGCCTGAAAGTCAAAAAGTCCCCTAGTTAGAAAACTCCATTGTAAATGCATACACTGAAAACCCTAGGACACCTCATCAACAAGAAACACTTTTCTTGAATTTTCCTATACTATGGAAGAGTGCAAGTGTTGAAAATCCAAAATCAAGTAAGAAGGGATTATTTTCATATATAAGGTTGTATTTCCATCACTTCGAAGAATGCAACTCATGAGAAAAGACAAAGACTTGGCACGAGAAAGAAAGGTGTATTTTTATGAATGAAATGTTGAATCATTGGGTTGTGAAAGGATTATTAACACATGTAGTGGCAATATGCAACTGCTTTTAGGAAAGGAAAATTTACACCAAATAGAGCAAAAATCAATAACGAGGAAAAACATGTAATACTTTGAATGTTCATTCACCAATATCTAGGAATTTATTGAAATCATCACAAAATTTTAAATGAAATATAGACACAAATTATCTCCATGGACTTGGAAATTTTAAATCCATGTTTATGTCCCCAAACATGTGGACGGGGCATTGATGACAGTGTAAAAGTGCAGTAGATTACGTCCATTGTTTGTGGAAATGGATACAAGGTTTTATTTTTTAGTTGATAGAAATATTACAATAGGAATTCCCTAATCTTGATTTCAGGCCACTGTAAAAACAACCAACCATGATACACCAAAAAAATTTCCTAGGAGTTCCATTTACATATTTAACATTGAACTACAAATAGATATTCAACCAAAGGTAGGGAAAAGTTTTGTCAAATTATTAGAACTTTCATTTGCTAAAAGGCCTGGAGACATAGTCTCTTCCGTATAGGGAAATTTCATTTGGTAACATCAATCAAGAAAAAAGAATGAAATATGGAAACATTGAAAACATGGTAATTGATCCCACTACTAACAACCAATATAAGCAACTACACATTCATTTTGACATTAGTTTATGCAGAGATCATTTTTTCCATGCATTGATATTGTCTCAAAATATCTATTCCAAATTTTTATATAAATCATGAACCATATATCTAAATACCAAATAAGTTTTTCATAGACTAACATCAATGATATCTAAAGATAGAATATTCATATAACAATATAAATTTCTACACAATTGCATAAGATACACAATCTATAATACTGGTGGAAGCTTATTTATCTAAAAGAAATTCGTTAACACCATTCAATATTTTGAAACAATGAATTTGACCAACTAAATATAACTCATTTGAGTGAACTACATATAGAGAAAATTTTCAAAGCCAAAGGCAAAGAAGAATGAGTGCATCAAAGTTCTAAAACACGAATAAACAATTTCTGTAGTTTTCAAACAACAACAAAGGAAATTGCATTTTCACAATGTGCACATGAAAGTTCTAAAATATTGAACAACCAATGTCTCCATCTTTCAAACAAGAAGCAAATAAAATTGCATCTCCTCAAGTCAACAAAAGAAATTTCTAGAAGGAAATCATGATTTTTTTCCTATAAATAAAAAACCAATGTTTTCCACCATGTAGCTCCTATTTGCTCCCTAAAGCTCCAACATAAAGTTTTTTCTCCATTGATATTAGAATCTTGCTAAAGTTCAATTGGAAGATTTCAATCTTGATTTTGCATGTATGTATAGCTTCATCTTAACTCCATATCTGTTAAACAATTAAAGAGATCACTCTAAACCCTAATAAACTTCTTAGTACTTGAAAGATTTATGCTTGGGGAAAAATATGTGGCTAGGTTTTTTTACAATACCATAATCAAAGAAAATGTGGGTTCCCTAGTTTTATTTACAACTTAATCCAAGAAAACAAGAATTGGACAACAAAGTTATTTCTTTCTTCTATATGGACAATAGTAAGTTGTAGACTGGATTTTACAATGGTTAATGTTGAACAATATACTTCATACAATTCAAAGAGAGAAATCATATCATACAAAAAAAATATTTTTGAAGTTTCATTCTATTACTTCCACACACAATTGTAGCATATTGTTGGGTTTGGGACAGAAGGGAAGAATTCATGTATAATTCTGCTTAAGTAGGAAAGAAGAAGGTAAAGAAGAAGAAGAAGGAGCTCCGAAAGAAGAAACAACATCAAATAAGAAGAGAAGGATGCTGTGACAGTAGAGGGAAGATAAGGAGAAAGGTAAAGGGAATGCGTGGGACAAGGAAGCTGGTCTAGTTTTGTAAGCTACGATAGAAGGACAGAGAAAGAGATGAGATGACATGGAAGAATATTCACAGAAGCAGGAGTGTAGATAAGGTAACAGTTGGAAAGTGACAGTAATGCATGTCACTAAGAAAGCAACAACCCTTAGCGATCGTGGGTATGATCTTGGCTGGAGCTGGAAGAAACCGTATGCGTAAGGGAATTTTCGTAAGTTAGGCCGATAGCACATTTTTGGTCATGTATTTCTAGAATAGGAAAGGCAACATGTTGGCTAAAGACAGTAAGTTGGATGGGATAGTGACTAATGCTAAGTCTGTTAGAGTCTCTATCAAGTCAATATTGAGTCTCTAACAAGCATGTATGGGAGTTATATCGATTCTGTAACAGGGCTATAAAAGAAGAAACCTAAGCTGTAAATGGGTTAGCTGGTTAGCTAGTTCTTGTTTAGACGATTTTGAGTTAATTAATTGATACAACAGTTTTGAGTAAGTGTCTAGACTCTTGGGAGAGACACTAGAGCTACACTAGAGGTAGATAGTTTTGGTTACTGACTCTAGATCATTGTGTGCATTAGAGTAGTGGTTCTGTAGCTGAGTGCATAGACAGATAGAGAAGTTTGAGTTGTTCCAGGCTGTGTGTAGATAACTGAGTAGGAGTAGAGTAGAGTGATAAAGATATAGAAGATCAAAGAGCATGAGAGGGAGGAGAAGTCTGTAGAGATAGAAGAGAATATCTTAAACAAAGTATGTAGCTTTATGTACATACAAAAGGTGCATCTATTTCCTCATGCCAATTCGTGATGAAGAGCACCTTGTGGTTTTTTCTCGGATGGGTTTCGATGTTACATGCTGTGTATATTTGTGAATGTTGAGTAGATTAGATAAGTGCATATTTACTATGTTTAATGATTTATTTGTTATTTTACTTTAAAGGGATAACTGTATGAATGTTGTATTTCAGTAATGAATATGTCTGTGATGTCTTTTCACTGTGACTTTGCATAAGATTGCATAAAGAAGGGAAAATCATACCCTGTGTTGAAAGATAACGAGCAAACCACCAACCCACCTCCCGGTATTTGTTGGAAACCTTGGATTAGAGCCAAGGACTTAAAACAACCTCCTGCACAAATAGTGGAAATGTGGTTCTAGCAGTTACCCATAGAACTGAGATATCTCGAGTGATACAACATCTGTGTCGTAGGTGCTGCTGACTGGGCTCTGCTCCATAAAACCAATATCTTAGGAATTGTTCTGCTGAACACAAGGGGGGTTGAACCTGGGTTGCAAGGAGAGAAATACAACAATTGGTTCCATTTTTGGGACCTTAAAGTGTTATGGTGAGGTATATGTTCTAGCATCCTATGAAATCGGGGATCCAAGACTAGGTGGATTCCAAAGATCTAGAGTTTGCACAAGAAGAAAGAAAAGGAACACGGTGGAGCCCAACATACTTGTTGGATCAGTACATCTACTTAGACATTTATGGGAGTTTCTTTTTTGAGTTCCCTTTTTTCTTGTACGAGTGGTTGTGTAAGTTGGAAACCCAAAAAATGAATTTTCGAGGAGGAGAATCGACAGAGTGTACTCCGCTCTTGATTGAGTTGTTGAAAAGAATCAATAATGTCCCTATATCAAGGGATCTATATTTCTGGGTAGAAAGTATCATAGAATGATATATCACTAAGTTCGTTGCCGATACAATAGCCTCATACAGAGAGGTCGAGCGAATTTTTTTTTAGGACCATGCAGTCGATATCTCTCATGTTTGAAGAGGTGGATCAAAATTCTTATATGTAAAAAGGGAATTCTGCGAATGATAGATTGAATAGAAAAGGGTCGCTATGTCTTAGCATAACCATAGAGTGAGATGTTCCCAAGAGAAAGTGGGACTGAACTAGAACCCAAATTTTTGAGAAGAGGAAGAAGATTTAGGTCCAACAAAAGATGAAAAGCTCTTTTCGGAAGATGCAATTGCAACACAGAGAAAGAAGGAGAAGGCTACGAGTTCACATAGTACCTAGAAGAAGGCTCATGTGACAAGGAAGAGGAGTATCAATCAATATTAGAACAAGACGAAGAGTCTAAGGAGTCGATTGAACCTCCAGAACAAGAACGTGTATACTACTTGCCTACAGTACTAGAGGTAAGATTGCGATACCTTTCTCCAAGTATTTATGTAAATACAAGTAGTTCTAACGCTGTAAATAGTGGATAAAGAAGTATGAATAGTCCACATTTTGTTCCTACTGTACCAATAGTCAATATAGTACTGATCAATCCAATAAATGGAACTGACAATAATCTCCCAATATTCAACGAGAACGGGTTGGAAGACCTAGAACAACATTAGTTTCTGTGTGATGACATATGGACTGTACGACAGATCCATGATGAGAACATCAAGAAATTACAGATGATCACGACACTATGAGGTTGTGCGCTAGACTGGTATATGAATTTTTCCATAGTACTAGTGGGAGTGGTCTGAAAGACACTCAATGAGATTCGACTCGGGTTGATTGATGAATTTAAACAAATGAAGTCTAAACAACAATTCATCATTGAGATCAAGGAGATCAAGCAGCTACTGATAGAATCTGTTTGGGATTTTGACCAGAGGTTTAAGAAATTAATGGCCAAGCTGAGTTTCCAAATGTCGGATGTGCAACACAAGGAATGGATCATATTTTTTATGTTTCCACACATATGAACGACATTGCTGCAACATAAACTTGTGTCACAGATAGAGTCTCTAGAGATAGAATCAAAGTTAGAATCTTCACTAGTTGGAGAAACTAGATTGATAATTATGCAAATTCAATCAGAGCTAGCCAATATTACAGCGCGACTCTAGGATATTAAAAGAAGCAAGGAAATTTAGGAGGAACTATGGTGTATAAGGTGCAGAACAAATGGACACCATAAAGATAATTTCTCAGTGCTGATGAACTATGTCACTGCAGGTGCACCGAACCCATTAAACACTAAAGGAATTCCTTGGTGTAGAGTATGCCATATTAGAGGTCACGAGTCCGAGGAATGTCTGTACTTGCATAAGATTGTAACTACACATGCTAGATTGTATTGTAAACTTTGTAGATAAGTAGGTCATGATGAAAAGGACTGCAGAGAACTTCATCTGCTCTAAGAGAAAATGTTGGATACCTACCTAATGAATAATTATGAACAAATGCAAGATGAACGAGTGAATATTCATTATCATCCTGCGTAGTTTCAAAAACAACAATATCCTCAATAACAATATCCACCAAACTAGTATCCTCAACAACACCAATACCTTCCATAAAGGGGGCGTGGGAATTTTAGAGGTCAAGGAAAATAGCAAGGAGGAGGATTTGGTTAAGGAAGAGGCCAAGTTGTATGTTTTAATTTTGGGCAGCTAGGCCACTTTTCCATAGTTGCGACTACAAGGACATCTGTAGGTGCGACCTGCAACACAAAAGAAAGCTTCGCTAGATGTCCAACAAGAGAAGGAAGTATTCTTGGAGGTGTGAAAAGACTTTGCTGACACCAATCATCTGTTGACATATGGATAAGGGAGAGCTATTCCTGAAAGATTTGACCAACTAATCAGAAGGTCACCCACTAAAAAGTTTAGTAAGCTCAAGGATTTTTTCAAAAGTTGTTTAGCACTAATCCATGACAAAGATGTTGTCACGGAGTTGATAGCACTGATATAAGACAACATAGAAGACATGCTCCTTGAAAAAAGAGTCAATCAAATCGGAAGCAAGTAAAAGACATACCAAGAACTACGAATGACTGCGCAGATAGGAGATTATGATATGGACTATATCATACTTGAATTGGACTCATATATCAATATATTGACAAGACAAAAATGGGAAAGCATGAACAAGACATAAATGGACCGGTCTCTTATTCATCTAAGGATTGCAAACCGGTTGAAGGTGCTACCAATTGGTAAATTGTCCCAAGTATCAGTGGAAGTCGAAGGCTTGAGAACATATGCCGACTTCGAGGCCATTGACATTGTCGATGACACAAAACCTATCCTGCACTTCTAGGGATTTATTGGGCAATAGAATACCAAACAATCACAAAATTCAAGAAAAGTTTCTTTTCTTTTAAATATTTTGAAATAAGAGTGGTTGCGCCCATGGATCCCCTTGAAGGGAAGCGATATGTTGAGCTTGTACACGGTGAAGGGAAAGAGAATTATATAGACTAGTTGTATAACATTATGTCTTAGAAGGAATATTATATTAACCCCACAACCAATGGAAAATTGAGTTGGTGCAGTTTAAGCTCATGCACGTCCGACTCAGGTGAAGCCCTAGAAAATTGGTAGAACGGGATGCATGAATTATACATGCACAAGTGTGCAAGAATTACAAAATTTGTTCGAAGGGTAGGAGCCAAAGAGAACATGCTACCTATGTATGAAGGATTTCCTAACCTTGCATCCTTATTGAGATAATTTGAAGAAAAGGTCACATAATCATAGCGACTGTCTCCTCTGGACTATGTGCTAAAAGCTATGCCCACTAGATGGTGGAGTACACATCAACAATATATCTCTGAATGGCCACAATGTAGACAACTGATGGAGATCATACTTAGAGAAACGATCAACTATGCTGATAAATAATACACAAGATTATCAGGTTCTGGAAAACATATTGAGCACCGTCACATGAATTGGAAAGCATATCCACGATAGGAATGGGTTCATCGATTCATCCACATATTGGAAATGGTGCTAAGATGTTGGTACACTTCAGAGGTGCTGCAACGAGGAACCAGTGAGTGGGAATTTTTAACTATAAACTTTACCCACACATTTGAATGTACAATAGAACATCCAACAATCGATGTTGCGCTATAGGTAATAAAGGAAACTATCTTTGAAGAGATACCTGCTGCATACACAAGCCTCCATCAATACAACATAACTACACATAACTACCCAACGTGGTATAATATCACAAAGGATCAAAGGGATAGTGACCCAGCCGCCATAATCTCCATGTGTCAGAAGAAATGTGCGAAGTGGAAAGAGATCACACGTGTGAAAATCCATGAAAACCTATTAGAAAGGAAATGAAAAAAAATATAGCTGTAGCAAGGGGAAAAGAGAAGACGAAGGCACGAGCAACGAGCCAGCAAGAGGGGAGAACTCTAGTGAAAAATAGGAAAATCAACTAAAATAACACTATTGTAAATCGGTACCATGCTTGGAACGGTAATTAAGTAAAGGTATTGACATCGTATTTTTCATTCATTAATTCATAAATCCCCATAGAAATGGATGATATACCTTGTAGTGATAGCCACCATAAATAACAATAACTGCCTTTCTAAAAGCCATCTTTATGACAGCATGCCGAGAATATTTCCTTAAATAACCATGTTGCTACCCCATTCCATTCAAGAGAGGGAGTACCTTCTAAGTATAGAACACTCGTGTGAAGGGTAACTGTACGGAAACCGTTGTTCCATAATCCGTAGTGTTACCATATCTCGAATCCGTGTATCTAGAACCAGAAGGAGAAAGTATTGTAGGTAACCCAATGAGCAGAAAACATTTCATCTCTATTACGATTGTCAGTGTTAACTCCACTATGGCACTTCTATCCAATGCTCCCATGTAGTGTGGTATAGGACATAGAACCCTAAGGAACTAGCCCTGGCTAGCTACGGGCCAGGTTCCACCCAAATCCTTAGAAATTTGCAAAGTGTGGGAACACTAATTGCCCCAAGAACATAAATGAAAGAATCTAGTTAAGAAGTCGAGGAATAAGAAAGCCCTAGCAACACCACATACACAGGAGGAGAAAGGCGACTCTGAAACCAGAAACTTACTACCGCCTTATTGACCATCAATATGGAATGATGCACCCCCAGTTACCATCCCGACCATGGGCCATGTTACACTGGTAGAACCTAGGAAACCAAAATATAATTCCTCAGCTAGTCCACCTCACCTTTCTAGATTCAGACACCAGTAGAATTAGTTAATTGGAAAGGAGGAATTATATGAAGTTGTTCTGGGATTCCTAGAAATTTCCAAACCAATTTATCCCAATGTAATGGGAAAGTGGGATTGTAATAACCCAAAAATTCATAAAAATTTAAAATTTTTCATTTAACATAAAATGTTCAAGGTTGTCATTTCCAATCAACCAATAACTGTTAGCGGATACTCAAATAGTAATAATTAACAAAGATCATTATATTTCTTTAGCTCTATATAATTTATTAGTTTATCTTGAAGTACTATGTTAGGGATGTTAAACACATCAATTTATGTTTTAGAATGAAAGAAAGGATTCTGCATCTTAATCTGATACTAAGTGTGTTATTACTTTCTTTTGTCAAGTAGGAAAGAATCTTAGATGAGATCGGGGCTTACTTAGCTTAAAACTAAAGTAGTGGAATGATGCTTCTTTTACAAGTTCTAAACAGGTAAGCAGTGTTGTTACCAGTGAAAAATATCCAGATCAAGAATAATATTCAACTAGCATAGGATAAAATGCTAGTAAAAATGTTTGTTTGAGGCTTGACCTTGAAAAAGGTATTGTTGGTATTTCTAATGTTATCAAACTGCATAAATGATGGTAAAAACAATACTGTGAAAGGATGGGTTATGTGCTGTCTATTTTACCACTAGAGTACTTGATCCAAATAATCCCCCTTCTTGTATTTTAAATTTTATGCTTATATTTCGTTTTGGGATGTTATAGATTAAGAGATAGTTCTACTTATGCCAATAAGAGTTTAGCAACCTAAATAATTTCATAAATGAGAAGATATGTTACACATACTTGCATCCATAACTAGATATTTGTCGTTTAGAGATTGGAATATGGTACTCTTCATATCTTGAGTTCTTATTAAACTTTAAATACTCTACGTTAGTAATTCTTCTAAATCATGTATTATTACCTAGTTCTATAGTATATAAACCTTGTTTTATATGAGCTTTTGATTACAATGGATATATTGTAATTTCCAAATGTATTATTATACTAATCCCATCTTTAGGATTTTTATGAATATGTATATTCATGTAACTGGTTTATTTTCCTTGATTTATATAATATCATTATCAATAGTAGGTGTTTAAAAAAAACAGAGGAAATCTTATAAATGCTAAGGCTATAGTTAAACTATGCACAAAACCCTATTGTAAATGAACACCTTCCAAAATCCAAGATCTATGGTTATGTACTTTTATGGAAGGTTAATTTATCTCCACCATTGTGGTCTTATTACTATCAAATATAAACATTATTTAAAATCAAGATGAACATAGGTAAACTATAGTTAATCATAGGTCCCTTAATATAAATGAATACTTTTCCATAAAGCAAATACTATGGTTTATAAACAAGAAATCGAAACAAGGAAAAATATTGATACTATGCAATAATGTTATAAGGTTTTTATTTAAAAACCAAATGTTTTGTGCAGGTTATTTAACAATCAATACTTTCCACTATAGCTTGATACCCGTAATTGTAAATTATTTGATGGACACATGGTTGGTGAATGAGGCATTGGGTTTTTCGTTGACTTGAGATGCCATATAACTAGGGTCAAACCCTAAAACCATGCTTTGTTTTAGTTTGGGCTGTGGAGTGGTCGAGCTGTGAGCTCATGGCTGCCATGCTTGATGTCGAACCTCCATTAAAATGTACATAGGACTTTGAGAGCCTTAATGAGCTAGTGTAGAAGGGTGAGTAAGAAAAATTACTGCCATCGTGAAGAGGTTTGATTGTGCAGAGAGTACTGGGTTTCGGGCTATCTTCACCTTTGCTTTTACTGTGCGAGTAGTGTTCTTGCTCTACTATTTGTTTCCTCCATGAGAGTTTGGTCTTTACCTCACAGAGTCCTACGATTTTACCTTGGAAAACTGCATACTTCACTTTCATGTCGGCAGGGCTCTCATTCAGCTCATGAAGCACATGAGGGAGGCTAGGGTAAAACAATTTACAACTTCCCCACCTCTCCATTTCTCTTGTAATATCAAGTAATGGCTTTCTTCATTCTTTTACACAAGTTTTAGTTTATAAAATTTATAAAAAAATCTCCAATGATCAAATGTGTTTTCAATTGTTTTTATGCAGGCCTTTCATTGGTGGCATAAAGGTTGTTAAAATCCATCGACAGAGATTCTAAGGGGCATCCACCCTGGTAAGCTCCGTTTCCACCTGGGGTTCTCTCGTACTTGATATACGAGCATTTTTTAGAGAGGTTCTACAGGATGAAAGATGGTGACTAAATCAGCCGTGGCTATTTTAAATGCATTTGTTTTGTTCTTTTTAAATATCTATTTTGAAAACCATAGTGGTTGTTTGTAATGAGTAGGTATGGGCTTTCATAGTCGTGACTTACATATTTTGTTTTGAGCCTTCTCGGCCTTAGTTGAATATATGGTGATAATGTTTAATGCTGGATTTAAGACATGAATTTACTTTCATGCCATTGGGTTGTTTCATGAGGATTTGATTAGGACTTTAAAAGAAGATTTGATGGTCGTAGTTATAGAAACTCTTGATTTGGGGAAGGGATTTCGTAGTCGAAAACAAATGGTTGTTTTTAAATTTAGTGTACTCTGTTAAAATTAAGAATAGTTTTGATGCTTTTAAGCCTTGACAGTTAATGTAAAATTCCATAGGCCTAACTATGTCCATTTAGTTTGTTTTTAATACTAAAGGAATTTTCACAGCTTAAAATTGAAATTTGTAGTATCTTTGTTTGGTTTAAATTTATGTATAATTTGTGTATTAGCTATTTTTATTGTTATTTAGTTTTCGATGGTTAGGGTTAACTTGGTCAGTAAGAAATTTTGTTTCTTATTAAAAAGACTGAATTGATAATCTTTGTTTAAGAATTATTTTGATAGCAATAAAATTAATAACACTGCAATACATTCTGGAAAATAGTAATGTATTTATTTTCTGGAATATACTGCTAGGTTTTTGGTATTATAAATTTTTAATTTATTCTTATATGAAGAATAGATCGTTTGTAACCCTAAATCTTTTTAATGCTTTAAAGAATAGTATTTTTGTTTAATGAAATGACTGAGTAACTATTTAATCTATAATACTATTTTACTAAGTTAAACCTAATTTAAATATTCTAGTGTTCCTATATTATTTTATTTAGGATTACATACTGGATTTATGGTATGTAACTTTTTTAGTTTTGTTGTATAAACTATTACACATACTAGTGTGTATTAGTTATACTGGTTCGTCTATCTTTATTTAGTTTATTTAAATACTTTAAGCAACTAATACTTACAACTAAAGTTCTATAAGTAATTTGACACAAAATCCTGTAGATAGTAATCATTTGCATCTACATTCATATTTTATTGAATCTACTTATTTTGAAAATAAATAAACCTACTGTACTAGAGTACTGCCTTACAAAAGGCGTATAAAAATACAAATTAGGTCATTTTTTCTATCTATCAATTTACTCAGAAAATTCTTTACTGATTTACCCTAATCTAGTTAATTACTAATTTCCACATCATATATAATTCTCCTATTTATCCCTTAACATAAATAAAACAACAATATACTAGATTAATGAAAACTCTTAAAAATTTCCAGATGCAGTAAATAGATAAAATAACTTAACTGAGCATAACCTGGAAGTATAGATGAGGTGACAACAACTTAAGGAGCTTGTTCCTCGCAACCAAATCCTGGAGAAAAGATGTACTGCAATTCTCAGGACCCCCGATCTTGTCTCGTGGTCCTCCTGACAAAGTATTGGGTGAGAGATGTAGTCTTGATATCCTCTGCAACTCCACTGAGTGTTCAGCAGTAACCCAGTTCTGATTACAACATTATGAACTCAGCTTAGAATAGATGCACTAGTTCAGTCCTCAAAACTTATCCCCTCAAACTTACTTATGCTAGTCCCCTCCATCGAATTCACATGTGCACTTCATTCACTCAGAATGATCACAAATCCAGAGCAGCCTCAGCTGCCTTCAATTGAAAGTTTTATTGGCATGCCTATGTCTTTTGGGTCATTTTTTACTTAATGAGCCACCTGCTCCTGTTCCACTTTCTTAGGGAATCATGACCACAAAAATAGGGAAGTTGCCACCTGCAACAACTAGAAGTAGTTTGAGGATGTTGCCACATGTCAATATTCTCTCAACCTAGTCTCCTCCACCAAGTGACTAGTAAACACTCATTTAACAGCTTCCCTAAGCTATTGTCTCATCTTTTATTTATTTATTAATAAAATATTCTACAATACATTAAATTATCCTTCACCCCACTTGGTCATTAATTGAAAACTTTAACATAAAATATAACATAATGTTCCTCAAAAACATAAAATTGTTTTGCAAATTGGGGCATGTGACATACACACCCCTTTAGTTTATAACATCATCCTCGATGTTATTTATTCTTTGTCCTTAGAATTGCCCTGAAATAGAATTGGATATGCATCCCGCATATGACTTTTTCAATTCCCATGTGGCTTCTTTTGGACTAGGGTGCTTTCATTGCACCTTCACCTGACCAATGGTATGATTCCGAAGCGAGATCTCCTTCCTTTTGAGGATACAATCCGGTTCCACCAGAAAATATCCTTCGGGCTCCACCTGCACATCATTCCAGTTAATAACATGAGTAGCATCATGTACATAGTTTTTTAATATAGAAATATGAAAAACATTGTGAACCTTTAAGTTTGGCGGTAAAGCTAACTGATATGCTACCTGTCCTATTCTGGACAATATTTCAAAAGGTCTGTAATATTAGGGTACTAACTTAGCACAAATTCCTAACCTTAGAGAACTCTTTTTAGGTATGCCATTAATAAGCACATGTTCACCTACCTGGAACTCCTTTTGAGTTCGTTTAAGATCTGCTTGACTTTTCAGTCGATCTTGTGCAACTTTCAAGTTACCTTGTACCTATTTTACAATTAACTCCATCTCTTTTAATAATTCAGGTCCTAATATTATCCTGTTAACTAGATTACTTGATGATATTGGGGTATTGCACTTCTTTCCATACAAAATTTCAAAAGGACTATATCTTGCTAAGGCTTAATAAAGATTATTGTAAGCAAATTCTACTAGGTGTAAGTAATTTTCCCATGTACCTGTTTGTTCTTTTACATACATTCTGAGCAGATCCTCCAATACCTGATTTACTCTTTCAGTCTATCCATCTTTTTGAGGATGGAAAGAGGTACTAAAGTTTAATGTAGTATTTTATCCTTTAAACAAATACTTCCAAAAGTTTCCCATAAACTTAGAGTCTCTGTCTAAAATTATTACTTTCGGTATTCCATGCAACCTAAAAATTTGTTTTAAGAAAATATCAGCAATATTTGCAGCTTTATAAGTAGTTTTTACAAGTATAAAATGGGCTGCCTTTCTTAATTTATCAACAACAACCATTATTGAGTCATTCAAATTTTGATTTCTAGGTAGTCCGGTGATAAAATCAAGGTTGATTATCTCGCACTTCCAGCTAGGAATAGGTAATGGCTGAAGTAACCTAGCTGGATGCTGATGTTCAGTTTTTACTTGCTAACATTCAAAGCACTTAGAAATGTATTCTTCCTATTGAATTTTTATGTTTGGCCAAAAATAATCCTTTCTTAGCATAGTTATAGTTTTCTAATAACCTAGATGCCCTGAATAAAGAGTTTTATGAATTTCGTTTAAAATCAGAAACTTAATATTATGTACATTAGGTACGTATAGTCTATATTTATATAATAATAATCCTTTTTCATTCAAACTATACCCTGTACTTAAAATTTCAATTAAATTTTCTCTTACCTTTGCTTGTAATTTCCGATAATTTTCATCTTGCCCTATTCCTTCTTCTAGCTGTTCTTCTAAATTTGTTTTATAGGTGCTGATTGCTGCTGTAAAATTCAGTTTTGCATTTCTACTTAATGCATCCACAACCTTATTTTATTTTCATTTAATATGTTGGATTTCAAAATCATATTCGCTAAGGAAATCTAGCCATCTAGCTTGCCTGGCGCTTAAGTTAGGTTGATCCAACATATATTTTAACCCTTTATTATCTCTCATTAATATAAACTTCCTTGCGATTAAATGATGATGCCACATTTTTAAGGCATGTATGACAGCAACCAATTCTAAGTCATAGGTCGCATAATTTTTCTCATGAATATTCAACTTCCTAGGCTCATAAGCAATTACATGTCCTTCCCGAGTTAAAACCCCACCTAAACCATCATTACATGCATCAGTACATACTATAAAATCTTTATTAGTGTTAACATTTCTTAAGATTGGTGCAGTAGTTAATAATGTTTTTAACTTTTTAAAACTGTCTTCACACTTTTGACTCCACTCGAATTTATTCCCTTTCTTCTTTAAAGAAGTTATGGGATTTGCAATTTTTGAAACCCTTTGATAAATCTTCGATAATAGCCAGTAATCCCCATCAATGATCATATGTCAGTTACGCCTTTTGGTACTGGCCATTCTTCGATTTCCTTTATCTTTTCGAGGTCAACGAAAATTCCTTCTGTAGTCACTACATGACCAAAATACTGTATTTTATTCTTAAAGAAATCACATTTCCTAAATTTTGCATAGAGTTGATGTTCTCGTAACTCTTGTAAGACAATTTTTAAATATTCTTTATGTTATTCTTCAGACTTTGAGTAAATTAAGATGTCGTCAATGAATATGACCAAAAAATTATCAAGGTATTTATGCATTGCATTATTCATCAGACACATAAAAACAATTGGGGAATTAGTAAGCCCAAATGGCATAACAACAAACTCGTAATTACCATACTTGGTCCGAAAAATTGTTTTAAAGATGTCTTCATCTTTGATCCGAACCTAATGGTAACCAGATCGTAAATCAATCTTCAAGAATACCATTTCTCCATGTATCTGATCAAACAGATCATCTATGCGGGGTAATGTATATATGTTTTTGATAGTTATTTTATTTAGTTGACGGTAATCTATACATAATCATAGAGTTTCGTCCTTCTTCTTAACAAAAATAATAGGTTCTCCCTAGGGAGACACATTGGGTCTAATATAATTCTTATCAAAGAGTTCTTATAACTCTGACTTTAGTTCATTTAATTCCAGTTTATTCATTCGGTAAGGGGATTTTGAGCTAGGCACTACACCAGGTACCATCTCAATAGTAATGTCTAACTCCCGCTTCGAAGGCAGTTCCAAAAATTCTTCCAGAAATACATCTGAATACTCCCTTAAGATTGAAATATCTTCCAGTTTTAATTTATCTTTGTTATTAGTATTTTCTTCATTAATTACTATTATAGCAAAAGCTATACAACCCTTTTGAACAAATCTCTTAAGTTGCAAAGCAGATATCTATCTTACAGTTGTTTTCCTAGGGATTCCTTTTACATTTATCAGTTCTCCATCGTTACTTATGTAAGTAAATGTTTTATCAAAATAGTTTAGGACTACCCTATGCTGTTCTAACCAATCCATACCTATTAACATATCATAAGAACCTAAAGGTAAAACATTAAGATTAACCGAGGTTTCAAACTGATCCATTTTTACAGTACAATTCTTAACAAAGCTGATCACCTTTCTTTTTGCACTAGTAGCTAGCTGGACTAACCAAGACTTTGCAAACTTTTCTACTGATAACTTACACTTTTCTACTAAATCAGGAGAAATATAGCTTAAACTAGCCCCTGGATCAATTAAAATAGATATAGGTATTTGATTTAGCTTACCTTCCACTTCCACAATGGAAGTTTGGTAATCTGCTTGCC
The DNA here is from genome assembly GCA_001517045.1 of Pseudotsuga menziesii. Taxonomy (NCBI): domain Eukaryota; kingdom Viridiplantae; phylum Streptophyta; class Pinopsida; order Pinales; family Pinaceae; genus Pseudotsuga; species Pseudotsuga menziesii. Next base: position 354,021 of record LPNX010696391.1, on the reverse strand, counting down.
TATTATCCAGTGCTGCATTGATCATGGGCATTGTACTTGCTAGATCACTGACAATCATCTCCTCCTGTATCATATGTATGTTTCTAATAGTCTTCTTATGGTTGGGGCAAACTGATGCATAATGAGGACCATTACATTCCCAACACTTTATTAGTTCCTTTAGTTCAAAATTCTTGGTATAGTTACTGTGATTATTAACAGATTCTTTATTTCTTTGACCATTTGGATTCATTTGTGAATTACTTTTGTTCCCTCGAAAAAAAATTTCAGGAAAATTTTGTGTGTTATTATTATTAAAATTTCGGTTAGGTAAAAGACCATTCTTCCTTTGTTCAAAATGATTAGTTCTTTTTGCCTTCCAGTTTGTCATACTTTCCTTTTTACGATTCTGTTCATATTAGAAATTCACCTTTCTCATTGCTTCTTCTAAAGTTTTTGGATTGTCATACTCAATTCTATATTTTATATGACAGGGTAAGCAACTTAAAACCCACTGTACCTTAGGCTTCTCGTCCATGATATAAGGCACATATCTTGGCAGACTTAGAAATTTACTATTTAGTTCTTTCATGTTCATTGTTCCCAGTTTTAATTCATAAAATTCCTTAGCCCACTCCTCATAGTACTGTTTAGACAAAAAATTCTTCTTAAAATATTTCTTAAACATACTCCAGTTAATGTTTTTCTCCCTAATTCGTTTTACTCTTTTTAGGTCCTGCCACCAAATATCTGCCTTCCCATTGAGGTTATAAATAGCCATTCTAGATTTCAGTTGATTAGAGTAATTATAAATTTGAAAATATTTCTTCATCCCGGACAACCATGATTCCGCCTCTTCTCCCTTCTTAGTTTCACCATTAAAGGTTGGTGGCTTGATTTTCTTGAATTCTCTAGAGATTTATTCGTAAGGTTTAAACTTTCTCTTTCTTGTATGATGATTATCTTCGCTACTATCACTAGTATATTGATAATTATTTTTATGTGGATTTCCATAAACCTTAGAAGATGAGCTACTTTCAATTTTAAACTGTTTAGTATTTTTATCTTTATGTTGGTAAGGCATATCTTCATACTTTGTTCGGTTATATTTTTCCTCATTCTAAAATATTTCCATTAAAATTTGATTTAGCTCGTCCCGAGCTCTCAAAATTCTCTCATTTTCCTTTTTGACTGTTTCCATCTTTGTTCTTAGTTCCTTGACTATTTGTAGTAATTAGGATGAGTTGTTAGTTATTTCTTCTTGTATAGGTTCTCTTTTAGAATTACTCCGTTAAGTAAATGAGGACTCCTCATCCACATATACTTCCAATCCTTCCATACCTACAATTAACTCAGAAAAATTCTCTGTAGTGTAATTCAAAATAAAAGTAAAAATCAGTATACATGTTTTAAATATACTGTTTTATTTATGCTAGTTGAGCCACATTTGGGCCTAGTGTCTGAACCTTGTGCTCTGATACCACGTGTAATAACTCAAAAATTCATAAAAAATTAATAATTTTCAGGTAACATAAAATGTTCAAGATTGTCATTTCCAATGAACCAATAACTGTTAGCGGATACTCAAATAGCAATAATTAACAAAGAGCATTATATTTCCTTAGTTCTATATAATTTATTAGTTTATCTTGAAGTACTATGTTAGGGATGTTAAACACATTGGTTTATGTTTTAGAAAGCAAGAAAGGAAACTGCATCTTGATCTGATACTAAGTGTGTTATTACTTTCTTTTGTCAAGTAGGAAAGAATCTTAGATGAGATCGAGGCTTACTTATCTTGCAGCTAATGCAATGTAATGATGCTTCTTTTATAGGTTCTAACCAGGTAAGCAGTGTTGTTACCAGTAACAAATATCCAGATGAAGAATAATATTTAACTAGCATAGGATAAATTGCTAGTAAAAATGTTTGTTTGCAACTTAACCCTAAAAAAGGTATTGTTGGTATTTCTAATGTTATCAAATTGCATAAATGATGGTAAAAAAAATACTATGAAAGGATGGGTTATGCGAAGTCAAGTTTACCACTATAGTACTTGATCCAAATAATCTCCCTTCTTGTATTTTCAATTTTATGCTTATATTTTAGTTTGGGATGTTATATATTAAGAAACAGTTCTACTTCTACCAATAAGAGTTTAGTGGCCTAAATAATTTCATAAACGAGAAGATATGTTACACATACTTGCATCCATAACTACATATTTGTCATTTAGAGATTGGAATATGGTATTGTTCATATCTATTTGAGTTCTTATTAAACTTTAAATACTCTACATTAGTAATTCTTCTAAATCATGTATTATTACCTCGTTCTCTAGTATATAAACCTTGTTTTATATGAGCTTTTGATTACAATGGATATATTGTAATTTCCAAATGTATTATTACACTAATCCCAGCTTTAGGATTTTTATGAATAGGTATATTCGTGTAACTGGTTTATTTTCCTTGATTTGTATAACATCGTTATTAATAGTAGGTGTTAAAAAAAATAGAGGAAATCTTATAAATGCTAAGGCTATAGTTAAACTATGCACAAAACCCTATTGTAAATGAACACCTTCCAAAATCCAAGATCTATGGTTATGTACTTTTATGGAAGGTTAATTTATCTCCATCGTTGTGGTCTTATTACTATCAAATATAAACATTATTTAATATCAAGATGAACATAGGTAAATTATAGTTAATCATAGGTCCCTTAGTATAAATGAATACTTTTCCATAAAGCAAAGACAATTGTTTATGAACAAGAAATTGAAACAATGAAAAATATTGATACTATGCAATAATGTTATAAGGTTTTGATTTAAAACCCAAATGATTTATGCAAGTTAACAATCAAGAATTTCCACTACAGCTTGATACCCATAATTGCAAATTATTTGATGGACACGTGGTTGGTGAATGAGGCTTAGGGTTTTTCTTTGACTTGAGACACCATATAACTGGCTTCAAACCCTAAAAACATTCTTTGTTTTAGTCTAGGCTATGGAGTGGTTGAGCTGTGAACTTGTGGCCACCATGCTTTATATTGAATCTCCATTAAAATGTACATAGGCCTTTGCGAGCCTTAATGAGCTACTATAGAAGGGTGAGTAAGAAAAATTACTACCATCGTGAGGAGGTTTAACTGTGCAGAGAGTACTAAGTTCTGGGTTGTCTTCACCTTTGCTTTTACTGTGTGAGTAGTGTTCTCTTTTTTCTGTTTGTTTCCTCCTCGAGGGTTTGGTCTTTACCCCACCGAGGCCTGCAATTTTACCTTGGAAAACTGCATACTGCACTTTCATGTTGGCAGGGTTCTCATTTAGCTTGTGAAGCACACGAGGGAGGCTAGGGTAAAATAATTTACAACTTCCCCAGCTCCCCGTTTCTCTAGTAAGATCGACTAATGGTTTTCTTCATTCGTTTACACAAGTTTTAGTTTATAAAATTTATAAAAAAAACTGTAATGATCAAATGTGTTTTCAATTGTTTTTATGCAGGCCTTTCAATGGTGGTGCAAAGGTTGTTAAACTCCATCAATAGATATTCTAAGGGGCATCCACCCTGGTAAGCCTCGATTCCACATGGGATTCTCCTATACTTGATATAAGAGCGGTTTTTAGAGAGGTTCTACAGGATGAAAGATGGTGACTAAATTGGACGTGGCTATTTTAGATGCATTTGTTTTCTTCTTTTTAAATTTCTATCTTGAAAACCCTAGTGGTTGTTTGTAATGAGGGGGTATGGATTTCACAGCCGTGACTTACATATTTTGTTTTGAGCCTTCTCGGCCTTAGTTGAATATATGGTGATAATTTTTAAAGTTGGCTTTAAGCCGTGACTTTACTGTCATGCCATTGGGTCGTTTCATGAGAAGTTGATTAGGATTTTAAAAGAAGATTTGATGGCCATGGTTATAGAAACTCTCGATTTGGTGAAGGGCTTTCATAGCTTAAAACATATGGCTATTTTTAAATTTTGTGTACTTTGTTAAAATTAAGAATAGTTTTGATCAGGATTTTAAGCCTTGAGAGTTAATGTAACAGGCCACAGGCCTAACTATGTCTGTTTAGTTTGTTTTTCATACTAAAGGAATTTTCACATCTTAAAGCTAAAATTTGTAGTATTTTTGTTTGGTTTAAATTTATGTATAATTTGTGTATTAGCTATTTTTATTGTTATTTAGTTTTAGATGGTTAGGGTTAACTTGGTCAGTAAGAATTTTTGTTTCTTATTAAAAAGAATATGAATTGATAATCTTTTGTTAAGAATTAATTTGATAGCAGGAAAATTAATAATACTGTAATAAATTCTAGGAAATAGTAATGTATTTTTTTTCTGGAATTTTTTGGAATATACTGCTAGGTTTTTGGTATTATAAATTTTGAATTTACTCTGATACAAAGAACAGATCTTTTGTAACCCTAAATCTTTTTAATGCTTTAAAGACTAGTATTTTTGTTTCAGTAAACCTATTTTACATTTTCCCATAAATGAACTAACTGAGTAACTATTTAATCTATAATATTGTTTTACTAAGTTAAACCTAATTTAAATGTTCTACTATTCCTATATTACTTTATTTAGGATTACGTACTAGATTTATAGTATGTAACTTTGTTATTTTTGTTGTATAAACTATTACACATACAAGTTTGTATTACTTATACTAGTTCTTTTATCTTTATTTAGTTTATTTAAATACTTTAAGTAAATAATACTTACAACTAAAGTTTTATAAGTAATTTTACACAAAATTTTGTAGATAGTAATCATTTGGATCTGCATTCATATTTTATCGAATCTACTTATTTTGAAAATAAATAAACCTACTATACTATAGTACTTCCCTTCAAAAGGCGTGGAAAAATACAGTTTAGGTCATTTTTCCTATCTATCAATTTACTCAGAAACTTCTTTACTGATTTACCCTAATCTAGTTAATTACTAATTTCCACAGCATATATAATTCTCCTATTTATCCGTTAACAGAAATAAAACAACAATATACTATATTAATGAAAACTCTTAAAACTTTCTAGATGTATTGAACAGATAAAATAATTGAACTAAGCAAAACCTGGAAGTAGAGATGAGGTGACAATAGCTTAAGGAGGTTGTTCCTCCGAACCAACTCTTGGGGAAGAGATAGACTACAATTCTTAGGAACCCTTGACTTCTCTCCTAGTCTTGCTGGTAGAGTAATGGTTGAGAGATGTAGTCTTGAGATCCTATGCAACTCCATGGAGTGTTTAATAGTAACTCAGTTCTGCTTACATCAGTATGAACTCGGCTTAGAATATCTGCACTAGTTCATTCCTCAACAGTTATCCCCTCAAACTTACTTCAGCTAGTCCCCTCTATCGAATTTACATGTGCACTTCATTCACTTAGAATGATCACAAATCAAAAATAAGCATCCTCAGTTGTCTTCAATGGGAAGTTTTATTAGCATGCCTAGGCCTTTTGGGTCATTTTTTACTTAATGAGCCACCTGCTCCTGTTCCACTTTCTTGGGAAATCATGACCACAAAAATAGGGAAGTTTCCACCTACAACAGCTAGAAGTAGTTTGAGGATGCTTCCACATGTCAATCTGCTCTCAACCCAGTCTCCTCCACCAAGTGACCAGTAAACACTCATTTAACAACTTCCCTAAGATGTTGTCTCATATTTTATTTATTTATTAATAAAATGTTATGCGATAAATTAAATTATCCTTGACCCCACTTGGTCATTAATTACAAACTTTAACATAAATTATAACATAATGTTCCTCAAAAACATAATTTTTTTTTGCAAGTTGGGGCATGTGACAGGGATAGAGTAGTCAGGGTTTCTATCAGTTCTCTTCATGCCACATTTTGGTCGGACCAGAGAGGTGGATACTTATGTCAAAGAATTATTGGTATTATTTCATGTAGGCTTCCTATGGCTAGACAGGCCACACTCAATTGATGTTGATCTCATTTCAGCAATCACAGGATTTTCGAGCTCTGGTAAGGACCTTTAAGAGACCTTACGGGAATGAAAACACCTAGACAAGATTGCACAAACCCAGGAAAAGTATAGCCTGGTTAGCTCTAGTGATGAATTTCTAATTTCATCCATCAATGACCCTACTACTCCAATGGAAGCCACAATATTGACACATAAATTGTTGTGTGTCTTGAGACCAAATAAATGTACTGCAGGAATCATAATGCTAGATGCACTATGTGCAGAAGGAGTGAAAATCAATTTAGCCCAATTTTCACTTGATGAGTTACTCTAGGATGTTGCTTTAGCACAGCAAGAAGATACTCCTTACCATTATGCTTGGTTTATAATTCTGATCTCATTTACTGTATGGTTCAAGCCTGCATATTATCAATAGGTAAACTTACCTGTCCAATTTAGAGGAGCAAGATACCCGAACTTGTGGTTCTCTCCTGATGGAGACCGCCAGCTAAGTAGAAACATTGAATTCTTTGTCCATAATGAAGCCCCGAGGAACTTGGTGAAACCGAAGTTCAGGATGAGTGGAATTACCATCTCGAGATTTCAAAATATTGTCAATTTTCAGTTAGTGTCGCACTATGTGTACATCTAGGCATCTAGAGGCCCTAGAAATAGTGATTTCCAACCCAATATATTCTCACAGAAAAGGATCTACAGACTGTTATTAGGGATTGGAAAAAAGGTTATAAACATGAGGGATCACCACCTCTTGTAGATAAGAGTACCCAACAAGAATATGAAAAATTCCAAGCCAATCTCAACCCAACCAGCCTCTGACAGAGCCACCACTACAAAACCAACAAAAGGATGCATAGAACGAAGAAGTTCCACCAGAGCCTTCGCGCAAGAAGGAAAAGGATAATAAAGAAGAAAATACTTGTACTATGGATGAAGAAGAAGTAAATTCCTTATAAGAATCCTTACAAAACTCTACATAGGCATAATTTGATGACTTTATATGGAAACGCACTCAACTCGCTACCACCATCATAGACAGGTTAAATGACTTAGGGAAAACAATTGAAGCAATCAAGCTTGTCGTAGAACATACATTGTAGACAACCTTGTCAAAGGATGCACCTAGAATGAATGGGGAACAAGAAACCATACAAAACAGAGAATACCACCCCAACAAGGCACAGGTAGGAAGAGAAGTGTTGGAGTTTGAAATCTGGACCCTGGGGAGGTGGGTAGCACTGCTAGCCTGATTTTCTTGGATTTTTTGAAAATATAGTTGAAAGATGTGCATGCTTTACAAAAAGAATTCACTACATAGATGGGGATATAGGGAAACAACCTTCAGAATAAGGTGAAACACTCAGGAAATACTATCAACAAACTCAAGGCCAAAGTGCAAACGACCACACAAGACGCAAGGTGAGAAGAAGAAAGTAAGCGGAATCTCACCCATATCATTAATATTGATTGTTTGAACGTGGATGATGTTGAAATATCACATGATATGCCATCAAAATATAAGGTCCTTAGGCTGGGAAAGATAAATGCTGACATTAAGAAGAAATTAAAAAAATTAGAAGCGCAACATATTCCCAGCACACCACCAGAAGTGCTGGAAAGCCAACGTGGTGCGGCCTCTCATGTTGCAAAAGGGGTAGAGAAAAAAAATTAAATATGTGTTAATACTATACACCAAGTATCCCATACTTGGGAGACTCTACTAGATGATGAGAAATCAAAAAAGATTGAAAATGGGCTCACTACAGTGGAAGCGAATATTGTGCAAATACAAAATGAGATAAAGCAGTTGCCCTTGGAGCAGAAAAAGGTCAAAACCACATAAATGTGTAACCTGCAACAACAAACCATTGCGTTGTACACACAGCAGCAACAACACGAGGAAAAGGTAGAGGAGTTACAAGAAGGAATAGAGAAGGTCATAGGGATAATTCATCATGTGCATCAGAAGGTCCACGAGGTAGCGGCCTCGCTAGAAAGTAACAGATTGGAACATATCAATTCTGACCTAGTGGAACATATGCAGAAAGTCAAAGAATAAGTGCGTGTAGAAAAAGAGAAGCTGCTAAAAATTGTGGAGGATTTTCAGAACAAACTAGGCACAAGTCAATTTATGGAGTAGTAGCTCGCGTGGCTCAGGATGAGCCACAAGCAAGTGTTGGGGGCCTGTTGGGCTCAATACAAAAGGACAAAATTCATGTAGAATTCTTCTTAAGTAGGAAATAAGAAGGTAAAGAAGAAGAAGAAGAAGGATCTACGATAGAAGAAACAACATCAAAGAAGAAGAGAAGGATACTGCGACAGAAGAGGGAAGATAAGGAGAAAGGTAAATAGAAGGAGCGGGACGAGGAAGTTGTGCCAGTTTTGTAATCTATGAAAAAACTAGAGATGAGATGACATGGAAGAATATTCACAGATGCAGGCGTGTAGATAAGGTAACGACAATAAAGTGAAAGTAAGGCATAACGCTGAGAAAGAAACAACCCTTAGTGATTGTGGGTATGAGCTCGACTAGAGCCGATAGAAACCACATGTGTAAAGGCATTTTTTGTAATTCAGTCTGATAACGCCTTTTTGGTCATGTATTTCTAGAATAGGAAAGACATCTTGTTGGCTGAAGGCAGTAAGTCGGTTGGTATAGAGACTAAAGTTGAGTCTGTATCAAGTCAGTATTGAGTCTGTAACAAGCATGTATGGGAGTTATATTGAGTCTATAACAAGGCTATAAAAGAATAAAACCAAGTTGTAAATGGGTTAGCCCATTACCTAGTTCTTGGTTAGACGATTTTGAGTTGATTAGTTGATACAACAGTTTTGAGTATCTGTTTAGACTCTTGGGAGAGACGTTGGAGCTATACAATAGGTAGATAGTTTTGGTTACTGAATCTGGATTGATGTGTGCATTATAGTAGTGGGTTTTCAATTGATTGCATAGACAGGTAGAGAAGGTTGATTTGATCCAGGTTGTGTGCAGATCACTGAGTAGGAGTAGAGTAGAGTGACAAAGATAGAGAATATTAGAGAGCATTAGAGGGAGGAGAAGTCTATAGAGATAGAAGATAAGATCTTGAATAGAGTCTGTATCTTTATGTACAGACAAAAGATGCATCAATTTACTCATGCAAATTCCAGATGAATATCACCTTGTGGTTTTTTCCTAGATGGGTTTCCATGTTACATGTTGTGTATATGTGTGAATTTTGAGTATCTTAGACAAGTGCATATTTACTGTGTTTAATTATAGATTGGTTATTGTGCTTTAAAGGGATGATTGTATGAATTTTGTATTTCAGTATTGAATATGTCTGTGATATCTATTCACTGTGCATTTATGTAAGATTGAATAAATAAGGGAAAATCATACCCCATGTTGACATATAACATGCAAACCAGCAACGCACTTCCCAATCTTCATTGGAAACCTTGGCGTAGAGCCAAGGACTTGAAACACCCTCCTGTACAAACTGTGGAAATGTGGTTATGGAATTTACCCATAGAACTGATATATCTCCGGTGAGACGACATCTGTGTCGTAGGTGCTTCCAGCTGGGATTTGCTCCGTCGGGCCGCTATCTTTGTCTTTGTTGTGCTGACCACAAAGGGGGATGAACCTAGGTTGCAGGGAGAAAAATACAATGCATATAACAAATTAAAATATGGAAAAAAATCATAAATAAAAATAAAAATTCAAAAAAAATCTTGAAACCAGATAGAAACTATTCCAAAACAGAAAATCCTGTTAGGCTATTGCAAAAGGAGGGGGGGAGTAGACGATGACAAAATGCTCAACTTGCATATTTGCAGTACTAATTATAATTCAATGAATATGTGACTTGTCAAACTCTCTTTAAATTTCAAAGTCTTTATAAACATATTTAGAAGCTTCCAAGTTACATTCCATTACTTTTTTAGGGCCACATCAACAAGAGGATTTTATGCTAATCTAACCGAACATAATTTTTTAATAAGGATTTAGAGTTGGATCCTTTCTTGAAACCAAGGAAAATTTACACAAAGCTTACCTTATATAATCTATTCACTGAAATTAAAGGACATTTGGAGCTTTATTGCATAGGACTCCGGTGTAGAACTGAAACTAAAATTTACAAAGACAAAATGCCTAAAATTACAAAGAAACAGAGTGATTCCTAGTTGCTCTGTGGAGACTAAACCTAATATTAGACCAATGATGATTTTCCATTGTCCTCTATTGCAACACCAAAGTGTTGATAATCAGATAACCTCCCAATACTCTATGCAATAAAGGGAGAAAATAGTGAGGAGAATAGACCCTGCACTAGTTATCTATTTAACAAATTCTATCCATCTTCCTACGGATCAAGAACCTTAGATTCATCATGTTTTGTATTTGGGAGGATTGTGGTGATATATATACAATTGAGATATCTAATATCCATCCAAAAAATGGGAGGAGAAAAACTTGAATAGAACGAGGACAACTTAAAAAATACCCAGACTGATTGAATATCCCCACTACACATTGGGATAGACGCGGGAATTGTCTTAAGGGTCGGTTCTATTGAGGTTTTCCCAATGGATTGGTAAAATTATCCCTGATGATTGAATCTAGTATGGTGGCCCAGGTATCCTTGGACATAATTACATCAACGGGGATAGACAAAGAGATTTTGGTGGAAATTTCCCAATTGTCTAGCCAATTAGCTATCTTGTTTCCCTAGTTCCTAATGTGCATGAATATGATATTTTGAAAACTGATTATTACCTTGTAGGTTTCTTGGTGGATGTCAAAGGGTTCCCTATTTTTGATGGTGGCCACACCAATAAGACAATATATCATTAACTTGGAGTCTCCTATCCCTTTAGACACTTCAGACCTGGGCCATCCAAGATTCCCTTCTGCAACACTCTTGAAATTGGCCTTGATCAACTTATATATATGTGTGTGTGTGTGGGTACAGTTGAGGCCATGGTTAAGCTCACCTATTTCATAAAATATCTTGGAATTTGCAGAGGTTGGTTTCTCATGGGAAATTTCAATGAACAAGCCTACTTATCCATTAATTTGTACAGATTCAATATAAGGAAAATGTGAGCACAAAGAGTTTGTCAAACATATGGGCACTTTGAAATGAACTACTTTAGATTTATTTAAAAGTTTACAAATAAAAAATAAATGTAAAACTTAAAAACTTATGTTCCCTTGTTAAATTTTTCCCTTCATTGATGTTCAAGTTGAATGTATCCCATTTGGAATATGATTGGTGATGACTTCTACTCTCTGGCCTTGGAAATGTTTTCTATTGGTCGGAATTTTGAGTTTCTAAACCATGTGCTTATCAAGGTTATCCCAAAAAATGAAACTAAAATGTGCGTTTCCTAGTAGGGTATAGTTCTGGCGACTTGAGGATATTTTGAGAGCTTATCTAGCTTATGAGAAAGGTAAGCTTCAGAACCACCAAGGTATTTTTGTTTTGTTTTGGGGCCTTGCTCATGTCAATGATACTAAAATTTGTTGATTCAAGTTAAACCTTTTTTTTTCTCATGGAAATGTTGACGATGCTATTCCTATTTTTAAAATAATTTATTCTCCAGAGAAATTGAATACTTAATTGGAGCAAATTATGGATGCACTAGAGACTGAATTTTTGTCATGATGTAATTCCAAAGAATGTAGGCATTGGTGATATATTGGGTTCAAAAGAGATTAGGGTAGCACTAATAGTAGGTGTTGGAATACATACAAGTATTTTGCTGTTGTATCAAACATTATTTTGTTTTATAGGATTTAAGGTGAAATTTTTAGGATGAGTTCTCATTTTCCATGCGATATGAAGAATTTAAAGTTTAAACCTATGAGTTCATTAAAAGTTTGAACTGTTACATTGAAGGAGTATTCTTATAGCTAGTTATTTGAAGCTAATTTTAGTAATAGTACCCCCTATATATCCATTTCATTTATGATATGTAATGAACATAAATTTTCTTACCTTGTTCTCCGACTGGCTAGAAGGGTTTCCATGTTAACAACAATTATATTATTTATGTTGGGATGAAAAATTCAATTCCTTTTTAGTTACTTGTATTGCATGCATTGTTGTCACAAAAATCATGACCTTGTGAGCAATAATGATTTTGGCTAGTCAGTCTTATTGATATGAATTATATCCATCATATGCTCCACTTCAATTATGGTTAAGAATACTATTCAGTTATATGGATTAGCCTTGCGCTATTGAATTATATTTTTGCTCATTTGGTGAGTGTGTTGTTGGATGCATATTTTTCAGCACTTAGTGGGTTTTAATACTGTGATGTATTACAGCCAATGTATCATGGAGCTGGAAGGATTTTCCTCTCATAGGACGACATTAATCCTGTCATTAGTTGTTGGTGGTGTTCCTTTACCAGCTGAGCTAATGTGAAAATTGTTGCAGCAATTGAGAATGATGATGATATCAGGAGGGTTCATGAAATGGAGGAATGCAAGCATGGCCATCTTCATGTGTGCTTATGAGGTTAGACAACCCCCAACCAACCACTGACATTGTTACCCACATGAAGAGAGGGAGATCCCCTTTAGACAAGGAACACAAGCATCTCAAAAAGTACTCTCTCAAGACCTTAGTTTGAAGAATCTATATCTATATAGAATAGGTCTGAAGTTTCAGAACACCTAGGGAATTCTTATGCCATTACAACAAGTTCAATGGTGATAACTAAGGGCTACTACAAGTGGAAAGGGTTAGCAGGAGGCTACTACGTGAATCAACATCAATACATATTCCATGTTGCAGCAAAAAAATAATAGCAGTAGCAATCATGCTAGGGCTTATTTGATTTTGGAAATTTTTATGTACATTCATCTTAGAATTCCAAGAAAAAATTTCTCTGCTCATGTACAAACTTAGTCACCTTATATGGAGGATGAATTACTAATGTTTTGGGTTTTTTTTCCTTAAAGGTTTCCCCATGAAAAATAGTGTGTTCAGTTTTGTGATGCTTGTTTTACTACCGCAATTGTTTTACTGCTAATACTATTTCAAGTGTTATCTCTATTATAGTCTGCAATTTTTAATAAAATGATGCACATGTTAAAATTCAACATATAAAATAACAGTAAAACTGATATAATAACCCTAATGCTGACACTTGTGGTTTTATAGTTTCAATTAGTTGAAATCAGAACTATAAACGATCTCCAACATATGTTACTGAAATATACAAAAACAACCAGATTGAGCGGACATGAGTGTGGAAATTTTATCTTACATTAACATAAAAATAGTGATTTCCACCAATATTGATTTGGCATTCCAATTTTGTGTTCAAGAATCAAGTTGGTAACCACACACGTATTTTATTTTTAAAATTATCATTTTACATTGGTAATACTTGGGGTCAAATGAATCTTTAATAGGTGGTTTACATTTATTTTTATTTTTAAAGTTTTGATTTTGTATCAGTAAAAATAGACTCAATGGATTCAAACGTAGCTCCATGTTTATTAGGTGTTTCACAATTTGTTTTTATCTTTTCTTTTAAATTTTGAGTTGAACTAAACCCAACTATAGTCCCACACTTACTCGCTATACCCTAACTAACATTGTAAAATTGATAGTTAAAGGATCTCATTTGTCTTTTTAAACTTCATAACAAGGGTTACTCTCAATCTCAAAATTACAAATCATTTGCGAAATAAATTTTAAACGCTAATTCGAAGAACATTTTTATTTTTTCATGTGATCATCTATGGGTAGACAAATTGGTCTCAGCTTGAGTGGTAATTAGCCTAGGTCCATGTTTTTATTTGTCAGGGCTGTTTGTAGTGAACACGTCACTCGATTATCCTTGGATATTCTAGAAAGCTTCGACCCATCCCTCAAGTGCAAGGAACCTCACCACACACAAACACATAAACTAAATTCCTAATAAACTATATATATCATTACCCCTAGAAATAACTTTTCGAGAAACTCTCGATCCATTTCCCCTGTTCTGAGGATGGAACCTAGTTTAAGAGTGCGACATTGACTTAATGCCCCTAACCCTATGGGAATTGATTGGGCCCTACATAGTGCATTAGATTCTTTATTTGGCCTTGCGTAGTGCAAAAAAAATATCTTGTATTCACATGATAATAAATCAAATTGTAGTCTACTAGATGTATCATGAGGTAAACTTTACAGCCTGGTTGGATGTGTCATGACATTGCATAACATTAATAAACTAAAATGAATAATATTAATTCCATCCACCATCATAAGACTTCCCACTAGGGTGTAGAGTGAAATGAAAAAATATTCTATATGGCATTGTCTTTCTTGATCAAGAACTATCTGGTCTTGTACACTTCCAAAAGGCCTTGTTTTCTTAGGCCCATTCCTTCACACCAAAACAAAATTATTTGCATGTATTAGCAATCACAAATAGAACTTCTAACACCTCCACTCCTCACCACTTGGACCTTAATAATACTTTTACCATACAAAGATCTATTTAAACTTACAACTTATTATATCTGCAACTATAAAATCTATTTCTTACTCCTACAGCTTACCTACTACCCACTTCTTAGTATTTCTCTTTCACCAGTAGCTATAAAGGAAACGATAGATTAATAAAATATACTTCACAACTTTGGTATATATATATATTATTGTATGTTATATCTTGTTGAGGAAATCTTTTCTTTCTGAACTTGAGTAAAAAGGTGGTTAGTTAGTTTAAACTTCAAAGTACGTTCCCATATCTTTTATCCTTAATATTTTGATTTCAGATAAAGGGAATTATAATAGGACAGACAACAATGCGGTTACGAGACTAAAAAAGAGGGCCACCCACTCCTTTATTAACACCACCCATTAGCCGACCCAGAAACAACAAGTACCTTCCAACAGATAGGAAGGTTATTCATTAGACCATGAGTCCATTACATGTCACAAATTACCATGTTCCCATGATTTAGGCTTCTTAGATCCTTTACGTTGGGCTTATGTTCTGCTATGCTGCTACTTATGCTATGGTTCTCTAGGAACTAAAAGGGTGAATCAAAAGAATTTGATCTTATTCTATCAGATAAAAGGAAGTTACAAATACGAGGTAAAATTAGTCAATGTTTACTCTACATAAGATCTTAGTTATGCTTTTCATTTAACTTACTGAACTAGAATCCTCATTTTACTCACTGGATAACCACCAATTTGACTCATTGGAGCATGTCTATGTCACGCAGGACGAGCAAACTAGTATTATTATCACTGGTCACTACATACCCAACTGACACTAGTATTATTATTCATTCGCTGGAACAATGAAATGAGGTCTTCTTTTTATTCTCAAGATTTACTTGCAAGAGAGAAAGGATCAAGTAATTCCTAGATTAAGGAGTTTTCATGTCAAATTTGATTCTTCATTGTGGTGTTAATCAACTACTAGAGAACTAGGACACATGTTCAATATAGTTTAGTTACTCGGCAATAAGATGGGTTTGTATAGTTTGATTAAGAACGGAAGTTGGACCATGTAATCATACCATGCAGTAATCTTGACCATGTTGAATAGCTCTGTTGTAGACCAGTTTTGGATCTCAGTGATATAATCCTTTCACCCAACTCTCTGTCTTTATGGAATACACAAATTTAAAGGTATACCACAGGAAATCAATTATTCTGACCTAGTGGGTGTATTCCCTTCTGATTATTGCATTTTATGGGAATTCTATAGTAATTTTTATTACATCTCCAATAGAAAAAAAGGGGTAACATATGTCATCTCTTGGTATCTACACAACATGGATTCATGATATTTAGGATTATAGGCCAACTGCTGAAGCAATTCCATATGCAAGAACTACTCCAAGGGTGAAAAATGTGGAGGAATCTATGCTGAAGCATGTTACTTTGGGGAAGACCCTCTCTGCTCTTCTTTTTCTGTAGTCTCCTCCTTCCAAATATATTCATATAAGTAATGCCTCATCCACTAAACACTCTTGCATACCCAAGTGTGAGCACTTTGGATCCTCATAATTACCACATGATCCCATCATTTCTTCACCCATCCAAAACTCTTTAGTGTTTTCCGCAATAATCTATGAAGTTATTTCCTGAGTAGTAGTGGAACCTATGTCTGCAATTACTTGCTGCTATGTTGGAGGAGAGGAAGGACACCCTACTTGTGTTTATTTGTTCACAACTAAAACCCTGGGATATGATCAATGGTGAATTTGGGCCTATCATCAATTGTAGTCGCAGAGATGGTGGAAGAGTGGCCCTAGTCAAAATTTATGAACTCCTTTAATGTCTCCTCCACCAAATACAGACCTTTCCCTTATGTCATACATTTTGATAGAATACAATTGATGAAGAGTCAATACATGTCGGTCCCTATAGATTCGAGGATCCTAATAAGGAATATTACTGTTCACTTTTGATGTAAAGTAAATTAGACGAGTTCATAATTCTAGTGCAGGCTCTCATGAATGAAAATTCGACATGACCATTGTAGCTCCCCATCTCTATCGTTGGAACAAAAACTGAGTTTAAAAATAATGGAGTAATAGAACCCCAATACATATGCAAAACCTGTCTTGGTATTCCCTAGACTAGTTGCTACTGATAATATTTTATAGGAAAATAACCTAACTGAAATTCATAAGAAGGGAATTTGAAACAAATAATCCTAATGGTATCTAAGTTCAGAAAGAACAAACCCCATACATGCCTCCTTTTTCTTGAATGAGCTTCAGATTCTCGATTGTTGACCATATGCGTTTGGTGCCGCTCCATGGTATGATTTGTTATAGACTCACACCCTCGTTTATTCCAGACAGGGGTTTCATATCTAGAATATGTGGCCATGACAGGGAGATCATTGTTATTGTTCGCTGGAGCAAATAATTCCCCAAATTGTTGGTGTGGGTGGTGAAATTGCATCCATTCTGGATGCTACAGGTTTCGACCTACAAGCACAGATTCAATTGAAAATATGGTCATGCTACTATTGTTTTCCCCGATTCAATCCATCCTCCTCCTCTTGTTCCTCTTCATCCTCCTGCTTCCCAACACTCATCTGTGGAAAAAAATACTCCACTGTCACGAATTGAGTACTATGAAAATAATTTATGCAAGTGTCTCTCCACACTTGATCAAGACTACCCCCAGATGCAACACACTCTTGATCAAGACTACCCCAGCTACAACACTCACCTAGCACTGCAAACCATAAGCTGGGGAGATGAGAAGACTGTCCTCCATGTTACTCCTTCCTACATCGCCATTGGCCACCGCCATGAAACTTCTCCACTCGCCTTTCTAGGGGTTGCAAAAAATGAAAGTCGGAAGGGGAAAGTATGTCCTAGGACCCTCCCTTCCCCATTGCAATACACCACAAACAATAATAAAAAACATAGGTTTCTGTTCTAATTTTATCTTAATTCCATTCATTATATTTTATGGAATTATTATGAACCCTCCCTTCACCATTGCAAGATGTTTCATTATATTTTATGGAATTATTATGAGCCACATTTATTTACTTTTAAATTGTAAAACACACTTAGTTTTAATAAGCATTCGAAATTTCATAAGATAAACATGTTATGTTCAATTCCATTAATTAAATTTTATGGAATTATTATGAGCCACATCCCCTTGCTTTTAAATTGTAAAACACATTTAGTTTTAATAAGCATTCAAAACTTCATTATTCACCATGAAAAAATGAGTTAAGCATGGTATGTTTTCCATGATGAGGAGGAAAACTTGGAAGTTGCTCAATAAGTATGAAAACCATTGTTGCTGCCCTAGAACTCTCTATAGTTTGACTTTGAAGTTTCCACCTGTTATTGATGATGATATTATAAATTTTACAATGAAGTCCTACTTGATTTAAAAAGTTGCCACAATCTCCCTTCTTATGATATCAGAGGAAGCACAAGCTCCTTCTCACATCCTACATGTTGGTTCTCAGTTTTCTTTTCTTTGACAATCCCTTAACCCATTTAAAAAATATATTAATATGATATTACATTTATAACTATAAATAGTTTCTAGGTTTGTGCACAAGCTCTTTCATTACTTCCATAGTACTACAATTCCACAACCATGGTACCTAATATCAAAACATTGAACTGACATCAGATTGATAAATCCACCCCTGAGGATACTTTGATGGATCTAATAAAAATGAGGGCTTGTTGTGCGTATCTGGGTATATCTTATTTATCTCAAATGATTTCTCTACCCTAAATTCTTATGGGAGGGCATATGCACTGGTCCTTTGGTTAGTTTCCTAGTTGTACCAATTACAACAAGGTTGAGAGGCTTGTTAGAAATTTTATTTGTGAGAACAAGAGTGTCTAGGTGTTTCTGTTCGATTTCTCAAAATAATACAAAAGAAAAATGTCCTAAGAGAAATCTGTATAAAGTATATAAATTTTATATATTATATGCATATCTAATCAAAAGAGACATGCTAAATGCAAAATTAGTTGAATAAAAATGAAAACATGCATATTTTTGGAACTTGTAGATGAATACTACATTATAAGGAAGTTATAAATGACATCTAGTGTAGGTTAATCACTATATTACCAACCATTTATTACATACTACACATACAACACCAACCATCTAGTAGTTTTCAGTTACACACTTACAAGGTATTAAAATAGATAATAGGAAGTAGACAATGAAATAAGTTGTTATAGGTGCTCCAACACCTCTCTACAAAAGAAGTGTTCACAACCTATGAAAGCACCCATTTCTATAGATGCTACAAATGTTGGATAGAACCCCAATGAATAGTCAACATAAATTAAGGATACGATAATGCCATTTATTATTTCATTGGAACACAGATTATGGTAACTCCTCTCTAACCCCAACAAAAACCATTTCCTAGGCCCTTCAAATCATTTGATTACCTAGTTCCAATAGGTACCTACCATATGATCTTAATCCTTTTAGTCTATACTCTTTATTGTAAGGAAATAATAAAATTACATCCATGCTTTTTCTTCATGATGGTACATTCAATAAATTCCTATTCTTCATGGGGAACATATTTAATCTACTTAAAACTCTCTCTATCAATGAGTAATCTAAAACAGATGTGGAAATAGTAGGTTAGGAATGTATTTTTTCTTCTTCCAACTCTTTACAAGCATGCAACTTTATCAATGCATACATCAAACATAAAAAAACTACATTACACCATAAGCTCACTACAAAAATTTAATAGTAACCAAGGTATGCAAGAAACCTTACGGAAACTTATGGGCCCAAAGCTACCCACTTTTGTTTTTTCTCGCACTAAAACAGACTCATACATACATCCATAAATTTTTTTTTTGTTAGAAGATATTTTTATATTTAAGAAAACCTCACAAAGTAATGGAACCTCCTTCAACAAAAAATGAGTGGGACAACTCCAATAAGCAACAATATATACGACAAGAAAGATAAGGAAATGTAACTAAACCATAAAAACTGGATATTAATAAAAATTAGTTGAGTGAATCAACATTCCTAAATTTTCAATATGGATCATATTGGTGTTGACTAAATTGTCATTAATGCCAACATGTGTGTGTTAATGTGTCTTTGTGCCCCTTGAGGAGCACTTGAGGTTGAGTAAGTGTCAATTTCAAAGGAGGCCTTTTTGACTTTGTCCAAGCCAAAGTTTGAAGCCCTTGGAGCCACTGGGACAATGGCAAAAGCCCTGAAGAGTGGTTAAGTAACCGTAAGTTGGTTCGATGATTCCCCGGTTTTGTCATTGATTCCTTTGTACCAAAATCATGCCCTAACATAGAATAAGGAACAAAACATAGAAAAAATAATTTTAAAAATAAAATTACATGTTTCAATATCAAATTCAAATATTACGAATATTTTTTAATCCTTAAAAAGTGCATAAATATAACTAAAACAATAAATAAAATATATTTTAAAGAATTCTTATAGAAGTTGACCATGAATCCTACGAAGATTGTGACATCCCTTCCTATATGCATATATATATATATATATATATATATATATATATATACATTAAAACAATTTGCAAGATATGAAGTGTGTTTTTCGGGCTGCAATTGAATAGTGAATTTTTCAGGGAAATATTAAGCGACAGAATAATGAGAAAGCAAACAAGATACTTGATACACAGCCTACAAATGCTGGGATGCTGAATTGTCCAATGCCATGGACAGAGTGGACATGATCAAATCATGTCTCAAAGCCCTTCATTTCTCTAAAATGTGTGAGTGCTGAGCTAAGGACTGAAGCCGTGTTACAATTTTTTTTAAAAACCGAGGCTTAAGAGCTCTGTCCCACTCGTGATTTATTCAACGATGAGGTGCTCGATTCATGAAGGATAGGAAGTCAATTCGCATTGCAGGGTTTTGAATGAGGTGATAATCTACAAGTCCAACTTCTATCAAGTCTTGAGGATTATTGTGTCGGCTCTATTATGCTTCAATCAGGTAACGGGTTTTTCTAGTCTCTTTGATCGGTGACGTATTGCTGTTCACGCTTGTCTGTTACTGACCCCGCGGAAATCTGGGCAGTATGATTTTCTTCTTTTGTGGTGGGGTACCCTCTGCCATGCAATACTGACTGTGCTCTCTTGGTTTAATTTTTTTTTGAGTACACGGGGTACCTGCCGAGAAGGGATGAAATTTGAAGGGTTGCTAGCAGTGTTGGCTGTGGAATCTTCTACTTCGTGGTTCACCGACAACCTTGGAGAAGTTTTGATCAGGACAGGGGACAGAGCATCAGTGATCAAGCAGTTAAATCAATAGACATTGAAGGGTTAAGCATTAAACAGAGAAATCTGAGCCCTGAGAATATTCCAGCAGTTATACTTTCAAGTTTTGGAAGCAAAGATTGGAAAGACCAGTCTCAGGTAACATTCAAATATTGCACAGAAACAAGGTATGTACAATGCATGAAATCTTTGTAGCAGCAATGATACAGTGATATGTATTGAAATATACAAATACATTTGAACAGTAAAATACATTTGTATGAGTAAATGATGTGGCATGTAATAAAGTAAAATAGTGAACAGTAGTATATATATTTGTACAAGTGTAGAAGTGTGAAATGTATAGTGTTATAGTTTATAAAAGATACAATGATATGTGAGTCTGCAAGAGTGAGCGTGTATGTACAGAAAGTATACAAGGGAATGCATATTCAGTATTCAGTCAAAGGTGTGAATAGTGTCATATTTTGTACAAATGAATATGTACAGGAATGAGTAAACTGTGTGGGCAGCATGTGCAAAAATAGTGAATGTGGTGTGTGAACAGTTTGCAAACAGTAGTTTTTCTTTTCTTGTAATGATACTCTTCCATGCTATGATGCACAGTCAGCTATACACAAACTTGATGAGACATGCTTTGATAATGATGACATGATGCATGCCATTTTGTGATGTCATATTTCTTTGCACTATGATGAGAACTTATTACATACATATTCGCACATACTAGATGATGATAGTACTTACAGTTTCATGACGGTTCATACTTGATGACATTGACGCAAACTCTATGATGATTCATATCTGATAATTGTGTATAAAGCAGTGTGTGTGTCAGTGATAAGGATGACTTGGCAGCAAAGGGTGAATAGAGGTTATCAGCAGCAGGAAGTTCTACACAAAGCACAGATCTATTGAAGGGACAAGCAAGTAAACATCAGTGTTGATGAGCAGCTTGATCAACAGTTTTTTTTTTATGTTTGATATGATAGTAATCACATGGGAAGAAAGATAATTTGACAGTGAGCAGCAGAGATAGTGAGTAGCGTTGATGATGAGCAGATGATATCAGCAGAGAGTACAGGGTTTTGTATGTGACAGGTCCACAGGTTCAGCAATATTCTTCTTATCAGGGTGGCAGGACGGGGCAAGGAAAGGAGGTCGTAGCCTCCTTCCCGTAGAAGCCAGAAAACTAGGGAGTGGAAGCTTCCTTCAGGTCGTAGCTTGTAATTAGGGGGTCGTAGCCTCCTTCCAGTTGAAGCTGGAAAAATTTGAAGTCTATATAATAAGGGAGTTGTTCCTTTCATCTAGTTATTTCTGGACAACTATTATTAAAAAGGCTTCCATGGTTTTACCCCCAGAACTTGGGTTTCCACGTTAAAAAATGTTGTGTACTATGCATCTTACTATCTTTATACATATTGATGACGTGCTGTGATTGGTGATTAGCAACCTGCTTTTGAATAAATTTTTAGATTGTACAAATACTGATTCACCCCCCTCTCAGTATTTCAACAATTGGTATCAGAGCAGGTTCCTTCAGAACAGACTAACTGCTAGAAGGTAATCATGGGGAAATTTGCTAAACAAAGAAAATCTGGAACACCCTTGTTTGATGGAAGCAACTATGCATTCTGGAGTATAAAAATGAGAGCCTTCATAGAAGCTCAAGGAATTAAAATATGGCAGAGTATCGAGAATGGGTACAAAGTACCAAGGACCGTGCCAACTGATGCAGGTGAGCTAGTTCAATACAACAACAACTCAAAGGCCAGAAATCATCTTCTAAGTGCTATAGACGAATCGGTATTCAACAAAGTGATGAATTGTCCCTCTGCAAAGGAAATGTGGGACAAACTCCAAACCACATATGAAGGAGACCACAAAGTCAAAGAAGCCAAACTTCAAACTTACAGGGGACAATTTGAACATCTAAGAATGAATGAAGATGAAGACATAACAGCCTATATTCTTCGGGTTGATCAGCTCGTGAATACCATCAGAGGATTAGGAGAAGAGTTTGAGGAAACTATAGTTGTTCGGAAATTTCTAAGAACTCTTCCCAAAAGGTTCAACCCCAAGATCTTTGCTTTAGAGGAAAGAACAGATCTAGATACTATGACAATGACCCCAGCTGCATGGAATGTTAGTAGCTTACGAAATGAGAATTGAAGATAAATATACATCAAGAAAGGAAGCATCATTCAAGGTCTCCTCCAAACAAACCGGGAAAAGCAAATCAATGAAAGACAAACCAACAAGTGATGAATCTGATGATGAAGAAATAACCAACTTTGTTCGGAAATTGAAGATAGGCACTGGAAAATACAAAGGTAAGTTACCTCTTAAATGTTTTTCATGCGGAAAGATAGGTCATTTTGCTTCTAAATGTCCATATGCAAAGAATTCAGACGGTGAAGAGGATGATAGTTTTAAACCCTACAATAAGTACACTAATTACAAGAATAAGAACAGAAGAAAGTTTGCAAAGAAGAAAAGTCCCTACACAAAAAGAGACAATAACTCATCTAGTGGTGACTCAGATAGTGGTAGTGATTCTGATGATGATGATGAACGAGACAAGGTACTCTTTATGGCAATAAGCTCGGATAAGGATCATAATAGTAAGGAAGAATTCGAAGATGAAGGAGAGGTATATCTTGAGGCTGAACTTGTAAGTGCCTTGAAAGAGTTGAAGAAAGTCAGAAAAGAAAATAGATTGCTTAAGGAAGAGGAACAACGATTTGAACAAACCATTGTTGACTTGAAGACCAAACTAGAAGAAGCCAAATGAGTTGAAGACTCTCTCACTAAACAACTAATGAAAAATATTAGAGAAAAGGAGAACTGTGAGGCTGAGATAGTATCTCTGAAGAACAAGTTGCAGATGAAATATATCACAAAGGGTTATGACAACAGTTCCAAGGTTCTAGAACAAATCAGCAGCAATCAAAAGTCATTCTTTGACAAGACCGGTATATGATACAAGAAGAATACAAATGAAGCCTCAAGCTCAAAGTTGATAGAAAATGAAAAGAAGCCAAGAAGGTATGTAGAAGTTGTCAAGGACTCCAAGAATGAAGAAGAGATCGAACGTCATCCAGAACAACTTGTATTAGAAAAAGGGCCAGCAGAAAGATCAGATCACAGAAAAGCACCTCCTCCATGTATTCCCAGGTATGGATACTTCTTTTATGGGAATTGATTTACATGTGGAAGATTTGGAAACAAAGCTGTAAACTATTTTCAGAGAAGAAACTTTGAGACAAGGAATAAACTTGCAAGCCTTAGATGACCACAGTAAAACAATCGATTTGATCCCTTGAGATCAGAAATAGAATTTTACAAGTGTAACAACTTTGGTCATATAGCTAGAAATTGCAGAACAAGGATACCAACAGTAAAAAATGAGGACTTGGCCAACAAGGTGTGGATTAAACACAATAACAAAAACTATGAATGTGTTATTTCTTTTCAAGCCCATAATCACATCTATGGAAAATGGTATGTTGATAGTGGTTGCTCCAAGCACATGATAGGTGACAAAGATGCTTTCGTCAATATTGAAAAAGATAAAGGATCTGTATCATTTGGAAATAACAATTCAGCAAGAGTATTGGGAAAGGGCATAGTAAAGCTCGGAAGTAAAAATTCCTTGGCTGAAAATGTCTTGCTTGTAGATAACATGAAACACAATTTGTTAAGTGTCATTCATATGTGTGATCAGGGTCATGAACTCATCTTCAACTCAAAAGGATGTAAAATAAGAAAACAAGGATCAAGGAAGTTAGTAGCCACAACCACTAGGAATCCAAACAATATATATGTGTTAGATGAGATTGAGTCTGAAAAATGTCACTTGGGAAAAGAAGATGAAAGCTGGCTTTGGCACAGAAGAATGGGGCATATACATTTTGACAATTTGGTCAAAATCTACAAAAACCAAGCAGTTCAAAATATGCCAGAAGTCACAAAACCTGCTAACTCTGTATGTGAAAAATGTCAACATGGAAAACAAACAAGAGTGCATTTTAAGATGAAAGAGAATTCTTCTACAAAACCTTTGGAGCTTGTTCACACTGACCTATGTGGACCAACCAAAATCAAAGGATTGAATGGTGAAAAATACTTCATGCTACTTATTGATGACTATACCAGGATGACATGGGTATGTCTTCTCAACAGGAATTCAGAAGCATTAGGATGTTTCAGAACATTCAAGGAACTGGTCGAGAATGAAACAGGGTCACGAATCAAGCGTCTTAGATCTGACAATGGTGGAGAATTCACTTTTGATGAATTCAACAAGTACTGTGAAGAGCATGGCATAAAGAGACAATTTTCAGTAGCTAGAACACCTTAGCAAAATGGAGTTACTGAAAGAAAGAATAGATCGGTTATGGAAATGGCTCGAACCATGTTGAATGAATCCAAGTTAAATGAAAAATTTTGGGGACACGTAGTTCATACAGCAGTACACATCTTAAATAGAGGATTACTCATAAACAAAGATGATAAAACTCCCTATGAGCTATGGACCGGAAGAGCAGCAAGTGTACAACACTTCAGAATCTTTGGAAGCAAGTGTTACATCAAAAGAGATGTTAAGAAGATTGGAAAATTTGACTCTCGAGTAGATGAGGGAATATTTGTTGGATATTCATCCAAGAGGAAAGCTTACAAATGCTACAATCTAAGATTATACAAAGTGATTGAAAGCATCAATGTGAAGATAGTTGAAGGAATACCAACATCAACCAGAGAAGACTTAGAAGAATCAGACTCAGAAGAAGAGAAAGGTTCCAAGAAAATTAAAATGGAAGAACAACTCGATGAGGATGAAGAGAAACTCAAGGAAGATAAAGAACTGAATCAACCAACTTTCGAATAAGAAGAACAAAAAGATCATCCATCACCTAAGAATTGGTACCAGAAGAATCATCTATCAAATCAGATTATTGGTGATAAGGATGTTGGAATAGGAACCAGAAGAAGACAATTCGGAAGAAATGAGTAGGTACACTTCTCTCTTTTGTCTACAACTGAACCTGGAACTTTTGCAAAGGCCAGTAAAGATGAACAATGGGTTAAAGCTATGGAATAAGAACTAGATCAAGTCAAGAAGAATGAAACTTGGGAACTTGTTCCGAGACCACATAACAAAAATGTTATTGGCACAAAATGGGTTTTTAGAAATAAAATGGATGAAGATGGACAGGTAATCAGAAATAAGGCTCGTTTGGTGTGTAAAGGTTATGCTCAGATTGAAGGAATAGAATTTGAAGAAACATATGCACTAGTTGCTAGAATGGAAGCTATCAGAATGATACTAGCCTACGCTTGCTCCAAAGACATCAAAGTATATCAGATGGACGTAAAATCAGCCTTTCTAAATGGGGAATTGGAGGAAGAAGTCTATACCGAACAACCAGAAGGATTTCAACTTTCAGAAAACAAGGACTATGTATGCAGATTAAAAAGGGCCCTATATGCACTAAAACAAGATCCAAGAGCTTGGTACTCCAGATTGGACAGGTACTTACTACAACAAAAATTTAAGAGGGGAAGTGCAGATAGCAATTTGTACATCAAACAAGACAATGAATACATACTCATCATTGAAGTTTATGTTGATGATATCATATTTGGAAGTGACGATGATTCACTAAGTTAGCAATTTGCTAAAGACATGCAAAAAGAGTTTGAAATGTCATTACTCGGTGAATTGACCTTCTTCTTGGGACTCTAGATATCTCAAAGAACAGAAGGCATTTTTATTACCCAGACAAAATACATTAAGGAGATGTTGAAGAAATTCCAGATGGAAGACTGTAAACCTGTGAGTACCCCTATGATCGTCGGTTGTAAGCTAAGAAAAGATGATGAATCTAAGGAAGTTGATCAAAGGTTCTATAGGTCAATGATTGGTATTCTACTATATGTAACTGCCTCCAAAACAGATGTGATGCAAGCCATTGGACAAGTTGCAAGATTTCAAGCTTCCCCAAAAGAAAATCATATTATAGCAGTTAAAAGGATCTTCGGGTATCTCAAAGGAACTGTGGATTTTGGACTTTGGTATCCAAAAGGGAATGATCTGACATTGATAGCATATTCAGACGCAGATTGGGCAGGATGTGTCGATGATATAAAAAGCACTAGTGGAACACCTTTATTTTTAGGTGGTTGTCTGGTATCTTGGTCAAGCAAGAAGTAGTCTTCAGTGTCCTTATCAACCATAGAAGCAGAGTATATAGCAGAAGCAACTTGTTGTACTTAGATTCTTTGGATGAAGCAAACCCTGCAAGACATACATGTGACATGCAATGAACCGATTCCTATTCTATGTGACAATACGAGTGCCATTAGTATCTCCAAGAATCCGGTTATGCATTCCAAGACGAAGCACATTCCAATCAAATTTCACTTTCTTCAAGAATAGGTCACAGAAAAGAATATCAAGTTGGAATATGTTGGGACAAAAGAACAAGTTGCAGATGTTTTTACTAAGCCTCTCCCATGAGTACCTCAGAGACAAATTGGTAGTCATACTATCTCCTAATTGAATTCATCTATCTATAATACAATATGACAAGAAGAAGTACCCTTTTCCATTGATGCCAAAGGGGGGAGAAAAAGTTGAACAAGGTATGTAAAAGAAGCATGGTCTAAGGGGGAGTTGTGTAGTCAAAGGAAGCTCATTCGAAGGGGGATCTTTGGAGTTTTCATCAATGACAAAGGGGGAGATTAAATTGATTAAAGGGGGATCTTTGGAGTTGTTCACTAAATTGTCATTGATGCCAACAAGTGCATGTTAATGTGTCTTTGTGCCCCTTGAGGAGCACCTGAGGTTGAGTAAGTGTCAATGTCAAAGGAGGCCTTTTTGACTTTGTCCAAGCCTAATTTTGAAGCCCTTGGAACCCTTGGGACAATAGCAAAAGCCCTGAAGAGTGGTTAAGTAACCCTAAGTTGGTTCGATGATTCCCCAGTTGTGTCATTGATTCCTCTGTACCACAATCATGCCCTAACATAGAATAAGGAACAAAACATAGTCAAAATAATTTTAAAAATAAAATTACATGTTTCAATATCAAATTCAAATATTACGAATATTTTTTAATCCTTAAAAAGTGCATAAATATAAATAAAACAATAAATAAAATATATTTTAAAGAATTAAATAATTCTTAAAACTTTAATAATAGGTGACATGTTTCAATATCAAATTTAAATATTACTAATATTTTTTTTAATCCTTAAAAAGTGCATAAATATAACTAAAACAATAAATAAAATATATTTTAAAGAATTCCTATAGAAGTTGACCACGCATCCTATGAAGGTCGTGACATCCCTTCCTATATGCATATATATATACATTAAAACAATTTGCAAGATATGAAGTGTGTTTTTTGGGCTGCAATTGAATAACGAATTTTTCGGGGAAATATTAAACAACGGAATAATGAGAAAGAAAACAAGATACTTGATACATAGCCTGCGAATGCTAGGATGCTGAGTTGTCCAACGCCATGGCCAGAGTGGACATGATCAAATTGTGTCTCAAAGCCCTTCATTTGTTTGAAATGCGTGAGTGCTGAGCTAAGGACTGAAGCCGTGTTACAATTTTTTTAAAACACCGAGGCTCAAGAGCTCTGTCCCACTCGCTATTTCTTCAACGATGAGGTGCTTGATTCATGAAGGATAGGCAGTCAATTCACAATGCAGGGTTTTGAACGAGGTGATAATATACAAGTCTAGATTCTGTCAAGTCTTGAGGATTATTGCGTTAGCTCCGTTATGCTTCAATTGGGTAACGGGTTTGCCCAGTCTCTTTGATCGGTGATGTACTGTTGTTCATGCCTGTCTGTTAGTGACCCCGCAGAAATCTGGGCAGTATGATTTTCTTCTTTTCTGGTGGGGTACCCTCTGCCGTGCAATACTGATATTTCTCTCTTGGTTTAATTTTTTTTTGAGTACATGGGGTACCTGCCGAGAAGGGATTAAATTTGAAGGGTTGCTAGCAGTGTTGGCTGTGGCATCTTCTACTTCGCTATTCATGGACAACCTTGGAGAAGTTTTGATAAGGACAGGGGATAGAGTAGCAGTGATCAAGCAGTTAAATCAACAGACATTGAAGGGTTAAGCATCAAATATAGAAATCCGAGCCCTGAGAAGATTCCAACAGTTATACTTTCAAGTTTTGGAAGCAAAGATCGGAAAGACCAGTCTTAGGTAACATTCAAATATTGCACAGAAACAAGGTATGTACAACACATGAAATCTGTGTAGCAGCAATGATACAGTGATATGTATTGAAATATACAAATACATTTGAACAGTAAAATACATTTGTATGAGTAAATGATGTGGCATGTAATAAAGTAAAACAGTGAACAGTAGTATATATATTTGTACAAGTGTAGAAGTGTGAAATGTATAGTGTTATAGTTTATAAAAGATACAATGATATGTGAGTCTGCAAGAGGGAGTGTGTATGTACAGAAAGTATACAAGGGAATGCATATTCAGTATTCAGTCAAAGGTGTGAACAGTGTCATATTTTGTACAAATGAATATGTACAGGAATGAGTAAACTGTGTGGGAAACATGTGCAAAAATAGTGAATGTGGTGTGTGAACAGTTTACAAACAGTAGTTTGTCTTTTCTTGTAATGATACTCTTCCATGCTCTGATGCATAGTCAAATATACACAAATTTGATGAGACATGCTTTGATAATGATGACATGATGCATGCCATTGTGTGATGTAATATTTCTTTGCACTACGATGAGTACTTATTACATACATATTCACACATACTAGATGATGATAGTACTTACAGTTTCATGACGGTTCATACTTGATGACATTGACGCAAACTCTATGATGATTCATGTCTGATAATTGTGTATAAAGCATTGTGTGTGTCAGTGATAAGGCTGACTTGGTAGCAAACAATGAACAGAGGTTATCAGCAGCAGGAATTTTTACACAAAGCACAGATCTATTGAAGGGAGAAGCAAGTAAACAACAGTGTTGATGAGCAGCTTGATCAACAGTTTTTTTTTTATGTTTGATATGACAGTAATCACATGGGAAGAAAGATAATTTGACAGTGAGTAGCAGAGATAGTGAGCAGTGTTGATGATGGGCAGATGATATCAGTAGAGAGTACAGGGTTTTGTATGTGATAGGTCCACAGGTTCGGCAATATTCTTCTTATTAGGGTGGCAGGATGGGGCAAGGAAAGGAGGTCGTAGCCTCCTTCCGGTAGAAGCCATAAAACTAGGGAGTGGCAGCTTCCTTCAGGTCGTAGCCTGTAAATCAGGGGGTCATAGCCTCCTTCCAGTTGAAGCTGGAAAAATTTGAAGTGTATATAATAAGGGAGTTGTTCCTTTCATCCAATTATTTTTGGACAACTATTATTAAAAAGGATTCCGTGGTTTTACCCCCAGAACTTGGGTTTCCACGTTAAAAACTGTTGTGTACTATGCATCTTACTATCTTTATACATATTGATGACGTGCTGTGATTGGTGATCAGCAACCTGCTTTTGATTAAAGTTTTAGATTGTACAAATACTAATTCACCCACCTCTCAGTATTTCAACAATTGGTATATGAGTAGGTTCCTTCAGAACAGACTAACAGCTGGAAGGTAATCATGGGGAAATTTGCTAAACAAAGCAAATATGGAACACCCTTGCTTGATGGAAGCAGTTATGCATTCTGGAGTATAAGAATGAGAGCCTTCATAGAAGCTCAAGGAATCGAAATATGGTATAGTATCGATAATGGGTACAAAGTATCAAGGACCATGCCAACTGATGCAGGTGAGCTAGTTCAATACAACAACAACTCAAAGGCCAGAAATCATCGTTTAAGTGCTATAGATGAATTAGTATTCAACAAAGTGATGAACTGTCCCTCTGAAAGGAAATGTGGGACAAACTCCAAACCACATATGAAGGAGACCACAAAGTCAAAGAAGCCAAACTTCAAACTTACAGGGGACAATTTGAACATCTAATAATGAATGAAGATGAAGACATAGCATCCTATATTCTTCGGGTTGATCAGCTCATGAATACCATCAGAGGATTAGGAGAAGAGGTTGAGGAAACTATAGTTGTTCAGAAAATTCTAAGAACTCTTCCCAAAAGGTTCAACCCCAAGATCTCTGCTTTAGAAGAAAGAACAGATCTAGATACTATGATAGTGGATCAGTTGCATGGAACATTAGTAGCTTACGAAATGAGAATTGAAGATGAAGATACGTCAAGAAAGGAAGCAACAATCAAGGTCTCCTCCAAACAAGCCGGGAAGAACAAATCAATGAAAGACAAACCGACAAGTGATGAATCTGATGATGAAGAAATAGCCAACTTTGTTCGGAAATTGAAGAGAGGCACTGGAAAATACAAAGGTAAGTTACCTCTTAAATGTTTTTCATGCGAAAAGATAGGTCATTTTGCTTCTAAATGTCCATATGCAAATAATTTAGACGGTGAAGAGGATGATAGTTTTAAACCCTACAAGAAGTACAATAATTACAAGAATAAGAATAGAAGAAAGTTTGCAAAGAAGAAAAGCCTCTACACAAAAAGAGACAATAACTCATCTAGTGGTGACTCAGATAGTGGTAGTGATTCTGATGATGACGATGAATGAGACAAGGTACTCTTTATGGCAATAAGCTCGGATAAGGATCATAATAGTAAGGAAGAATTCGAAGATGAAGGAGAGGTAGATCTTGAGGCTGAACTTGTAAGCGCCTTGAAAGAGTTGAAGAAAGTCAGAAAAGAAAATAGATTTCTTAAGGAAGAGGAACAACGATTTGAACAAACCATTGTTGACTTGAAGACCAAACTAGAAGAAGCCAAACGAGTTGAATACTCACTCACTGAACAACTAATGAAAAATATAAGAGAAAAGGAGAACTGTGAGGATGAGATAGTATCTCTGAAGAACAAGCTACAGATGAAAGATATCACAAAGGGTTATGACAACAGTTCCAAGGTTCTAGAACAAATCAGTAGCAATCAAAATTCATTCTTCGACAAGACCGGTATAGGATACAAGAAGAATACAAATGAAGCCTCAAGCTCAAAGTTGACAGAAAATGAAAAGAAGCCAAGAAGGTATGCAGAAGTTGTCAAGGACTCCAAGAATGAAGAAGAGATCGAACATAATCCAGAACAACCTGTATTAGAAAAAGGTCCAGCAGAAAGATTAGATCACAGAAAAGCACCTCCTCCATATATTCCTAGGTATGGATACTTCTTTTATTGGCATTGCTTTACATGTGGAAGATTTGGACACAAAGCTGTAAACTATTTTCAGAGAAGAAACTTTGAGACAAGGAATAACCTTGCAAGCCTTAGACGACCACAGTACAACAATCAATTTGATCCCTTGAGATCAGAAATAGAATGTTACAAGTGTAACAACTTTGGTCATATATCTAGAAATTGTAGAACAAGGATACCAATAGTAAAAAATGAGGACTTGCCCAACAAGGTGTGGATTAAACACAATAACAACAACTATGAATGTGGTATTGCTCTTCAAGCCTAGAATCACAGCTCTGGAAAATGGTATGTTGATAGTGGTTGCTCCAAGCATATCACAGGTGACAAATATGCTTTCATCAATATTGAAAAAGATAAAGGATCTGTATCATTTGGAAATAACAATTCAGCAAGAGTATTGGGAAAGGGCACGGTAAAGCTCAGAAGTAAAAATTCCTTGACTGAAAATGTCTTGCTTGTAGATAACATGAAACACAATTTGCTAAGTGTCAGTCAGATGTGTGATCAGGGTCATGAAATCATATTCAACTCAAAAGGGTGTTATCCATGAATTTATCCCCGAGAGTTAGCTCAAGTTGTCATGATCCAAACATGAGATATTAATTCCCTAGAATTTGGGAAGGTCACGAGTTCAAATCTCTTGATTCACTTATGATTAGGTTCTGTCATCAAGGTCATCAATTTACCACATTTACCATCCATGGATCATGAGAAAGTACTCATAGGGTTTTCTAAGAGACTTTACTTAGAAAATAAATATCATCCATGAAGCTAAATCACATGCACATCTTGATAGTGATTAGGAAATGCCCATGCACCAATGAAAACAAAATGCCACCAAGGAGGTGAAGTACAATGGTTTTTGAATTTATACATATGAAAAATAATAAGAAAATAAGAGTGGCTTGAACGCTATTTTTAAGGGTGGTTATTATAAAACTGCCCCTAAAAACACCTTTCCCATTTGTGTCCTTTCCACTACATCCCAAACAATTCTAAGATGAAATATGAAAGTAAAAAGTGGCCACTCAATCAAACCATGTGGACAAGAAGGAAATAGGCATCCCTACACCTTCTAAATGGTGCATAGTTGTACCATGGGATCTTTATAACAATTCATAAAATGAGAATGAAATATTAGTCACCAACAATTAACTCCAATATGTGAAGAAAAAAGGTGAGGACATTTTACATCACAATTACTTGTCTAGGTGTAGTCTCTAAATTTTCCAATGTTATAGATATTTGTACACAGAAAAAAATAACCTTCCTCAAACCATAGTAGAAAATATCATCAATGAGTAGCGGATCCCTCACATGAAGGGGTTAGACCCTCTACTATTTCTATGCAAATGGATTCTGCACCTTCTTTTTTGAGATAAACCTTGGTTAAAAAAATATTTTCAAAAATGACTCATAGTTTATGGGGTCACATTAAATGTATCCAAGTAGGTGGATGTTTCATTTCAAATAAAAATAAGAATCCCAACCACATTACAAGGTCGGGTAACACTTTCACACTTGTCTCTATTTGTTTGGATGATAAAACATTCAAAACCATTGGAAACATATAGGGTAAATACATAGACATATTGAAACCCTAACTTCTTATAAAATATAACCCCTAAGGCCCCTAAGGCCCCTAATCCTAACTCTTTATAAGCCCCCTAAATTACCCAAATTGCCTAATATCTTAATGCACTAAAAACTAACCCCTAATTTCCCTAAACCCTAAGTCCCCTAACAACTAAATGTGACCATAGTGACCATGTATATTATGTAACACAATCATATGACATAATGTGACCATAAGGCTCCTAACCACTAAAACCCATAATAACTAATGGCTTGATCCCTTAAACCTAAACCTCCTTATACACCTAACTCCTAACCCCCCTAATGTGACCTTAATGGCCATTATGACCATAACCCCATTGAAATGTAACCCTAAATCCTTATAAACTCCCTAATCCCAAATCCCCTATCCCATAAATCCCTTAAGTGTTAATTAATGTGACCGTAGTTTGACCATAGTGACTATGTGTTTTTCACAATGCATACATCATAATGTGACCATAAGGAACCTAACCACTAAAAACCCTCACAACTAGTCATTGAATTATGTAGAACCTTCTATCCCAAACTATCAAGATAGGTAAAGAAAATTCCAATCCTAATGACTTTTGGAGGTGGTTTTTTAACCCCCCCCGCCAAATCCCTAAATTTCTAATGTGACCATAACCTCGTTAATCATAACCATGACTCCTTATAAACCCCTTATTCCTAAATATATTGACCCCTTAACCAATTAAACCCTAATAAAAATAAAAATATCATCCTTGTCATAATCATCGTCATCGACAAGCACCTAAATTTTGTCCATGAATGATACCTCGGGCCATGAAAACCATTGTTGGTTCCCATGAAGAGACTTAGAGTACACTAAAGTTTTTACCCAACAACCGTATATTTTTTGCATTGAACTCAACCTACTCACATGACAAAGTTCCCATTTGTAAAGCCTATGTAGTGGCTAAGGACCCTGCAAATTATGTCTCATGAAACCTATACTTTGGTATCATTTGTGACCATCCATGTTGTTCTAAACCTAAAAATGGCCATGACCATACCCAACTTACATGCCAAAGATTGTTTGTGGAGGGATTATGGTGCTAATTTGGGTCCTTGCATATGGAGAATGAGATTTAGAGGAAAATGTGACAACCTAAGACCATAGTTTTTACTATATTTTAAGTCACGCATCAATAACCATTTCCTATGTGCAATTTTTCAAAATGATGACCATATCTCACATGTAGACTAGATGTTTTCTATGCAGATTCGTGCTTTGTGATGGTCAAGGTAATCGTGATGGTCCATGACCTTGTAAAAGAATGGTGTGAACTTAGGCCATAAATTTAAACCCTATACCATGGTGTGGGCCAAGAGATTGATTATCGATGTTATAAATCTCAAAATACAAGCATATCCCACTTGTAGTTGAAATAATATTCCCTCCATAGAGATCATGTGTTGTCTCAAGGTCTTACGATGCATCACTCACGAGCCACATTATTACATGTAGGATAAATTTTCCTTACGTAGTTCTTATGTGGTAGTGGTAATCTAGGTTAACATGCATGGACCATCAACCACATAGAATATTAATATGGCACAAGACTCTAAATTTAGTTCGTGGGCCATGATTTAGGACACAATAATAATCCTTATCAATGTTACACATATTGAAATGGCCAACATATCTCACTTGTAAGGTAAAGTAATTATCTATAGGGCCCTACACAAGGACCTGTTGGCCTGTTTTTCTAAACTAGGCCAATAAGGAGGTTTTTTCCACATAATCAGCTTAAAGCAGCGTCCGGTGAGTTTGAATTAACAAAACCTCGCAGGTTATGGTCCTGCTACCAGCTGGTTTTTCTCTTAAGGAGAAATTAAAACCAGCAAAATATAACCTATTCTAATGTGATTTCTACCTAAATAAATTCTAGAATTAAATTAAACTACCTAATCTATCTGATGGTTGCTTTCTTAAGGAAAGACTCAAATTTTGAAGAGTTTTCTGAATGTAAAGACTTATACAAAGTATGCAAAATTGATTTAACAGCTGCTAATTAAACTATATCAAAATAAAATTTGAACTGAACTATTATATCTATTCTATTTACCCCCATCTAAGCCGAGATCGTATTTAAAGACTAGATCAATCATTAATTAATAAAATATTAATAGAAAGACTAGAACACAATTTAAATAGAAATATTTAAATAATGAACACTAAGTCACTCTGTTATATGACAACAAAAACAACAAAATAACTCAAAATAAACAGTTATTCTAACTCTGTGAGATTAATTAATAATTAATTTTCAAAATAGCGAATTGAACTAAAAGATAATGTCTATTATAAAATCACTGTCAACATACAAATGAAATTTTAAATAGACAGAAGAGTATATCATTATAGCTTAAGTTTATAGTGAAAATACTAATAAACAAAATCATAATGACATGTTCATTCAAATTGCTATCTTGAGTTGATAAAGTGAAAAATGTAATTAAACATCAGTATATCAAAGCACACTGAGTTAATATTAAGAAAGAAGATAAGCCTGAAATATATATAATATATCCAAAACAAAAATACCAGTAATGGTATCAGTCTATAGATGTCCAGTAGAATTCACATCCAAAGGTTCAACTTCAGGAATGAAAAAAACCAGCAACAAAATAGAATTTCAGTACATTTTCTTCAAAACACTCCCTCCCTTGTTCATCAAAATCTCTACCTTATATAACACTACGATTCAGTTTTCCCTATTATTGTTGCATGAAACATTATAGGGTTCTTCTTACTAAAAAGAGAATCTAATCCCTTATATCACACCTGTCACTATAAACAAAAAACGACTAGCCTGAGTCGAGGTACTTGAGAAGATTCTTGTTCATTATTGAAAGTCCAGCTCGTAACAAACAACCACATCTCCATGCCAACGAATTAATCACGTCCTGAAATTTTGTAGAGGAATGATGATAAACCAATCTGCATTCAACCAATGAAGTATCTCATTAAAGCTGTTTATAATAAAATTTAACATAATAAACTAAGAATTTTAATGCATGCCTGTAAAATCTGCGATTTTACAGGCATGATCACAAAATATGTCATTACTTGTTTAACAGCAATACGATCCAGGAAAAAGAAAATAAACTTCATGTTTTACTTTGAAGAGAGATAACTCTTCATGCTTCAGTCAACTTAGCCTTTAACCTGACAATCTTTATGTTTTGTTTTTCAATTCTTTCAAGTAGGTGCTGGTTTGTACTTATTATTGACTTCTTCGATTTTTTGTACTGATTCTTTTTAGCACTTGCTTCTTTCCATCTGCAGATCCAATCCAACAGCTCTTCTCTAAATGTTTTATTTTCCTCTTCTAACAACGCTGTACTGGATAGGCAATGCTTGAGTTTTCCCTTTAACTCTGTAATTTTATCCTGGTACGCGTTATCTAGTACATGCTGCAGAGTCTCATCTTCATTGGTTACCTGAGGAGAAATAGTGCTGTCAATATACTGACTAGATGATGGTTCAGGGTCTGCAATACCTATGTTTATACCTAGTTGAGTAACCTCGACTTTGCCTAATTTTGCATCGATACCCCTTACGAAAGTAGGTTTATTCTCATGATTTGTATCAGTACTAGATGATGGGATGTCAACTTCAATATTGACGACTGCAGGCTGAGAAGCCTGTTGATTAACTATAGGACCCAAAATCGTATGGGTACTGTACATGCTCCTCGTAACCCTTCTTGAAAATGATAGGTTTTCAAAACCAAACCCTTCCTTATCACAACAAATCTGAGCAAGATGATCTAATCTATGCATAGATTCTCTGCTATATTCATCAGGTTTATTTCTTTCAAATAGATTTTTACATCCAACATCATTATTAGTTTTACTTTCGGTTAATCTTTCTTCTATTTCTACAGGGGTGCTATCACTTTTACCAGATAAGGGTTGATCCAAGACTGCTTTAGAGTCGCAAGGGACTGTATTCCTGTCATTATCATTACTAATCCCATCGTTTATGGGTATACTGACTTCCTCGAACCCTTTTACCTATGATACAATTTCAGAAGTATTATTAACCTCTGATTTTATGGCTTTTCTTTTCTTACGAATTCATGGGGAGGGATTCGGCCAATGCTGCGTTGGCCCCAACTGACAGTCGACTAAAAACCTATCCCATGACTTGCCATTTTCAGACAAGTGGTGTTGAATTATAATTTTTATTAACCCGTGGTGAAAAAGGCTTCTGTTGGGATTACTAAAACTTCTAACAGCCTATGACATTTTCTTTAAACTTTGCCACAAATAGAATGGAAAATTGAGCTTACAACCCTGTAACGCTAACAGCAATCTTAAATGGTAGTAATGCAAGTGGGAAAAAAATCCGTCACAGGACACATACCTTACCAATATCTCATAGTAAACTCTCCATTCGAGCTTCAAAAACCTAACAGGGACACCTACTTTCAGCTTGGTATCTTCCAACAGAGGCAACAACAGGGATAAACACCTCTTCTTATTAACCATGCTACCCTTAAACCAATGTTCTCCAACTTGTGGGAGATGTGTTGCTGCTGCTATCTTGTCTTCATTGATAATGAACTCAAAACCCCCTATCTGCACTCTGTCATCTTTTAAACTCATGGAAAACATTTTCGTTACTTCTGCATGATGACCATTGAAACTTCTAACCACCCAATTTTCTCAAAACGCAGAGCTACCTTTTCATCGGCCTCTATGAGTTTAGAGCCGGAGATTTCATAATGGTTCAGAGGAGCCATAGTTTCCTCCACACTCTCCTGGCTTTGAACATAAATGAATGGAGAGGTGAACAAAGAGGGAATAGGTACCCAAACGAATGACATGATGGGCAGGCTTCACATGCTTTGGATCTGACGAACATGATATCTCTGAACTTGCCATTTTGGCCGAATTCTTAGCAATGATGAGTGCTGCAACTTAACATTATAGTATGATGTATGCAGGTTTATCCATGATTTTAGCCATGACTAATAGTGATAACCACCAAATTGGCGAACCAGAGATCTTGTGATTGACGGATCAATATTTCAAACATTGATTATGGACAGTGGCTAATAATGAACAAGTACATCGAAATAAATTGGAAACGATGATCAACATTTAACCCTGTTAATACGACGCATCATTCTATTTACAACTGTCGATTTATTGTGAGATGTAAGCCACCTCCTTAGGCCAACTCAATGATCCGAGTGACAAGCGTTATCATTTGGACATATGGCTCCTTGTAAACTCAGTCAATCTTAACAGTTATCTCCAGTTTTAGCGCAAAGGTGGTAACAATTAATGTGATATAGTAACGAGATCGCATATTCTAAATGTTATCATGACACTAATGAAATAGCCAGATTTAATATCTATGCTACGTATATACAAAGACTAAGTTTAAACCTTTCAAACATCCTATTGATAAATATCCAACATTAGATTGATAGGATATTAAATGATAAAACCATCATATGTGAAACATTCCTATATAGAAATCATTTATTCATTAACTCTAATATTTACAAAAATCATAGTATGGTATTACATATAATATCAAATTTAAAAGTCACCTTTAGTTTTATGAACTTAGGGCTAGTAATACGTTACTCATATCCAGGTTTTTAAACAAACACAAAATGTGTTTTATTGATTTTCTCTTGGAATACTATCCAAATTTCTTAAGTCTCATAGATTTATTTTAATATATGAAATAATTGCATGAAAATTTATGAAACTAACTGACAGTTGTTAATTGCCAAGTTCATGAGCATGTTTCACCAACTTCTCAAATATTATTTTAGTTTTCTTTGATTAAGAGTACCTTCAGAATCAAAGATTTTGAAGGTGCTCTTTCATAATTTTGAATTGATAAATCATAAAAAGAGCTGATCTCTCTTCATCTTATTGAGAAATGAAGAGGTTGTTGCTAGCTGCCAACAAATGGCGACAACATGGGCGAACCAGTTATCTCTGCTTATACAAAATGATAAAAACGAAATCTTAAAACCTGTTAAAAACAATCAAAAAATCCTTATGCACATCAAACCATTATTTACTCATATCCATAAGTATAACTCAGAAATATTCCATCTTTTGAAACAGAAATTTGATTAGGGATAAACTTACAAATATCTTAGCTGAAACAAGTACTTCTTGGTAAGGATAACCTATACCATCAACATAGAGTACATAAATCTGCTCCTCTGAAAACTTTCCAGAATCTGTTCCATAGCATAATAATTTTCTTTTTGGTTGCTTTTGCTTTTTCTTTTAAAACAATAATTCTACCTGAAGACTACTATCTGGGTGTGGTATCCCAATGTGATAGTATCATTCATGAGAGTTGTCCAAAATAAGCAAGCTGGCTCGTGATGAGACCTCTTGTCTTTTAATTTTTAAAATCAAAATCCATCACCTTGGTGATCAGAAATGAAGTTATTCCAGACAACACTGATGATCATGATTAGGCCGGCTCATGATGAGACCTCCTATTCTTCAGTCAAAAGTTACGTTTTATTGCAATTTTATCTTTTAGTTTTCATAAAATGAGAGATCATTACCCAGCATGGTGACCAAACGGTAATGTCAGTCATTAATATCACTAGAAAATGAATCAGCTGGCTCTTGATGAGACCCCTTATCTTTCAGTTTTTTAAACCAAAAGACATTACTAGTTTCCTAATAATGTCATACCAATGATATTTGTGATTCTGATCGGACCGGCTCATTACTGAGACCTTCAGTCTCTCACTTTTAGCTTTTAATTGATTGGAACAAATTCTAGACAGTTCTTAGATGATAAAAACTTTTCTAAGACTGATGATAGAGGTCTGTAAAATTTTTTCGAAAGCACAAGATTCGAAGAAGATATTTGATAAGCTATCCCTATTTTTAAGAAAATAACAAGAGGAAGAATAATCTGAGAAATACTTATAAATAAAAACAATGAAGTTCTTTTGCAGTTTTAAGAAATTTTTATCCTCTAGGCTGATGAGAAAACTGATTTTATTTATTTACATTAATTATAGCTGCTAATTACATATTTATGACTGACTGACTGGTTATATACAAATAAATTTTAACAATCTGAAATATTTGACTTTGACAGAAAACTGATTAACATAACAGTTTGATAGTTTATATACAGAAAGAAAAATTTATTTACAAACAGCAAGTAAATTATATACATTTTAGACAGAAAATATTAACAGAAATATTTTTTTAGAATCAGTCCATTCACAGGGAATGTTTCGGACTGTCCTTCAAGTGTTTGCAATCGAAAGGTACTTGGACCTATTTTTTTAGAAATAACAAAGGGTCCTAACCACAGTTTCTGAAACTTAGTATGATCTCCCTTATCTTCGTGAGCTTTATCCCATTTTAAAACTAGGTCTCCCACCTGAAATTCTCGATCAGAACTGAAAGATCGGTCAAACCACGATTTCACAATCTGTTGATGTTTTATAAAGCGTTGTTTTGATTTTTCTCTTTCTTCTTCCATTTTTAGCAATGTGTTAATTCTTTTTTCCATTGCTGGGCACTTTTCTTCTTGAACAGACTGAGCTAACTATAACGAAGGTAAGAACAAATTTGGTGGTAAAATAGCTTCAGTTCCATATACTAAGAAAAATGGTGAGTTGACTATTGCAGCCTTAGGAGTTACCCTGTCTACCCAAAGGGCATTGACCAATTCTATATGCCAGTTATGATGGTGAACTGAAATAGTTATTTTGAGAATCTTTAATAAATTTTTTTTTGTTGATTCAGCTAGACCATTCCCATGTGGGTGATAGTTAGCTGAATACCTGATTCTTATTCCCTTTTCTAAAGCAAACTGAGGTAACTCGATTGATGAAAAAATGAAGCATTATCGAAAATGAGGGAATCAGGAATACCGAATCTTGTTATGATAAAGAATTCCAAAAATAGTATAACCTGATTGGTATTTATAACTTTCAATGGTGCGGCTTTGGCCCAATGAGTGAAATAATCGGTTGCGGTTATTATATATTTGTGTTGCATAGATGAAGGAGGATTTATTGGACCTACTATATCGATGCCCCATTGCTGAAAGGGTATTTTAGCTGAAACAGGTTGTAAAGGAAAAGCAGGTTTTTTTACCCTTCATGCAGCAAGTTGACACTCTTGGCATTTTCTGACAAAGGTATAGGAATCTCGAAACAAGGTGGGCCAATAATAACCAGCCCTGAGAATTTTGTGCGTAGTGGTCTCTCCACCAAAATGACCTCCTGCTGGTCCAGAATGTAATTCTTTCAGAATTACTTCTGTTTCATCTTTATCTAGACATCGAAGGTATACTCCGTCTGAATTTCTCCGAAAGAGGATATTATCAATTAATAAATAAGGAGCAGACTTCAATCTGAGTGCTCTTTTCTTCCTTGGTTCTAAATAGTCAGGGGCAGTACCAGTTTCCAAAATCATTCGTATGTCTGTGTACCAGGAATCTTGAGGTGGTGGATAAAAATAAATCTTCCTGGTAAATAAAGCTTCATCAATGACAGTTTCAGCTTTATCATTAGGTAAGTGAGTAGCTTCAACAGCTAATTTACATAGCCCTTGGCCTTTGACTATCATTGAGGGAGTGATTTCTAAGTCATATTCTTGAAGAGCTGTCATCCAAGGTTCCCTCTTTTCTCCTAAGTCTTTTTGAACTAACAAGTTTCTGACTGAGGAATAAGGGACAATTATTTTTGTTTTAGATTTTAACAAATAAGGACGAAAATGTTTCATTGCTTTAAAAATAGCAAAGGCTTTTTTATCAACTTCATGGTAATTGAGTTCAACACCTTTGAAATTTGAACTCATGAAAGAAATTGGAACTTCATTATTTTGCTGATTTAATTGAGTTAAAACTGCTGCATATGAAATATCAGAAGCAAAGGTGTACAATATGAAATCCTTATTGAAATATGGACTTAGTAGGCTAGGAGCTTCTGAAATAGCTTCTAAAATCTTCTGAACTGATTCCTTTTCAGTTTGTCCCCAATTAAAAACATCATCTTTTTTAATTATTTTCTGCAAAGGACGAATGATCTCGGAAAAACTGGGAATGAATCTCCTAACAAAATTTATTTTACCTAGAAACGA
This sequence comes from Pseudotsuga menziesii, assembly GCA_001517045.1. Lineage (NCBI taxonomy): Eukaryota > Viridiplantae > Streptophyta > Pinopsida > Pinales > Pinaceae > Pseudotsuga > Pseudotsuga menziesii. The sequence continues at coordinate 311,268 of LPNX010696391.1, read as the reverse complement.
CTGCATTACTTTCTTGCTAGAAGGATAGGTTATCTTTGAAATGGCTTGGGTTCTTTCGGGATCAATCATGATTCCGTGTTTTGAAACTACACATCCCAATAAGATACCTTTTGAAACAACAAATATTGTCTTTTTAGGATTTAAAGATATTCCAAATTTTCTACATCGTTCAAATACTTTTCTAAGATGATTAAGATGATCAGGTCAATATTTAGAATATACAATGACATCATCCAAGTAGACAACAACTAAATGATTGGTTAGGCATCTAAAAGCAATATCCATTGCTTATTGAAAGGTTTCTCCCGCATTGATTAACCCAAAGGGAATCTTATGGTAGGCATATGTTCCCCATGGAGTTCTAAAAGTAGTTTTCAATTGATCATCTGGGGAAACCAATATTTGGTTGTATCCTGAAAAACTGTCAAGGAGAGACAGTATCTCAGACCCAGACACCTTTTGAAGAATTTGTTCCATAGGAGGAACAGGGTAATTATCTTTTTCAGAAGCCTTATTTAAATTTCTAAAACCTACACATAATCTAATATCCCCATTTTTCTTCCTGACTGGAACTAAGTTTGCTACCCATTGAGTGTGTCTAATAGGGAAAATAACCTTGGCAGCTAACAATTTATTCAGTTCCTTTTTAATTGTTGATTCTAATGACGGGTGATATTTCCTTAACTTCTGTTGAAAAGGTTTTGACTCTTGTTTAATTGGAATTATATGTTGCATGACTTGAGTATTTAAAGTTTTCAATTCATCATATGTCCAAGCAAAGACATCTTTAAAATCCTTAAACAATTTTATGAAAGCTGTTTTTTCTATAGGATTATAATCTATTCCGAGTTTTATAGTTTGGGGATTTGATTCTGTTCCTAAATTGATGGTTTCATATCTCATTCAAGAGCTGTTTGTTTTACAATTAGGAGCAGACCTAAACTTATCCTGCAGATCAAAGAACTTTTCTAATCTAAGTACTGAATTAGGGACCAGTTTTACTTGTTCAAAAGCTTTTTCAACTGAACAAAAATCATTTATTACCGAGAAATCTCGTAGATTTTCGTCATGAGTGACTTCATCTATTGCCGAGTCTTTAAAGGTATCCTCATTTTTCAAAAAATTCAGTACCTGCATATCATTGTCAAACACACGCCAGTTAAAAATATTATCAGGTATGGAGGGCCTAAAAATCAATTCAACAGAAAAGAAATCTGGTGTAAGATTTTCTGAAGGAATTAACTTTGATGCTACATTTGCTAACAAATATGCTTCTTGATTTTGACTTCTAGGAACACAATTTATGTTAAATGCATCAAAATGTAAGATAAGGTTCCATACCTCTTTTTGATAATTCTGTAAATGTTCAGATAAACAGTGAATGGAGTTACGAACCTGTCTAACAATGATCTCAGAATCGCCATAAACAATTAACTCTTTGATGTCCAAATCAATTGCCTTTTTCAAAACTTGTATTAAAGATTCATATTCAACCATATTGTTTGTACAATTGAATTCCATTCTACAAGCTATGCATGTTTTATTTCCCTGAGGGTCCACTAGTAAGCAACCGGCTCCTGCTCCTTCTTTAGATTTCGCACCGTCAAAATATAAAGTCCAAATAGAGCTGTGTACAATCACCTTACTTTCTATGATATTTACAATATTTACATTATCCACATCATTGATGGTTTCCTTGAGTGAACAGTTAGGAGAAACCGATGTCACATTACAAATTTGAGATTGCTGTTTATATTCAGATAAGGCAAAATTTTCAGCTTTAAAATTACCAAATCCTAATTCATACATATAATTCCCCATAATACAATCTGAAAATAAAACAGGTTCACTAGGATCATGCATTTCTGTGACAGTATGTTTCATATACCTTTCTCTATTTATCTTAATCTAATTTGACTTTTCGTTCTTAGGTAACCACAATGTTGACCAATCAGTGGCAAAGAAACCGTTCAGCTGTTGAGACCAGTCCCTACTTAAGAACAACCCATATGCATATGGAATATCAGCAACAACAATATCTATAATCTGATAAACCGAAGGGTTACAAGCAATCCTGACTAAGACATCTTTCATTTCCCCTACAACCTTTACATTTGTCCTATCCAACTGAGTTATTTGAGAATTTGATGGGACAAATTTTCCATTCAATTTCTTGCATATAGATAAAGGCATGACATTGGAGGATGCTTCGTAATCTACCATGCAGTTATGGACATTCCTATTGAAAATTTCAAAGGTAAGTAAGTGAATCTTTGTCAGCCGTTGCTTTTCCTTTTTCAGTTGCTGTTGGATCATTATTAGAACTATTTGCAGCAACATTTTGTTTTGTATTAGGAATAATTGAACTTACTGCAGGATTTATAATATGACTATTAGGCATTGGGTAGGTTTGAAGAAGATCGTACATATTGATGTTTGCACGAGTCTTCTTTAAATATTCAATGATATCATATTGTAAATATAATCTGGGAGCATTTTGAATGGTTTGGGTATTTTTGGTTGATTGAGTCTGCTTGCCGGACTGAGCTTGTTTATTTGGTTGTGAGTTATTGTTGTCGTTATTTGTAGTAGAACTTGAAGCATCGGGAGTATTTGCAAATGCTTTACTACGAGTATTATATGCATGATGTCCTGTAGGTGGACTTCTACTCTCATGTTCTTTCACAAGGCTATCCCAGAAATGACCGTTAACTTGTTGAGGTTATTCTGATTCTTCATCATTTTTTGATTCCTCTTCTTCTTCATTTTCATTCATCTCTTGACTAGAAGAAGTTTCAAACAAAGATAGAACAGCTCGAATTGTATTAAATATCTCTTCATTTGCAGCTATGTCAGGTGGTGTATTCTTATTATTTGCATTCGGGTTTTGTCTAAATTGATTTCTGAAATAACCCCTAGAAGGAGAAGCTTCAGAATTAGTCTTATTTAACCCTATAACTTCATTGGTTAATGTTCAAATAGCGTTTTGCAGCTGTTCTACATCGAATGCTTTATCTTTATCTGAACCGGGTTTTTATGTCTTCCTTCGAGGAAAAGAATTAGATATCCCACTTCTATCTGGTTCATAGGACATGGAATCCTTTTCTACTTTAATGGCTTCCTCAAAAGCTTCTATCAGTGTTGTTTTTCCAGCTCTCTTTACAAACATCCCGGAATACTTAGGCAAGGATGACGTATAATTCTCAATAATTATGTCTTCCAGAGGTTGGGAAGAAATTGGAATTTTGTTTTTTAATGTTAGAAACCTTTGATTGAAATCTTTGATTTGTTCTTTAGGCTCCATTTTAATTCTAGATAACTCTAGGGCTAAAAGAGCGGGTGTTCTATCTTCCCCGAATTTATCTAGAAAGGCTTTATTAAATTCCCCCCAATTTGTAACGGATCCTTGTACTAATGAAAAGTACTAGGTAGAAGCTCTTCCTTCAAAAGTTAGAGGAAACAATAGACAAACTACATCTTCATGCTAAATGTTCAAAGTTTGAACAGCCAACATGAATTCGTCAATATGCACCTCTGCAGGTTCTTTGTCATTTCGGTTAAACTTAGGAAGAAGTTTATTTGAGTGTTTCGGCAATGGATGTTGTACTCCAGGGACTGCTACAGCAAATGCCCTTAGCTAAGGGAGTTGTGGATTGGGTGGATTAGGTGGAGGATTACCTCCTCCTCCTAAAGGTACATTCCCTACCATTGGACTTCCTTGAGAACTAGAGGAACTTCTAGAATTGGAAGGTCTTGGACTATCAGGTGGTGACTCAGGAGGAGAAGGTGGATGATCAGAACCGCCTCCTACAATTAGTCTTCTAGAAGTATTAGTTTGTGTAATCTGCCTCTGATGTCTTTCAACCTGATGGTGGGGAGTACTACCAGTTATCTTTAAATATTGCGTAACTATGGTCAGTTGTGGATTATGTCGCTGATGTCTAGGTAGACCATAATCTATTGGAGAAATACCAAGATGATTAGCGTATGCTCTAGTAAGAATATGTCTAGATTCTTCAAGAGTTTGAGCACTTTGTGCAGGAGTAAAGGTAGAAGTGACAAGATCACGTTCAAGGATATTGCTAACAGTTTCTATAAAAGGTGATCTACTAACTTCTAAATATTGTTGGCTGGTTGTAAATGTTTCATTAGTTTCACCTACCATTACTCATTGACAGGCCCTCCTTCTAGCGCCATTTGTTGGCCTGTTTTTCTGAAGTAGGCCAATAAGGAGGTTTTGTCCACACAATCAGCTTAAAGCAGCATCTGGTGTGTTTGAATTAACAAAACCTCACAGGTTATGGTCCTACTACCAGCTGGTTTTTCTCTTAAGGAGAAATTAAAACCAACAAAATCTAACCTATTCTAATTTGATTTCTACCTAAATAAATTCTATAATTAAATTAAACTACCTAAACTATCTTATGGTTGCTTTCTTAAGGAAAGACTGAAATTTTGAAGAGTTTTCTGAATGTAAAGACTTATACAAAGTATGCAAAATTGATTTAACAGCTGTTAATTAAACTATATCAAAATAAATTTTAAACTAAACTATTATATCTATTCTATTTACCCCTATCTCAGCCGAGAGAGTATTTAAAGACTAGATTAATCATTAATTAATAAAAGATTAACAGAAAGACTAGAACACAGTTTAAATAAAAATATTTAAATAATGAACACTAGGTCACTTTGTTATATGACAATAGAAACAACAAAATAACTGAAAATAAACAGTTATTCTAACTCTCTAAGATTAATTAATAATTAATTTTCAACATAGCGAATTGAACTTAAAGATAATATCTATTATAAAATCACTGTCAACATACAAATGAAATTTTAAATAGACAGAAGAGTATATCATTATAGCTTAAGTTTATAGTGAAAATACTAATAAACACAATCATAATGACATGTTCATTCAAATTGCTATCTTGAGTTGATAAAGTGAAAAATGTAATTAAACATCAGTATATCAAAACACACTGAGTTAATATTAAGAAAGAAGATAAGCCTGAAATATATATAATATATCCAAAACAAAAATACCAGTAATAGTATCAATCTGTAGATGTCCAGTAGAATTCACATCCAAAGGTTCAACTTCAGGAATGAAATACACCAGCAGCAAAATAGAATTTCAGTACGTTTTCTTCAAAACACTCCCTCCCTTGTTCATCAAAATCTCTACCTTATATAACACTACGATTCAGTTTTCCCTATTAATGTTGCATGCAACATTATAGGGTTCTTCTTACTAAAAAGAGAATCTAATCCCTTATATCACACCTATCACTATAAACAGAAAACAACTAGCCTGAGTTGAGGTACTTGAGAATATTCTTGTTCATTATTGAAAGTCCAGCTCGTAGCAAACAACCACATATCCATGCCAACGTATTAACCACGTATTGAAATTCTGTAGAGGAATGATGATAAACCAATCTGCATTCAACCAATAAAGTATCTCATTAAAGCTGTTTATAATAAAATTTAACAGAATAAACTAAGAATTTTAATGCATGCCTGTAAAATCTGCGATTTTACAGGCATGTATCAAAAAACATGTCATTACCTGTTTAACAGCAATACGATCCAGGAAAAAGAAAATAACCTTCATGTTTTACTTTGAAGAGAGATAACTCTTCATGCTTCAGTCAAATTAGCCTTTAACCTGACAATCTTTACGTTTTGTTTTTCAATTCTTTCAAGTAGGTGCTGGTTTGTACTTATTATTGACTTCTTCGATTTTTTGTACTGATTCTTTTTAGCACTTACTTCTTTCCATCTGCGGATCCAATCCAGCAGCTCTTCTCTAAATGTTTTATTTTCCTCTTCTAACAACACTGTACTGGATAGGCAATGCTTGAGTTTGCCCTTTAACTCTATAATTTTATCCTGGTACGCATTATCTAGTACATGTTGCAGAGTCTCATATTCATTGGTTACCTGAGGAGAAATAGGGCTGTCAATATACTGACTAGACGATGGTTCAGGGTCTGTAATACCTGTGTCTATACCTGGTTGAGTAACCTCGGATTTGTCTGATTTTGCATCAATACCCCTTACGAAAGTAGGTTTATTCTCATGATTTGTATCAGGACTAGATGATAGGATGTCATCTTCAATATTGAGGACTGCAGGCTGAGAAGCCTGTTGATTAACTATAGGACCCAAAATCGTATGGGTACTGTACATGCTCCTCGTAGCCCTTCTTTAAAATGATAGGTTTTCAAAACCGAACCCTTCCTTATCACAACAAATCTGAGCAAGATGATCTAATCTACACATAGATTCTCTGCTATATTCATCAGTTTTATTTGTTTCAAATAGATTTTTACATTAAACATCATGATTAGTTTTACTTTCGGTTAATCTTTCTTTTATTTCTGTAGGGGTTCTATCACTTTTACCAGATAAGGGTTGATCCAAGACTGCTTTAGAGTCACAAGGGACTGTATTCCTGTCATTATCATTACTAATCCCATCGTTTATGGGTATACTGACTTCCTCGAACCCTTCTACCTCTGATACAGTTTCAGAAGTATTATTAACCTCTGATTTTATGGCTTTTCGTTTCTTACGAATTTGTGGGGAGGGATTCGGCCAATGCTGCATCGGCCCCAACTGACAGTCGACTAAAAGCCTATCCCATGACTTGCCATTTTCAGACAATTAGTGTTGAATTATAATTTTTATTAACCCGTGGTGAAAAAGGCTTCTGTTGGGATTACTAAAACTTCTAACAACCTGCAACATTTTCTTTAAACTTTGCCACAAATAGAATGGAAAATTGAGCTTACAACCCTGTAACGCTAACAACATTCTTAAATGGTAGTAATGCAAGTGGGAGAAACGTCCGTCACAGGACACGTACCTTACCAATATCTCATAGTAAACTCTCCATTCGGGCTTCAAAAACCTAACAGGGACACCTACTTTCAGCTTGGTATCTTCCGGCAGAGGCAGCAACAGGGATAAACACCTCTTCTTATTAACCACGCTACCCATAAACCAACGTTCTCCAACTTGTGGGAGATGTGTTGCTACTGCTATCTTGTCTTCATTGATAACGAACTCAAAACCCCCTATCTGCACTCTGTCATATTTTAAACTCATGGAAAACATTTTCGTTACTTCTACATGATGACCATCAAAAATTCTAAATAATTCCCCCCACCCAATTTTCTCGAAACACAGAGCTACCTTTTCATCGGCCTCTATGAGTTCAGAGCCGGAAATTTCATAATGGTTCAGAGGAGCCATAGTTTCCTCCATGCTCTCCTGGCTTCTAATAGAAATGAACTGAGAGGTGAACAAAGAGGGAATAGGTACCCAAATGAATGACATGATGGGCAGGCTTCGCATGCTTTGGATATGACGAACATGATATCTCTGAACTTACCATTTTGGCTGAATTCTTAGCAATGATGAGTGCTGCAACTTAATGTTATAGTATGATGTATGCATGTTTATCCATGATTTTATCCATGACTAATAGTGATAACCACCAAATTGGCGAACCAGAGATCTTGTGATTGATGGATCAATATTTCAAACATTGATTATGGACAGTGGCTAATAATGAACAAGTACATCGAAATAAATTGGAAACGACGATCAACATTTAACCCTGTTAATACGATGCATCATTCTATTTACAGCTGTCGATTTATTGTGAGATGTAATCCACCTCCTTAGGCCAACTCAATGATTCGAGTGACAAGCGTTATCATTTGGACATATGGCTCCTTGTAAACTCAGTCAATCTTAACAGTTATCTCCAGTTTTAGCGCAAAGGTGGTAACAATTAATGTGATATAGTAACGAGATCACATATTCTAAATGTTATCATGACACTAATGAAATAGCCAGATTTAATATCTATGCTACGTATATACAAAGACTAAGTTTAAACCTTTCAAACATCCTATCGATAAATATCCAACATTATATTGATAGGATATTAAATGATAAAACCATCATATGTGAAACATTCCTATATAGAAATCATTTATTCATTAACTCTAATATTTACAAAAAATCATAGTATGGTATTACATATAATATCAACTTTAAAAGTCACCTTTAGTTTTATGAACTTAGGGCTAGTAATACCTTACTCATATCCAGGGTTTTAAGCAAAGACGAAATGTGTTTTATTGATTTTCTCTTGGAATACTATTCCAAATTTCTTAAGTCTCATAGATTTATTTTAATGTCTAAAATAATTGCATGAAAATTTATGAAACTCACTGACAGTTGTTAATTGCCAAGTTCATGAGCATGTTTCACCAACTTCTCAAATATTATTTTACTTTTCTTTGATTAAGAGTACCTTCAGAATCAAAGATTCTGAAGGTGCTCTTTCATAATTTTGAATTGATAAATCATAAAAAGAGCTGATCTCTCTTCATCTTATTGAGAAATGAAGAGGTTGTTGCTAGCTTCCAATAGGACCATGACAATATAAGGTCCTATATTTCTCCTTATACCATGGAATGGTCCTCAAGATCCATCCCTAGTGTGCCCCTCCTCAATGTGGTGGTTACATATCACATGTAGGTAGCTAAGGATTTCCTACACAGGCCATATGTAATGACGTGGATTATTATGAAGAGACCATGAGCCCCATTAACAAATTGTTTATCCCAACAACATGGGTTTTGGTATAAAATGATGGAGTAAAGAAGAAGATGCATCCATAATGTGACAAACCTGAAAATGGACACCATATCCATGTCATAGGGAAAAGATGGTCTAGGGACTCATGGATGGCCTATGTATAACTCAAAAGCCACATGTTATGGACTAAAAATCTATATTTTCACCCTGGGCCATGAATTGGGTCATGAGGACCATTCTTGGTGTTTTAAACCTAGCTTCAAATGTCACATGATATCTTACTCACATGCTAGAGATTTCCTATGCATGGCCTATGTTGAGGATCAAGGCCCCACACATGACATGTAAGGGTTAGAGATAGATTTCATGGTTTATAACCTAGGATTTTGCACCAACTATGCCCTTATCCCTAAGAAACATATCAAGTATTTCAAACCTTGAAATCACCACCATACCAAACTCATAGAACAAAGGTTATGTATTAACAACATGTGTGATGCCCCAAGCGATGAAAGATGGAATGTGAGCTCCATAGAAATATATGTTATGGCCTAGTTCCTCTCCTTTTATCCCTACACCATGGCATGGGAATTGAGAACCATCCTTGGTATTTTAATTCTCAAAATGATGGACATATCTCACTCATATGTTAAAAATTTAATATACAAGGCATGAGAAGTTTTTTGGGGAACTTATACATGACCCATGGGACCTAGAAGAAGCGATATGAACTTAGGCCTAAGATGTTAATATCAAACTATGACCTGGTTATAAAAAACCCTTCATGGTGTTATACATCCCAAGGCCACCATATCCCACTCATAAGCCAAAAGTTCCCTTATCTATAAGGCCTATTTGATTTACTCAAGCCCTATTCATAGTTAGGGGCCATTTATCGGTAATTATGGGTAAAGTAAGGGTAAGTAGGTGTTAATTAGCGATAATTTAAGGGTAATTTGTTTTCAATTATGGGTAATTAAGGGTCATTTAGGGGTACTTATTGGGTGATTACGGGTTAATAAGGGGTCAATTATGGGACAATTAAAAGTTAATTAGTGCTAATTAGGGGTCTTGAGGACCACCAATATTATTAAGTAAACTTTGTACATTGTACCGAACAACTATTCTAGTTTAGTCATCATCTTCTACACACATTTGTAATTTATGGAAATATTTAGTAAAGATAAAAGAAAAGGAATTTTTAAGTTTGAATAAGAGATAGTGACACTAATTCCTTTCAAAGAACCTACATAGGAATGAGTGTCTATCCTATTTTAGTCACCATCTTCTAGACACATTTGTAACTAAAGTCAATCTTCATTAATGCATTTACAAGAACCTACATAGGCATGTGCCCTATTAATATGCGATTGTATTTAAATCAACAACACAAGATTATTCAATTATGTACGTTGTGCATTGAGTAGCTTTCCTACTTTACTCATCATCTAATACGAAATTTGAATCATTACTCTCATATTCATCTTCGCCAATTTCATCACTTCTCTCACTCAAGACATACTACATAGGAGCTCGAGTTTCTCTATTTAGCCTGCTTCACCCAGCTTCTTTTGGGCCTTCATTTACCTCTTCAAGAATCTTGGAATATGACCTAGCAGAGCGATTTGTAGTAGTAGGACTTATATTGTTCTCTTGCCTCAACTTTAACATTATTGATCCAATTTTCTTGTTGAAGGGAGAGGATATCATATTTCTCACATTTCTATCAGGATTTTTTATGTAAGGTGATGGTAGTGCAATATCAAAAACATCATTATATACAGTAATAGTATTTAGCATCTCATCACTGATATTTTTTCCCTGGGGTTCTCTTTTGGGTCATCTCTTTCTAGGTAAATAAGCAATAGTTGTAGAAGTAGACTTTTTAAGGTTTGTTGTTGAGGTCTTGATGGCCTTATCAACAACATTATTCTTTGACCCCTTCTTAGGAATGTGTTATTCATAATTAGTTTCATCACATTCTTCAATTCCAACATCATAATCACTGTTACTCACAAGTACGACCTTCTTAGTTCTACCATTGGAAGCCTTCTTTTGTTTTTCACCAACATTCCTTTGTTATTTCTCATCCTCCTAATTTTTTTATTCTTTTTCAATGGTTCCTGTTCTATCATATTCATCTAAAATCTCAACATAGACAAGGGAAACCTTTTTTTCTTGGCCAGTGGTGTCTTTCCACATTGGATTAAAATATTCAGTTGGGGAATTATGCTTATTGCCTTGATCCCCAAGAGCTGCAAATTGCAAAAATTTAAGTATTCGGATTGCAAATCAAAATTTTTGTTATAATAATAATTAGACCAAATAAGGGATGGAGTAGTAAAATAACAAAATCAGTCTTGGGTAAAAAGGCATTGATGAAACAAGAATCCTAACTAGGAACATGATTGATCTATTGATAACCCATTGTTATAAGCTACTAATTGATCATGTAGGATGGTATCTAAATCATTATCCTCATCTCTTTCCACTTCCTGAAAATATCCAAATCACATCATATATGTTAGAAAAAAACATACATACATACTTTGGATCTTATAAAATAGAATGTAACTACTAACTTCAAACAAAGCATTTTATTTTTCTCAACCCCCTTCTTTCCACCTCCACGCTTAGGCTTTGCAATTTTTGTACATATATTCCAAGCATATGTCAATTGTTGATTACAGCACAAGACTGTGGTTTAGAGGTTAAATTTCATTAACAATTTGAGTAAAAAGAGAATTACCCCTCTATGCATTAGTTGTAGTAACATAAGTAGTTGATGCCTGATTGTTGGTGGTTGATTGAGAATCATTTTTTCCAGTAGTTACAGTCTTTTTGGTATTTTTTATTTGGTTTTTTACAAATTGTTTGAATATTCTAGCATAATCACTTCCCATGTTTCTCAACTTATATTCATCATCCTTGTCCTCCTGCAGTTCTTGATCCTGCAAAATTTACAAACAAATGAGAAACCAAATATAGCAAAAGACAAAAAATGATGAAGAAACTTTCTTCTTAAGTAGAAAGAAACAACATAATTATGTATCCACCAAAAGTGTCAAAATATACAGATCATACATCAAAATCCTTTATAAAGGAATTCAAGTATTTGTACCATATCTATTTGGGTGTTTCCTTTTTAATATCCTCAACATCATCCTAGAGCGTGTCTCTCTCGAAAAATAATTGTTGGACTTTTTCTAATTCCAATGTTCATATTGCAATGGATATAAGATACTCATAATCTCTAATGCAAAAACCCTTTTCCATCTTAATGTTGTGTTTAAGAGACTCTTCATTTTCTAGTATTTCTCTAGGAATATATGCCTCAATAGCTTTTCCCTTTTTCAAGAATGGAGTGAAACCTTATTTTTTAATTCAAGCAGCAAGCCAGCACATTTCCTATTGTTCACTCTAATTTCACCATTTACAACTACCAGTATGAATCTAACTTTATTGTCCAATTTAGGAAAATCAAGTTGAAGGTTGTCCAGTTGGACTTTCCGAATTCACAATTTCATCCCAAAATTTTCTAATTATCTAACAAAAAATTATATGAAACATAACAATTTATGGTGCTTTCAAATTTTAACATAGTGGTAACTTTTTGGATACAAAGTACTAAGAATTCAATACAAAACTAAGAAACAATATTAAGGAAATGTAATCTAACATGTAAAACTATGACAAAGATAGAGACAAGCACAAAAACTGGAGAAGACCAATGAGTTGGTAACAACAAACTAGAAAGAAAGCCTTGTCTAAAGTGGGAATGGAATAAATATTGACTATATAAAATATTGCCTAAAAGGTCATTGTATGTGATAATACATTTTAGGATTATATATAAGAGACATCTATATTGACAAGAGTAATATAAACTAAATGCCAATGAAATTAATCAAGCACTAACAAAAATAAGACAAACAAATTTATTCATGTTTCTCACAACAATGTTAAATTATATTTGAATTTAGTACTACCATGATATCAAAAAAACATCTTACCTTTCTCATTTCATAGAACTTTAGTTGGATATGATACAATTCCTCCAGAACTAAAATTTTGTGACGCATTCCCATTCCGAGCTCTTTTTGAACTTGATAAGTAAAAGACAAAAGAATAAAGAGAAATAAGAAAATCAAATTGTGATGAGTTTCAGAATGTATCTTTCTAAGGGATGTCATCTTTATGAATGAGTCCCTTTGAGTAAAAAATATACGTGTTACTTGTAGTGAATGTAGTAGTGACATTGAATTTTTTTTAAAGACCCTCTTGAAGTGAAATATTCATATTCTCTTCAGATAGTGACACATCAAAATGCACCCTAGTATTAGTATTGGATTCCTTGTAATCCTAGAAGACAAATAATTTCATGTGAAAATATTTGCAAAATATTTAAGAATGATTAGGTGTAAATCATTTGGATGAATGAAAACAACCCACCCTTATGAAGGGATATTTAATGTTATCATTCTCAGTCATTAATGCTTCCAAAAATCCCTTGTAATCATAAGTGCACTTGTGAACAAGAAACTCTATAGTTCTCAATGTCGTCTCACTAATATCCTCTATGAGGAACTAATTATGTAAGTTACACAATTATCCTTTGTAGTTGTTTGTTCAATTTTATCTTGAACACATATCATATTAGAAGTGAAAACACCAAGTGAATCAAATTTGTAACATATCCAACAAGTCTCTCTAATAAATAATGGATAGTGTTGACTAAATTTTCATTGATTCCAACAGGTGTGTGTCAATGTGTCTTGGTGCCACTTGAGGATCCATTCAGGGTTAGAAGTCCATCAATGTCAAAGGAGACCTTTTGACCGTGTCCAAGCCCAATTCTGAAGACCTTGGATCCCTTGGGACAATGCCAAAATCCATGTATGCCCTTTAAAGTGTTTAAGTTCCCCTAAGTTGTTTCTATGGTTCTCTATTTGTTTCTTTGGATTCACCATTACCACAACCTATGACATAGTAACCTAGAAAGAGTCCTTGGTGAGTTGAAAAAGTGTAGAACTTCAAAGGTTCTAAATTACCCATTATGGGGTTACGGTACCCTACAAGAAGTCTAGGTACCCTCACACCTTGGTGGTGTTGGGGTCCTTGATACCCTTGATATGATGAGTATATGGTGGAGACCTCCTCCTTATTTATTTTAAGTATGTGGATGTGAATACCATTGAATCCATTAAGCCTTTGATGATGTCCATTGAATCATTTGACCTTGGAACTAATGCATAAGGTAACATAGTCTTTAGCACCATTATGTGTGGAATCTTTGAAGTCCCTAGAAAATTAAATAATTTAAGAGTATTATACCTATAATTTGTAGATAAAACAATCATAGGGAGATATTCCTTGTCAATACATTTCCATTGATATGTGAAGCATATTCTAACTCCTTACGGTTGAGGAGTTATGAATTTTTGAAGTTGGTGTACCCCACCTTTTTGGTTCAGCTGACCAAACAAAAGAGAATTTAATTATTTGTAATTTTTTATTGCATGTTGTCCCTGTTTCAGGTACTAAATTTCCTCCACAAGATATATAATTAGAATATCAAACAATTCATTTATTCATCAATCAAGTCTCTCTTTGGTATTTCACAACTCTTGGAGAAAAGTGCGAAACTTTGTGGAGGAGAAATTTTTGGGCATCTTCACTAAAATTGGCATAACTATCTCATACGGAATCATAAATTTTTGGGAATCTTCACTAAAATTGATATTATTTTGGTTTTTTATTGTTTCTTTATATTTTTATCTTGGAAAAGGTATGGTTCATGTTTTTGGGTTTCTCTTGTGATTGCACATGTCTCTCATGGATCATCTATGATCTTAGTATGTGAGCCTCTATATTGGTATATATATTTGAATTCATTATGGAGGCTATGATAATGATGTTGCATACTTTTATTCTATTATATGATGCACTTTATGATGATAATGCATGTACATTTTATGATTTTGATGCACTCTTATACAATATGATTTACATGCATACCATAGTGTGATGATTCTCTCATATGCACTATGATGTATACTTGATGTTGATGATGCATACACGGTGTACACTGATATGATGATGATGTATATTTGATGATGAGGATGCATAACCTATGGTGATGTTGCATACATATGATGATTATGCGTGACGGTGCATGCCTTATGTTCAGTGAAAGAAGAGCATAATTACTTGTTCAATAATTGTGTATGATGAGATATACAATGATGTAAGTGAGTAGTGTATGGAAGTGAAATGACTTATCAGTATATAGTGATGAATTGGCAGTGATTAGAGAGCAGATATTATCAGTAGCAGGTTCAGTGATTGGTCTTTTACAGGTCCATATGTTTAATCCTCTTTTTCTTTAGGGTGGTAGGGTGGTGCTAGGGCTCACAATCTTGTGAGTTAAATTGTTGTGGCAGCTTGTCATTTGTAGATGCCGAAGCCTAAGGGGTTGTATCCCCTTCCAGTTGTAGTTGGTAAATTTGTATTAAATTTGTTTACCATGGTTGTTTTTAGGTCAAATTTATTTTTAAAAAGGCTTCTGTGCTTTTACCCCCAGGCTTGGGTTTCCATGTCAAAAATATTGTGTACTGTGCATCTTATTATTTTTTTGTACATTGATGAAATGCTATGATTGGTGATTAGAAACTTGATATTGATTAAAAAATTTATAATATTGTGCAAATATTGATTCACCCCCCAATTTGTATTTCAACAATTAGTATTAGAGTGATTTCTTTCAAAATAATCTAACCGCTGGAAGGTAATCATGGGAAAGTTTGCTAAACAAAGAAAAATTGGAACACCCTTATTTGATGGGAGAAACTATGCATTATTTAGCATAAGGATGAGAGCCTTCATAGAATCTCAAGGAATATAAACATGGCAAAGTATCTAGAATGGGTACAAGGTACCACAAACAGTACTGACAGATGCAGCTGATTTGGCTCAATACAACAACAACTCCAAGACTAGAAATCTCCTTCTAGGTGCTATAAATGAATATGTCTTCAACAAAGTGATGAACTTACCCTTTGAAAAGGAAATGTGGGACAAACTGCAAACCACATATGAATGAGAAAACAAATTCAAGGAATCCAAACTTCAAATATAGAGAAGACAATTTGAGCAACTAAGGATGAATGAAGACAAAGACATAGAAACCTATATTCTTCGAGTTGATAAACTTGGGGGAAGAAGTTGAGGAGGCAATATTTGTTCGAAAAGTTATAAGAACTCTTCCCAAAAGGTTTAGACCCAATATATCTACCTTAGAATAAAGAACATATACGAATACTATGACAGTAGATCAGCTACATGGCACTTTGGTGGCCTATGAAATGAGAATTGAAGAAAAAGACACATCAAGAAAGGAAGCAACATTCAAGGTCTCCTACAAACAAGATAGGAATAATAAATCAACAAAGGACAAGTCAATAAGTGATGATTATGATGATGAGGAAATATCCAACTTCATACGAAGATTGAAGAAAGGTATTGGGAAATACAAGGGTAAGTTACCTCTTAAATATTTTTCAAGTGGAAAGATAGGTCATTTTGCTTATAAATGTCCATATGAAAAGAAATTAGATAATGATGAAGATGGCATACTCAAACCTTACAAGAATTTTAATACTTACAAGAATAAGAATAGAGGAAAATTTTCAAGGAAGAAAAGTCTCTATTCAAAAAGGAACAATAGCTCATCTAGTGAGGACTCTGACAATTACAGTAACGATGACTCTACTGATGAAGGTGGACCAAGTAAGGTACTCTTTATGGAAAAA
Organism: Pseudotsuga menziesii; assembly: GCA_001517045.1. NCBI lineage: Eukaryota > Viridiplantae > Streptophyta > Pinopsida > Pinales > Pinaceae > Pseudotsuga > Pseudotsuga menziesii. The sequence continues at coordinate 294,829 of LPNX010696391.1, read as the reverse complement.
AAATCAAATGAGGATATTAATGGTGATGAAGAATATGAAGCTGAAGGTGAAGTACATATTGAAGAAGAACTTGTAAGAGCCTTGAAAGAGATGAAGAAATTCAGGAAGGAGAACATGGTACTTAAGGAAGAAGCACAAGGGTTTGAGCAAATCATTACTGACTTAAAGGTTAAACTTGAAGAAGCCAAAAGAATAGAAGACTCTCTTACCGAACAACTAATGGCAAGTGTGAAGGAAAAATAAAATCGTGAGGTTTATATGGTATCTCTGAAGACAAAATTAAAGATGAAAGATATCAACAAGACTTATGAAAAAAACTCCAAGATTCTAGAATAGATTACCAACAATCAAAATCCTTTCTTTGACAAAACTTGTATAGGATACAAGCAAAATATCGATGAGGTCTCAAGCTCAATGACGACAGGTAAAGAAGACAAACCAAGAATCTATGCATATGTTGTCAAGGAATCCACCAATGAAGAAGAGATCAAATGCCAACAAGAACAACCCATACCAAAAGGAAGGCCAGGATAGAGACAAGATCTCAAAAGAAAAAATCCTTCATCTGTTCCAAAGGATGGATATTTGTTTTATGGGATTTTATTTACTGGGGGAAGATTTGGAAACAAGGATATAAATTGTTTTCAAAGAAGAAGATTTGAAATAAGGAATAACCTTGTAAGCCTCCGATGGCCACAATACAATAACAGTTTCGGTCCTTTAAGATCAGAAATAGAATTTTACAAGTGTAACAACTTTGGACATATATCTAGACATTGCAAAATGAAGATACCAAAAATAAGAAATGAGGAAATTTCCAACAAGGTATGAATCAAACGAAAATACAACTATGAATGTGGAATCACTCTTCAAGATGAAAACAATAGCTCTGGTGAATGGTATGTTGATAGCGGCTGCTCCAAGAATATGAGAAGGACAAAGGATCTGTCTCTTTTGGGAACAACAATTAAGAAAAAGTCATTAGAGGAAATTTCAACTCAAAATGAGCCTCCTAAAAAAATTAATAAAATAATAAAATAATATTTATTAATTTTGGTGGAAGAAAAGAAAAAAACTACGTTTTTGTTTCTATTTTGAATATATCTCCCCGTGTTTTTACTCAAATTTTGATCGGGAGAGTTCGTTGGATGCAGAATTAAATTCTACATCCAACGAGCTCCCGCAATCAAAATTTGAGTAAAAACAAAAGGAGATATGTCGAAAATACAAACAAAAAAGGTAGTTTTTTTATGATACCTATCCCCAAATTTATATTAAAAAAGTGTTTAAGACCTATACAGTATTTCAATATTAAATAAATTTCATTGGCTAACACATGATGGCATGGAATTTGAATTAGAGTTAAAAGGCCCATTTTGAGCTGAAATTTCCTCTAATGATTAGGGAAAGGAATAGTAAATCTTGGAAGAAAAAACTCCCTTAATGAAAATATCTTTCTTGTAGACAACATGAAGCACAATCTACTAAGCATTAAACATATGTGTGATCAAGGACATGAACTCCTCTTCATCTTAGAAGGATGCAGAATAAGGAAGAAAGGATAAGGAAAGTTAGTAGCCATAACCACTAGGACTACCAACAACATATATGTGTTGCATAAGATTGAGTCCGAGAAATGTCACATGGGAAAAAAAGATGAAAGCCAGATTTCGCACAGAATAATGGGGCATAAATTTTTTGACAATTTGGTCAAAATATACAAAAACCAAGCAGGTCAGAATATGTCAGAAGTTACAAATCCTGCTAACTCTGTATGTGAACAATGTCAACATGGAAATCAAACAAAAGTACATTTCAAGACAAAAGAGAAGTCTTCTACAAAACCTTTGGAGCTATTTCACACTGACCTATGTGGACCAATCAAGAGCCAAGGACTGAATGGTGAAAAATATTTCATGCTACTTATTGATGAATACACCAGGATGGCATGGGTATGTCTTCTCAATAGGAATTCATAATCTTTTGGATGTTTCAAAACATTCAAGGAACTGGTTGAGTATGAAACAAGATCACGAATTAGGTGCCTTAGATCTAACAATGGTGAAGAATTCACTTCAGTTGAATTCAACAAGTACTGTGAAGATCATGGAATAAAGAGACAATTTTTCAGTGGCCAGAACAACTCAACAAAATGGAGTTGCTAAAAGAAAGAATAGATCAACAATGGATCTATGGATAGAACCATGTTGAATAAATATAAGTTGAATGACAAATTTTGGGGACATGTAGTTCATACAACAGTTCACATCTTAAACATAGGATTACTAACAAACAAAAATGATAAAACTCCCTATGATCTATGGACAGGAAGAGCGGTAAATGTATCACACTTCAAAATATTTGGAAGCAGGTTATATATCAAAAGAGAATATAAGAAGATTGGAAATTTGGACTCTCGAGTAAACGAGGGAATATTAATTGGATATCCATCCAAAAGGAGAGATTACAAATGATACAATTTGAGATTCAAGGTGATCAAAATAATCAAGGTGAAAATTGATGAGGGAAAACTAACATCACCTAGAGCCAACTCAGAAGAATCAGACGATGAAGAAGATGAAGTTTTTGATTAGAAATAAATGAAGGAACAACTAGATGAAGAACAACTCATGCAAGATGAAGAACATAATCAACCAACTATGGGACAATAAGAATATAAGGATCAACATATACCTAAGAATGGTTGCTAGAAGAATCATCCATCATATCAAATTATTGGTGATAAGGATTTCAGAATAGGAACTAGAAGAAGACTATCCAGAAGAAATGAGCAGGTACACTTCTCTATATTGTCTACAACTGAACCAGGAACTTTTGCAGAGGCCATTACAAATGAGCAGTGGGTTAAAGCAATGGAAGAATAATTAGATCAAATTGAGAAGAATGAAACATGGGAACTTGTTCCTAGACCAAGTAACAATAATGTGATCGACACAAATTGGGTTTTCAGAAAAAAAATGAATGAAGATGGACAAGTGATCATAAACAAGGATAGATTGGTTTGTAAAGGCTATGCTCAAATCAAAGGAATATAATTTGGAGAAACATTTGCACCAATATCTAGCTAGAATGGAAGCTATCATAGTGATATTGGCTTATGCTTGCTCCAAAGACATCAAATTGTATCAGATGGATGTAAAATCAACTTTTCTAAATGGGGAATTAGAATAAGAAGTAGGAATGATTTTAAGGAACCATACTTATTTAAAAGTGTATAAATGTTGGCAAATATTACCAATTCTTAAAACAACAACTATAAAATGTTTGGTGATATTTTTCAAAAAGTATTTTAATTTCCAAGGATTTTATATTGTTTATATAATAATTTGGCGATCTTTAGGGTGAAAAAATTTTACCCTATCAAAATTGGGCGAAACAGGGCTTAAAAAATGCGAAATGGTGAATGTTTTTTGGGATAAAAACATGGAAAAATAGCCCACTGGACTAAAATTCACCCCTAAAATCATCCCTGATAAGAAGTCTACATCGAACAACCAAGAGGATTTCAGCTTTCAGAAAACAAGGACTATGTATGCAGACTCAAAAGGGATTTAAATGGGATAATGACAACTCTTATATCTTGGTACTCCAAATTGGACAGGTACTTGCAACAACAAAACCTCAAGAGGGGAAGTGCAGATAGCAATTTGTACATCAAACAAGATGATGACATCATAATCATGATTGAAGTATATGTTGATGAAATCATCTTTGGAAGTGATGATGATTCACTGAGTCAACAATTTTCCAAGGACATGCAGAAAGAGTTTGAAATGTCATTGTTCAGTGAATTAACCTTCTTCTTGGTTCTATAGATATCTCCACAAACAGAAGTAAATTTTGTTGCTCATACAAAATACATCACGAAAATGTTAAGGAAATTCCAGGTGGAAGATTGTAAACCTGTAACTGCTCCTATGATCACCGGTCGTAAATTGCACAAGGAATATGAATCTAAAGAAGTTTATCGAAGGATATATATATATCAATTATTGGTAGTCTAATATATGTCATAGCCTCAAGATCATATGTGATGTAGGTCGTTGGAATATTTTCATGATTCCAAGATGCTCCAAAAGAAACTCACATTATAACAGTTAAAAGGATCTTTAGATATCTCAAAGGGACTATGGACATTGGACTTTGGTATCCAAAAGGAAATGAAATAACATTGATATCTTATTCGGACATAGATTGGGAAGGATGTTTTGATGATAGAAGAAGCACCAGTGGAACATCATTCTTTCTAGGAAATTGTCTAGTATCTTGGTTGAGAAAAAAATAGTCTTGATTATTCTTATCAACCACTGAAGCAGAATATATAGCAGCAACAACTTGTTGTACTCAAATTCTTTAAATGAAGCAAACCTTGTAAGACATACATGTGATATGTGATGAGCCAATTCAAATTCTATGTGACGCTATGAGTTCCATCATTATCTCCAAGAATCCAGTCATGCACTCCAAAACCAAGCACATTCCTATCAAGTTTCACTTCCTTCGGGAACAAATCACATAAAAGAATATCAAGTTAGAATATATTGGGAAAAAAGGATAGATTGCAGATATATTTACAAAACCTCTCCCAAGAGAGAATTTTGAGTGGCTCAAAGAAAAATTGCGATTCATATGATATCCTAATTGAATTGGTTCATATTCAACAACACATCAACATGATAAGGGGAGCAGTAATATTACAAGGAGTAACCTTTTCCATTGATTCCAAAGGGTGAGAAAAATTTGAACAAGGAAGGTAAAGGAAGGATGCTCAAATGGAAATCTTTTTTAACAAAGGAATATCTTTTTAAGGCGGATATTTGAAGTTGTCATTAATGACAAAGGGGGAGAAGTTGATTAAATTTTCATTGATGCCAACAAGTGTGTGTCAGTGTGTATTGGTGCCCCTTAAGAATCCCTTTAGGGTTATAATTCCATCAATGTAAAAGGATACCTTTTAACCATGTCCAAGCCCATGTTTGAAGCCCTTGGATCCCTTGGGACAGTGCCAAAATACCTGTACACCCTCCAGAGCATTAAGGTTCCCCTAATTTGTTTCTATGTTTCTTTGGATTACCCAGTACCACAACCTATGCCTTAGTAATCTAGAAAGACTCATTGATGGGTTGAAGAAGTGTATAACTTCAAAGCTTCCAAATGACCCATTATGTGTTCAAGAAGAAGTGTTTTTAATGAGGTCATTGTACCCTAGGATAATTCTAGAAACCCCCACACCTTGGTGGTGTTGGGGTCAGTGATACCCTTGATATGATGAGTATATGGTGGATACCTCATCCTTGTTGATTTTAAGTATGTGGATGTGAATAAAATTTAATCATTCATGCCTTTGATGATTTCCAGTGAATCCTTTGAACTTAGAAATTATGCATAAGATAACATGGTCTTTGGCACCTTTATGTGCATAATATTTGAAGCCCTGAACAAATTGAACAATTTAAGGATATTATACAAGGAATTTGGAACTAAACGCATCATAGGTATATAGTTCTCGTCAATTTCCATTCATATGTGGAGCATCTTCTAAATCCTTAAGGTTGAAGAGATCTGAATTTTTGAAGTTGGTGTACTCCACCTTTTTGGGTCAGCCGACTAAACGAAAGAGAATTTAAATATTTGTGATTTTGAATTGCATGTCAGCCCTGTTTGAGGTACTAAATTTCTTCCACAACATATATAAATAGAATATCAAACATTTCATTTATTCATCAATAAAGTATCTCTTTGGTATTTCGTAACTCTTGGAGAAAGTGTGAAACTTTGTGGAGGAGAAATGTTTGGGCATCTTCACTAAAATTGGCATAACTTTCTCATACGAAATAAGAATTAGAAAATTCTTGGCTCATTGGAAATATTGTTACGAGGGATATGTGGGGACATGATATAGAGTTTATTTTGGTTTTTCTATTGTTTCTTCATCTTTTGATCTTCGAAAATGTATGGTTGATGTTTTTGGGTTTCTCTTGTGATGACACATGTCTCTCATGGATAGAGTTAATGTTTGATCTTATTATGTGAGCCACTATATTGGTATATGTATTTTAATTCATTGTGGAGACTATGATGATAATGTTGCATACCTTTATGCTATAATATGATACACTTTATGATGATAATGCATGTACACTCTATGATTTTGATGCACTCCTATACAATATGATGTACATCCATACCATAGTGTGATAATTATCTTCTATGCACTATGATGTATACTTGATGTTGATGATGCATACATGGTGCACACTGAGATGTTTATGATGTATATTTGATGATGAGGATGCATACCCTATGACTATGATGCATACCTATGATGATGATGCATGTCGATGCATGTCTTATGTTCAGTGAAAGCATAGTAGAATTACTTGTTCAATAATTGTGTATGATGAGATGTACAATGATGGACATGAGTAGTATATGGAAGTGAAATGACTTATCATTATACATTGATGACTTGAAAGTGATCAAAGAGAAGATATTATTAGCAGCAGGTTCAGTCATTGGTTTTTGACAAGTCAACATGTTCAGTCCTTTCTTTCATCGGGGTGGTAGGGTGGTGCTAGGGCTCACAATATTGTGAGTTAAGATATTGTGGCAGCTTGTCAGTTGTAGCTCACAAATTCTAAGGGGCTGTATCCCCTTCAAGTTGTATCTGGTAAATTTGTATTAAAATTTTTTACCCTAGTTGTTGTTGGGTCAAATTTATTTTTAAAAAGGTTTCCGTGGTTCAAGGTAAAAAATATTGTGTACTCTACATCTTATTATTTTGTGTACATTGATGAAATGATATGATTAGTGGTTAGCAAATTGCTTTTGATTAAAGTTTATAATATTGTGCAAATATTGATTCAACCCCCTCTCAGTATTTCAATAGATAGAATATTACCTTAAAACCCTTGTACCAAGGTGCCATTTCCTGCAAGGGTTCATCATTAAGAATGTGCTTTATATTTGCAGAAATATCCATTGGGTTGTAATTAGGTACAAAGGAACTCCAACCAGTTCCAATTCCTTCACTTGCATTCACAAGGACCATTGGAATAATTGGCACATACCTGAGCCACATAAAAAATACCAATGAAAACCCATGATCTGTCATACAGAGATAAATATAACACAAAATCTTGATATACTTCTAACCCCAAATTTGAACATAATTGATGAATCCCACACAATTTCTCATCCTTCTATAACTACCTATCAACTCATAAAAAATTAGGATGACTTTGAAATACTAATCCATACCAAACTACTTACCATGTTGGTTCAATTTTCTGACTATCTTTGTTCAAGTAATCCAAGAGTATATCATCATATTTTGGGAATAAGAAACATGTTATTGGTGACATGCATGTGAACACATATTGAGCACTTGCATGATCCTTTCCACCCTATCATAAATGAAACCACCATTAGTTGATTATTTCATTTAGATATAAGTATAAACACCATCGACAGATTGTTTTATTTAGGTATAAGTATAAACACCAATAGTAACTATCATTAATATTTCAAAATCAAATAGACCCAATGAAAACTAATAAGTCTTAAATTCCAAATGGAATATGATGTTTGATGAAGTTGGAACCAATGTTATAAAAGTCAGACATAGACTCATATTTGGCCAAAGGTCAACTAGGACTTGGAATTGGACATGAATAAAACTAGATTAAACTTAATTACTTGGTTGACTAAAAAATACATAAAATATTAAAATTCTAATTAAAAAGTTAGTTTAAATACTCCAAACAATTAGAGATAAAATATGAAAATTTTTCTCATGTATATTCCATATAAGGGTGAATATATCAGAATGGTACTGATTGCAATACATATGTGAAACAAAACACATAATAAACAAATCTCTAATTGGCCTATAGAATCCAAAACACAACATTCTACATGCCTACAACATATCATTGATCAACATGATCAATCCTAAAACCTATAAACACTGGTGGAAATGGAATGCTCAACATGAGCTATAGGAGTATTCTCTAGTATGTCTATTTTTAACATGTCTATATTTTGTAATTGGCATGTGGTCTAAGAGCATGACATTTGACATCATTTGATGGTTTTGTGGAATTGTCTTCAGATTGGTGCAGCTTATTTAACTGGAATTTTGAAAACTCCTAACTATTTTGAATTTTGGATGAGGTTTGATGAGGTTGGAACCCCTCTATAACACCCTAGAACAATTAATGCTAAAATAAAAAATTAATTAAAAGGGTAGAAATGAAATGTACAAACACATGGTAAAGCCTTGAAACATGTTTCAGGCCATATGAAATGCATTTTTATTGTACCACACGTTTCTATTTTCATGTTTCAAGCCATATAAAATACATTTAGATTGCCTATTTTCTTGTTTACAAAACTATTTGGGAAGCTTTCATTCATTAGCTATATGATTTTCTTTCCTTCTCCACACTTTGGTGTCATTTAATTTATTCTTTGTTCATCATTTTTATTCCTTTATTTGCATAGGATCCCACTTCATGCTGCTTCTGCAATCGCTTGTTATATGTCCAAGATTGTGACATTTGGAACATTGAATCTCAAACAAACCCATACCTCATTTTTTTGCTTGATTGTTTCTTCCATAGGCTTGAAATTTACAATATTATGTCCATAGTTACTGCAAGAATAAAAGTAACCATTGAATGGAGCTTCATACTTGAATGTTGGATTCCTTCTTGGTGATGCTTCCTTCTTGATTCCTAGACAACCATTCCTTGACTTATGCCACACATTACACCTTGATAGGTGATATACTCAGTGTTCAAACTTTAGGTTTACTCATTCATGAATATCATCACAATGCCCAAAAGTATGCAGTGCTATAATGCACTACTAATATTCAAATCAACACATAGAATGTATTCTTATCACTATAATTCTTAGAGTTTCAAGAGTATTGTATCTACAAGACAAACATATAAATTTTTCTCATATCTACTGTGGTTTTTTTCCCTTAATAACATTAGTAACAATGACATAAATATATGATATATGATTCATTAATACTTTGGTTTCTTTCTTGATACACGTTTGCGTTCTGTTTAGGGCATTTTTGTTGGAAAGTTTGCAACATTTTACAGAGGACATAACTAGAATTATTTTTTGAACCATCTTGTAGCATTATAAGCATATTCTCCTTACCATGTTATTCCGAGATTATTTCTAAGAATATTTTTGTGATTAGGTCTTGTTCCTTATTATGTCATGTGTGTGGACATTGGACTGGAAAAGATTCTCAATCTGACACATCACTCAATATATAGAAAGAGTTAATGTATATCTTATGTGTTTGGAAACATCAGTTTTAGAGCTTAAAGGTACGCCCAATTTTGATGAAAATAATGCATGAATCTCAAGGAAGAGTGATGTGGATCTTTAAATGTCTACCTTTGTGGTCAAGAAGTTGAATATCGATCTTAAATTCTGTAGAATGTATTCACATGTGGAGTGGTGTTATGTTTAATGAGACTTGTTGACATGGATTTCGAAGAGGAACCATCAACTTATGTTGGAACCCTACTTATTTTGACATAGATCCTTATTTGTAGGATCGTGAGGGTTTTTTGGTGGGTCTTCATATTCCTCATTTTACTTTGATTTATTAAGACCACATTATAGCTAGCACACAACTTTATAGAAACGTCTAAGGGGTTAGTACATGGTTTGCACATGCTTAGAGTCAATGTTTTTTTTGGGAGGTTGCATTGTGGAATTTGCACCTTGTTTTGAGTATATTTCATGGTGTCTCTTCACATTCCATCCCACTTCAATCCCCTTCTTATTGATACATAATTATTTCTATCCTACTTGGATTATATGGTAAATTGTGTTGCGACACTTTTAATCCTAATGCTAATGCATTGTATAAACAAGGACTCACACTGACAAATCCTAATATATATTTTTATTCACTAACCTTTAAACTAGCTGCTTGGGATCATGATCTTTGGGATCAGGATGACTCCTATTTTTTATTTTTATCGTGAAGTGGGGGGTCATATCTCCTTATCTATCTTGTAGAAAACTAATCTATTGATATTTCTGAAGATTTGAATGGAATCCTTCATACCCATTTTGTCATTGATGGGATATTCTCCCATTACTACAGAGAAGGTCATTTTCCCCTTCTTGAAGCTAAAAAGGTGTATTTCATAAATTAATGCTAGCTTCCTAATATATTTTAATACAAATATCTTTTAGGTGAGAATATTGGAAAACTTGTAAGGGGATGAATGTATACCATGCATCCTATTTAAAAAACTATATTTTTTTTAGATGTTCACATTCTATCCAAATGAAAAAGGAACCCAATCATGTAAATAGTTCTTGTTCTCTTCATCCAATAGCCTAAAAAATTATATTATGTTATATTTTGAATGGCATCTTTCACGGTTTTACAGATCAATTTCTCATTGTTGAAATCTATGAATCTTGATTATGTGTAATGCAATCTATTAATCTAGGTTATTTTCCAAAGTTTCAATTCCTTTGTATCTAAATATATCCACAAGGACAATAGTTATAACCTATTTATAGGATATCAATACATATTTGTTTTCATTAAACATTGGTCTTTACCAATTTGTATCCATCATTGAGATTCAACTATTCCTACTATGTAATCAAATTAAAATTGCTTGGACATTTGGATTGCATCAATAGAATTTCATTGCACTTCAGTGGTTATTGTTCTTGATTTCCTACTTCTGTCATAATATTATAAACCCACTACATAGTTAGCATACAAATAATTCATCCTTTCTTGTTAATTACCTATATTCTAGACTAGGTAGTTCGCCTCCACTTGCATCACTTGGTCAATACTTTCCATATATACCTATATAGGTATTTTGCCTCCAAATTTATTGATTTCATATATTAGAAACTCTACCATCCTATCTTTTCTTCCTTTAGACAACTTTATTTTGCTTTTCAGGGGATAAGGGAAAGCTAGTCAAACTTAGAAATTGGAGTCTTTTGTAACCAACTCATCCTCCATGATTTTATCTCTAGATTCCATTATGATATATATTTTTCATCAATCATTATAACTCACTCATTATTTATCCAATTCATGAGCTCCTTGACATATTTGGAAAGTGCTTTAGTCACCTATGGGGGGTTATCATATTTAGTATAAAATCTTTATGAGATAGAATGATTTGTCTCTTAGAAACTTTATTTCTCTTTATAAGCATGTATTACCAATGTAATAATAAATCAATTATCATTCTTCACTTATCTTGTGTTCAGTATCATTATTCCTCTCTCTATTTTTCTTATTCATACTTGTGAGAAATATCTTGTAGCTAGATCTTTATCTAGTGTTTCCACATGGTATTAGAGCCTCAATTTATACATGGTATGAGAGAATGAGGTTGTTCAATCTATCAATAGCTACATTATATTAGAGTTTTGATATTGTTAAGTCCTATAGAGTTAAATATTTACTAGTAGTCTACATCAAAGCGCATCCATCATCCTATCCCTCTCCAAAGAAGAGTTTGAATTGAGCTTACAAGTATTATACTAGTTTATATTTGTGTAGGTTGCAGAGAGAATCTCCAGGAGTGCAACAAAAACTAAGCATGGATTCCTCTTCAGTTATGGTCCTAAATCCCTTCAACTATCATGAATGGAAGGCCAACATTGGCATTTTTTTCATAGTAAGGGACTCTATATAGTTTCTTCGGCTTTAGAGAATGAGCCCAATGTTGTTGTTGTGAAAGTTAAGTGGAATAATAGGTTGGATGACACCTATGGATTGCTTCGTTTCTCAATTTATCATTATATTCTTTTTAATATTGATGGTTTGAACACTCCAAACCAAGTATGGACCAAAATTTAGTCTCTCTTTGGAGTACAAGATGAGATAAGAGCACATCAATTGGAGAATGAGTTATTATCATTTATTTCAATTAATTTCGATTTTGTTGAAGGTTTCTTCACCAAATTCAAGTGACTTGTTCTATTTCTCAAACAATGTGGGATTGAGAAGAAGGAATATCAATTCATTCTTTCCATATGATAAAAATTGGTCCTGAATGCTAAGTTTTTGTGTCATTTTTTCATGCTACTAGGATTTTTATTTCTAATTGGATAATTATTTCTTTGAGTACATTCTTTGATTCACTAACAAAAGAGAAAGATAAATTGATCCATATGGGAGCTCTTAGAATATCCAAGGGAAAGTATCACGCTCTTATAGTTCAAGGAAGTAAGAATTCAAAGTAAAAAGAGAATAAAATAGTGAAAGAGAAGAATCTAAATTCAAATAATGAAGATGAAGGATCAAAACCAACTTATGAAGGTTTGAAGAAAGTAAAGAAGAAAGGGAGCACATCCAAGTGTTCTTATTTCAGAAAGGGTTTTCATTCTAATAATAAATGTTTCAATTATAATATGGAAATCGTGTCTCAATTTCTTGATGTACCAAATGAACTAGATAATCCTATTGAATCCTCAAAACATGGTCACAGTGCGTAGTCCCAAGGTAATAAAACTATGCATTGAGTTCTAGAGTTAAATCATTTCTCAAATTTATGATATAGATTCATTTTTTTAGATATCATAATCATAAATATCAGTTTCTTTCTTGGATAAATCACCTATCATTCCACTAGATCCATCTCCCAATGATTATGTTTTCTCACTAGATCCTGACTTGTCTTTAACCATCTCTTTCTCAATCCATTCAAATGATTATGAATCTGATTTAGAATGAATTTTTCAGGATGATATGCATGTTATGAAACCATCCATACCATTTACCCATCCTATAAATAATCCTAATACTATACAAACCTCAAGCTCACTAATTGATTCCTTATTGGATTCCTATGCAGTGTTACTTATTTCTGTTGGTTTCATGTCTTGTATTTTTTACATTGGTTGGTTATTTATGAAATTGGTAATACTTAGAATTATGTTACACATGTTAGGATATGATGTAAAAATCTATTATTCAGATTTAAATTCCATTTGTCATTCATTATTACACATCCATCAGTTTTACCCAGTTGCTCATCCTTTTCGTACTATGGCCCTATATCCTCATGGAGACACCATACCTCTAGTTTTCTCTGATACATATCATAATAATTATGACATTTCAAATTATTTTCATCCTCATTTCATATTTTGGAAAGTGCTACAAAAATTTGAAAGGAAGATACATGGTCCATTTCACCATTTTGCATCTATACAAGGAACATATTGTATTGAATTTTTTACTCTTTGGGAAGAAGTATGCACATGTCTCTTTTACTTTTTTCAAATTATGTTTGTATATCAAAGTATGTTAGCAAAAATAATAATTCATATAATACTCCTCCTTCATCATATGATGAGCTACAAGGAGCCTCTCCTCTTCTTTGTTGCAGATACTACACTCTAGTGCACGATCATGGAGTTAAAAAATTATTCATCAAGTTCTTCCACCAGAAGAAGTTCAGTCAGCTAATTCATGTGAATAAAAATACATAATGAAGACATGTTGTTAATTTTTTTCCTTGTCCTTTCTTGAGGGAGCATTTTCCCCATTAGGTTTTTCCTCTTTCCTTAGTTTTTTGGGAAAAAATACTTATAAAGGATGACCATAGCCTTGTTGTTCGGCCTTATATACAGCTATATTTATGATTATTTCAGATATCACATCATAAATTCATACTTAAAGGATGTTTTTAGAATATTATAAACCCACTACATACTTAGGATAAAAATAATTAATCATTTTTGGTTAATTTCCTATATTCTAGACTAGGTAGTTGGCCTCCACTTGCACCACTTGGTCAATAATTGCCATATATACCCCAGGAGCACCTTTATACTAATTCTTGTTAGATTATTCCAACTTTATTAACTTCCTAGAATAGAAAATGCGCCTTCCTATCTTTTCTTCCTTCAGACAACTTTATCCTATTTTTTGTAGATAAGGGAAAGATAGTCAAACTTAGAAATTGACATCTCTTGTGACCAACTCATCCTCCATTATTTTCTCTCAATATTCCATGATTTTCAATATTTTCCATCACTCATCATCACTCACTCGTGATTTATCCAATTCGTGAGCTCCTTGAAATATTTGGAAAGTACTTTAGTCACCTATGGGGGTTTATCATATTTAGTAAGCCTGATTTATGAGCTAGAAAGAGTTGTCTCTTAGAAACTCTATTTTCATTTATAAGGATGCATTACCAATGTAATAATCAATTAATTATCATTCTTCACTTCTCTTGCGTTCAGTCTAATTATTCCTCTCTTTATTTTTCTTGTGCATACTTGTCAGAAATATCTTGTAGCTAGATCTTTATCAACCTATGTTTCGACATGGTATTAGATCCTCAGTTACTACAACTTCATTGTCTTGTATCATTATATTTTCTTGCAATATAATGTGATATTTTACTAATTTGATATAATTTTTCTCATGTATGCTTCAATTTTGTTTTATATATCGATTTGGAATTCCAATTGTATAATATTAAGTAAGATGTCAAACATGGATTGTGGAAAGAAAAATAAAACATCAAGATAAAAGTATGTAATATAATATTTTGAAAAGACTTAATCCAATAATCCACATCCTATTCATGCTTCAATCTCTCTTGAGCAAGGTATCAATGAGAAAGATGTCAACACTTTTGAGAATGCATCTGCAACCCATAAAATGAATGGTAGAATACATTCCTCTAGTGATCAAAGTGAGAAAAATGCATTTTCATCTGAAATTGGTAGTTCAAATGTTGAATATTTTTCCTTATAGGTGACACAATGCATTCATAGAAAAGGAAATTGGTCCAACGGGACATAGGGAGAAAATTCCAATTTGATTGAGTCTTAAAATTGCCATTTATTGAACCAATATGTCCATCAAATGAGAATGAGATCTCGTAAGAAGTTAAATCCATTTCATGTAGTTGGAAACTTGGCAAGGTACTGAAATTGCAGATGAAGGTAGATGCAGTAGAGATGCATGTTGAAAAGGTGTGTGATAAGAAACCTATAAATGATGAGAAGAATTATATACTCCCAGATGGAAATCTCTTAGTCAATGGCAATATCTCTAACATGAAGAGGAATACAATAAATTATTAGTAAATAAGAGAAAAGTGGAGGAAATTGGAGGAACCATCACATCTAAATTTTGAAAGATGATGGAAACAATTTTTTTTTTCAAAGATGATACAATTAGGCATTGTATTTCACATCCTATCCAATGGTCGTCCTATGAAAGATTATCCAAAAATGACAAAATATCTATCTTTTATTCAAGTGCCAAATTTTCCATATTCTCATTGGTCTTTATTGAGTTGTTGGGAATGGGCCCAAATATCTAGCTCAGGTAGAAAATGATGATATGAAAGAGAAGAATGCAAATGCTTCATTTTTTTTCACTATCTTTGAATAAATTTAATTATTGGTAATACTTCATGGATTTGCATGAGCATTTATATGGTAAATGACCATATTAGCATTCATATCTACTTGGAATTCATAAAATGAGCAAAATTTCTATCGTAGAAAATATTTATGAACTTGTTATTAATAGTTTGAAGGAAATTGGTGGTATGGATCATTCAATGATTACAAAAAATTTGATATGTATTGGAGAAGATGGAGAATCAATAATGTAGGTACAAAGGAATGGACTTTGTGCTAAAATACAACTCTTAACTTCACCGTATATGCTTAATCTACATTGTATAGCTCAAAGGATGAATCTTGCATTTAAAATAGTGAGAAAATTTTAATTGGTTTTAAAAGTTGAATATATTGTACGTCAGGATCATGCATACTTTTGTCGGAAACCCAAATGATTTTTAGAGTTTAATTTTTTTTTATGATGGCGTTACAAATGGAAAAACAACTATTAAAAGATTATGATAAAATATGTATTTGACTGAAGGGACCAGCTAAAAGACTATTCAATGAATATGAATCCTTGGTAGAGGTGATGTATGAACATCACTTAAGTGTAAAAAAAATAAAACTCTTCTCTTTCTACTAAGTGATATAAAGAAATCTTAAAAATTGGTTGGAATCATTCTTGTGCTTCATGAAATGAATAAGCTCATGAAGATATCTGAGAGTCACACAATGTATATTTTTGAACACACAAGTGAAATAAAATTATCATGCCTTTCATTAGATAATTTGTATATTACAACATCCTTTTACAGGTCTATAATTTACAAATTGGACTAAGATAAACAATATAGAAAATGATGAAATTATTTTTAATTTTGATGAAAAAGTGATGTTATTTATAGTAGTGTGTGGGCATATGGTTCCCTTTAATTATAATGATAAGATAGGAAGATCCACCAAAGATTTCCTTGTGTCAAGAGAATAATTTCACATGTTGTGATTTCAGTGAGGCACAACTTGATATAAATTGCAAAATCACTATCATCAGATATAAGAGAACAATTTCCTCAAGATGAATTATGGGAGGCCATGTATGTGGTATACCCTCAATATTGAAACCATCATTAATGTTCAAAGACTTTAAAGGTTAAATTTATAGCGAAATCAAATATTTTGCATAGCCATTTTTGTCAAGATGTAGAGATAGAAGGAGAACATATTCAAGGTATTTTAGATCAACAAAAATTGTCACATCAAGATGAATTCTTTGATACAACAATGTGGGACAAATTTTATCAGTTGGATAATCCTCTAGAATATGTTGCAATTACAAGATTATGGATAAACTTAGTGGAACCAAAATCCTACAGTAAAGCATGTTATATTATTTCAAATTAGTGGATTTATGTCAAACCACGATTTTGGGATCAATGGAGGATGAGATCATTTTAGTGCAATGCCATTCTTGACGTCAAAGTTGAGGAAAAAACTTGATAAAAATGTGGATACATGTGTAAGATTATATGTAACAAAGTATGAGGTTGACAATTTTCCATATGAAAGAGCACTAGCTCATTGGCGATAAGATCTTGAAAGAAGGGGGGAAAACAATATAACAAAATTATCTAATGAACTTCATATGGAACATAATGTTTTGGAGGATCATAATGATAGTTCATATGGAGAAGGTTATGTTTAGAATGTCGAAAATGACCACCCGGGACAGAATGTGAATTGGGAAATAGATTTCATCCAAGATTTTATATGATCCAATACACATGAGGGACTCTTGGGTATTATTTTGGTCTAGGGGTTCCATGGACCCTTGTTGGTGATCACTATATCTAAATTTAGGGTTGTGTTTTAGATAAAAATAGATTCTACATTGTACTTTTTTTTGTAACATTGATGATTTCAGCTACATTTATTTGATGTGGTTTATTTTAAGATTGATGTTTTGATATCTATTATTAAATTATCTCTTTCTTGTGTGTGATAGGAAATGACGCTAGAATTTGACAAATCTAGGCCTAGGAGCTATCTCTTCTCATAGATAGTGTCCCATAATTAAAGGATAAAACACTATTTTGACAACACTTTCACTAAGTAAGAATGGGCTCATTTATGTAAATGAAACAATGTTGTTTTTTAACAGTAATATCTTGAGTATTTTTTATGGTTTGTTTCTTGCTTTTGTTTGAAGCATTTTGTCAGAGTTTTGAAGTTTGTGTGTATTTTGGTTAAATATTGTGTTAGTCCCTTGAATGCTTCTAGTTATCATTTGATGCTTGTTTAACCCTTTGTTGTAGCTTGAATCAAGATTGGTTTTAGTTGATTTCCATTTAGTTAGGGTTTGAGAAAATACGTTTTTATCACCTTTTAGTTGCATGAATTAATTGTCTTCACTTTTTCGGTTGTTTAATGTTGATTGTATATTTTCTTTATAAATGCTTATAATTATTTAGGAAAATAAATTAAATCTAAACAACTAAGTGGAGAGAAAAATGGTATATGAACTATGTTTGTATGCATTGATCATAGGATACCTATTGGCACGAGAGCAATATTCATTTAATGCAATAATCAATTTGCATAATTAAAATGCATAATTGTATTAGTATCCATGGGCATAATTGGCTAGTTTAGGCCAAGATCAGGCATAATGGTTGATTCTATCAGTTTATCGATTTGTAAAGATTCAAGTCCCCACATATTTTTTGGACCATTAAGGGATCATATAACAATTGCAGTCTCCACATTCCCTAAATCTAGTTAGTGCAGTTGTGTTTCACTAGCACCTTCCAATTGTGAGTCCATGTGTTCTATTGTTGATGATGCGATTCATGTTATTTCACTAATGTTTTTGCTCCACTATTTTTTGAGTAGGTTGGAAAGAATTTATGGTAGCAAGATATCTATATGTTAATTTGATCCTAGCTTGGAAAATATCTATGGTTTGTTTACTGCTTATGTTTGTAGTAAATGTCAATTGTGGAAGCTTGGGTTTATTTTGGTTAAAGATTGTGTTAGTCCCTTGAATGATTCTAAATCTGATGTGATGCTTGAATAAACCCTTTGGTGTAGCTTCATTGATTTCCTTTGATTCAACGGTTTGAGGAAATATGTTTTTATTTATTTTCACTTCCATGAATTAAGCATTTTCAATTTTTAGAATGTATTTAATTATTTCATCTTTTCTTTCAAAATACTTATTAGTATTCAAAAATGGAAATGATATCTACATAGCTAAACGAAGAAAAATGGTATATGTGCTAGGTTCCTATGCATTCATCATAGGAGACCATTGGCATGAGACCAAAATTACTATAATTTAATTGGAATAATTTTCATATGTCATGGGAAAACATGGTTTATATTAGGAAACCCTAATGGGGATGAAAACCCACTGCATTGAACAACAATTCCTTTGTCATTTAATTTTACGATTCTTATTATCTCAATTGAAATCATCAATCTAATATAAATTTGGGTGCACTTAATATTGATGGTGTTCCTAAGCCTTTATAAAATTGGAGACACGACAATCTATTAATCAAGACATAAACTTACAATAGATTTCATAGATCAATTTTACTCAGAAATGATAAGAAATGATGCAATAAGGAGTTGCAGCTGTATATTTGCTATCATTAATCAATAGTAGTGAAGATAATTGTTAGAATGCAATACAATGGCATTAATAGCCAGAAAATTCAAATCCATGAGAGTTAATTTGAGTTAACCAACTCAATCTGACTGCATGGATAACTAGAAGTTTCTAGATCGATGCCAGAGCTTAACTAGCTATATCCAGTTGTCTAATTCAGTATCTCAATTAATTATAATCAATTAAAATAGTCTAATTGATGTGGTAGGTGAGAAAGGATTCATTCCCACATGAAACCATGCAAATAATGGCACTAAATGCTCTATTATATCTAACTAAATCTAAGTGAAGCATAACTAAGCTTAACTGTCACCAACTGCTAAAAACTGAAGGAGGTTGGTGTTGACACTCCTAGTGGATCATAAAATGTAGGGATTGGTATAGGAGGTGCGTAAACTAATGCATGAAGGTGTAGTTAGTTCCAGTTAGCTTCTATCGATTTTCCCCACACTCTAGTGACTAGTACATGTGTCCCCATTAGACCAAGTGGACCCAATGGTACTAGTGACTCAATAATGACTAAATGACTCCTAAGTTAGGATAAATTGACTTGTTTAGATAAGGGAATATTGTAATCCTAACACCCCCCCTGAATCCTAACTTGGACAACTATGGGCCCTAGTAACTGAGACCAAAGGTCACCTATTACAGCTAAAATGCAAAAATTAACCACTTAATACAACCAAGGAAATGGGAAAAATACCCCCCCTTAAACTAAGAAGGTAGAATGAGGATCAAGCTAGTTCTTATGTGTACATGTATCCTGGGGCCTGGCATGTGAAATTATGAATCCAAACTAAATGATTATGTCTGGAGGAATCTTCCTCTTTGGAATAAGAAGAATATTCTCAACTAAATACACCAATACATTTGGGCGTATTTTTCCAGGAAATACTTCCATGTTTTAAACATTCGTGGATTAATACTTCATTTTTTTTTATCATGGTAGAAAAACCGTGGAAATATCGACATTTTTAATTTTCAACAAACTTTCGACTATCAATGATATATGGCTATATTTGCGCACCCACAGAACCAATGCCATCTTTCAAAGTTTGTTTACGCCTGGGTCAAATTGTAATTAATGGCATTAATAGCTCTTAGCTGTCTATGCGTGGGTCAAGATGTAATGGATTTAATAATTATCCTTGCTGAGTTAGAGCAGGCTTCTCTTTTTGCTGAAGCTTCACAACTATACTCAGATTTAAAATTTTATTTTGTCTTACAAATCTGTTGGGTTTGGGTGAAGGGGTACCTATCTAAAAGAAGTCTTTTATTTATAAAAATGATCAACAAGCTACATCAGTTGCCTCCCAGTCCCTCTCTCACAAGCACAAAAAGTGTCTTTGCAGTCTCTAGGATAAAAAATCAATCCTTCCATAATTGAAAGCATTGTGACAATGTGCATGGAATCGTCTATCCGTTGTACCTCCTGACTCATGCATTTTCGACACATTTACTATAGTTGCGATTGATTGAGCGTGGATTGAGCTTGGATTTTTTTATCAACCATATCCAAAACTAGAGAGATCATTCATACTCTGCAACAATCATCTAGTCGTAATTCATAAAAGGTTAGCATGCATTCTTTTTTGGGGGATACAAACTAACATTGAGGCTCAAAATAACAATTGTATTCTTTGGGTTATGTACCTTACAAACAAATTTAACAACCCTGCAACTCCCTCCTTTTATTTAAACTAGAGTAATTAAAACAAGAGGGTCCAATCAACAATGACTCTAGCCAATTCATTTTTTTTATAGACCCGATGCTCCACTAAGTTGTTGTTCATTGAAACAGTGTTAATCACTTTCCACAGTAGAAGGACAAATTTCATTTGGACCATTTGGGTCACCTAGTGTTCTAATGCCCAAACTATCAAGGTCTCCTTGTAAGTAAATCAAAGGCCACTGAACAACACTTGTTGTCATTAATGAAAAATTCAGTCTCTTAGACACAATGCTCATTGAGAGGGGGGGGGGGGTGAATCAGTGAGCTAAGTATTCAACTCAATTTCAACTTTTTCTACCAATATTATATCATTATTTCACAATTGCTTCAACAACATATTTATCAAAGAAAAATATCAACTAGGCACATGTCATTTATCAATTAAACACACCACTATCAAGACATTGCACAAGGGACACAAGATATAGTTTTGTAATCTTTATATAAGTGGAGACTTCAATCTCCAATATGGGCTACAACCCATAATATGGCACCACCCACCAGAATGGTCTAGTCAGCTACAACTGATTGGGATGCTACAACATCCAAACAAGATTCAACTTGTCAAAAGGCCAATAGGTCTTTCCCCAAATCCACCCAACCTCCCTATACAAATTTTAGATTACAAATTAAAATTGATAAATCACACTCTTCCAAAGTTTTCCACTGGCACACACATCAAAAATACCATTCAGCAAGTCTTCATTAGGTACTCAACAAGTCATTCAACATACAACATACTGCAGCCCTGTCTCAACTCTGTCCATACACCATTAGTATCTTGTCTTTAGTACTATCCACATCAGCATATAGGCTTCCAAACTGTTTAATTCAACACTTAAAAAAAATTGTTTTTAACTTGTAAAAACAGTTTTTCTTCTACTTTGGCAAATTGATTTCTCCCTCATGTGATCACCATAACGAAACCTACAAGCATGGCTAGATAGCCATTTCAACAATGAACAAGACCATATCACAAGATAAATCTATTGACACACACACAACCTCTGGAAAGCATTTCAAAATAGCTTCTCAACCTCTTTTGAACATCAACAAATATTCCTTCCCATTTTGGTAGACTCCTATTTCACACGTGTGAACACTCTATGGAGACTTGAAGTCATGAGCAGATGGAAAACTTACCAAAAAATGGATCCATGACATTTGATAAATTTACTTGCACAAAGATATCCCTTGGAGGGCTTTCCCAACTGACCTCTCAAACTCTTGTTTTTAACACTTGGCCAAATTTCTTTTGTTCTCACTATGCAAAATATTATTTTTCCTATTTTTGGAAGATTGATATTTTGCATATGAGACCATGATAAGATAACCTGAAGGTATGGATGGATAGTCCGTTCACCAAGGAACATGCCTATGCTACCTAATGAATTTCATCATCAAAATAACCCCTCCTTGCGGGCATTTCAAAATTCTTTTTCAATTTCCTGAATCTAACACAACCAATTTTCTTGTGTTTTTAAAATGCAAAATAATACTTTTCTTACATTTGGCAGATTTATATCTTTGTCGTAAAAAACTCCACAGGATAACTAAGACCATGGTTATATGCACCCATCCAAAATCTCTAGCCTAACACTTTCATTTTATTTTTCTCATCATCCTATGAGATAGGGCGGGAATTTCCCTGAGGCCATTGAGGCAGTTTTTCCAGTACTAGAATAGTACAAAATAGGCTGAAACTCTATTTTGGAATACCATTATCTTTGTCATAAAACATCTTCTTTGATAACTGAGACCATGGTGATATATCCTCTTCAACAAGTTGTAGGATGATAGATTCATATAATTTTTATCATACACCTATAAGGTACGGAGGGCATTTTCCCAAGGCCACATGAGCTAGTTTTTCCAACACTTGGACAATTTTCCTAGTCTGGTCCAATCTGCCTAAAACACTATTTTGCAATTTCATAACTTCTTCCTCACTTACTCGCAATACAATCTGAAGACATGGGAAGGTAGGACAAATATCAATCTACAAGACCCCCATATGGTGCGGGTATTTTCTTCAACATAGAATTTGTGTCGGGAATTTTCTTAAGGCTACCTAAGCCAGTTTTCCAACACTTAGTCATTTTCCTGCTTTTCACCAAATTACCATATTTTTCCAAAATGATTGTCATTAATGTTGTCATCAATGACAATCCTATTCATCACAGTCTTCATGTTTTTATTTATATAAATTGGTGTATAATATACTGCATTTATAAATATACTTATATCTAATGTATTTGACAAGTTACTGTTTGGTATGGTGTAGGTAAGACAATTACATGTTACTACAAGGATTTTTCACTATGAATGAAAATTCAAGGAAGCTTGCTCAGTTTAGAGAGGCATTAGAAGTGAGGGGAGATGGAAAATGTTATTTCCCCTGCTTTGATTGTAGGGGCTTGCAAAGAAGAAGAATTTTAAGAACGACAGCTGAAAGACATTGTAGGGAGAAGGGGCACGCCGAAGGGGGTTATGAATATCGTCCCTTGGTAAGAGGTTATTCAATTTTTAGTGTATTCTCTGTAATAATCATCATGTCATGAATTTCATTAAAATGTATTATCATTTTATTATATGTTCTATAGACACTAATTTTACTATGTTGTTTGTAAATATAGACAATGCCCCCAAAATGTCCCCTTCCAGAGAGTTATTTGCCAAGTACTAGCAAAAATACTCATTTACAGGGTGACGAACATCTAGATCAAAATATTGAAGCTGATCAAGTTCTTAATGATGATATGGATGGAGATAACGTTAGCGATTCAAATCAGGAAGATGAGATACATAGATTGATCCAAAACACATTTTCTCCAATGGATGTAGAGAACTAGGATGATAGTCATGATGTTGATCCTCTACTCGAGAAGGCACGTCAACCTCTTTACAAAGGCTCAAAAACAATTCTTCTATCTGCTATATTGTTGTTAGTGAACTTGAAGGTTTTGAATGGTTTATCAAACACTTGTCTCACACGGATACTAAGGTATGTAATTTGTTAATTATTTATGTATGCATGTTCACATGTACATAAAGGGTTTCCTTTTTTCCTATATTGCTATTGTTATCTAATTTGTAAAGTATGGATGCGGTATTGATGATTAATATTGTTTACATTGACTTATTCTTTTGAAATTTGTAGATTTTTAGGTGAATTTCTATTGCCAATGTCAAATATTTGACCACGCACATATCGAGAGATATATGTGATTATGAAAGAATTTGGAATGGAGTATCAAGCTATTGATGCATGTCCTAATGATCATATCATATACTATGGATAGTATGCATTAGAAAATGAATTCCCACAATGTCAAACAAGTAGGTATCGAACCAATAAAGTGACAAAAAAGGTGCCTCACAAAGTTCTTCGTTATATTTCGATAATTCCATGTCTCTAGCGGTTGTTCAAGTGTCAAAGTATAGCATAGTTTATGGATTTCCATGCAAAGAACAAAATTCAAGACGATGTTGTTTGAATGCATGCAGATGGGCCTGCATTTAGGTGCATCGAAGAAAAGTGGAAAATTTTCAAAGAAGAACCTCATAATGTTAAACTTTTGTTGGAAGCTGATGGTGTCAATCCATTTGGAGAGATTCGTTCTACCTACTCAGTGTGGCCTATTTTTGTTATAAACAATAACATTCCTCCTTGGATGTCAGTCAAGAGAGAGCACACAATGTTGGAAATGATTGTTCCAGGTATTTAATTAATTTGTATTTTTTTACTTGAAAGTATGATCACTAAATATTTCATTTCTTTGTTTCGTGCATGATAATTATGTCTTTTATATATAACGGCATATATCTAAAAAAAATTAATCATGTATGTTGGACCAATTAGGTAAGTACCGGTTTAAATATATGAACATATATATTGAGCCTCTTATCGATGAGTTGTTGAAGTTATGGGATGGCGTCACTATGTATGACATCTCTAGACCAATAGGGCAAAGACGATTTTAATTCCATGGAATACTTGGATGGACAATTCATGATGCTCCTGGGTTAACACATTTTTGTGGTATATTGTTACTTTATTATGTTCTTTAATATTATATATATCTATTGAAAATATCATGCATTATTTTAAAGGGAAATTCTAATTCGCTACAGTAATTCATATATCTTGTAGGTCTTCAAACAAAGGGTAAATTTGCATGTCCAGCTTGCGGTCCCAGGATAAAATCTCGTCGTTTAAGGATTTTAGCAAAGGAAGTCTTTGATGAGTATAGGCACTTTCTGCCTAAGAACCATAGTTATCGAACTACATACAAAGCAAAATTCAATGGTAAATAAGAGAATGGAAAAAACCACGAAAAATGACACCTCACCTATGGAATTTGGAATATAATAGAAATCGTCAAGATATGCCAAATTATTTATGTATTGTTGGACACTATTGAGTATGGTTGTCATTGATGCCAAAGGAGGTCATTAATGACAAAAGAAGTGTTCATATGGCATGTGTGATGAGGTTGAAAAAAACATGTTGGTGTCCTAATGTCTCATGATGTCATTGTTACATTCTGGTAGTAGTTGTAATAGTATGATACTTTGGGGATTTTGACTAAGTTTTGAAAAACTTCCCTAAAGTAGCTGCATTATGAAAATGAACACCATAATTCATAAGTAGAAGAAAATCCCCTCCATGAACTTCTATCCCATAGTTTGTTGAAATATCTATCTGACGATGTCCCCGATTCTCGAAAAAACTCCTTGAAGAAGAAGATATAGGTCTCCCAAAAGAAGGATTTTTGGTCAAATTAGTTAGAATTTCTCTAGGGAAATGCCTGCCATAATTTTTGGGTTGAATAAAATGACCGCACCACCTGGTCATCCTGTAGGTGTATATTTTGTCTACCTGACCATGTTCTCACATTGTTTTGATAATGCTTGAGGAAGAAGATATGGTTTTGCCAAAAGAGGGTTTCAGGCCGTCTTACACCAAAGTTCACTAAACTGCCTACCTAGGGCAAATGAAGATGAGGCTAGGAGTGAAAACAACATAGGTGTGCTCAGTAAGGTGTAATACATCATCTAGTGGCATTATTTCAGGTTTTGGATGAAATGAAAAACCCACCTTAGGTTTTGGACAAATTGTCTAAGTTAGAGGAAATTTGAGGTCTGAAATGGGCCTCCTAAGCAAAATAATAAAATAATATTTAAAATAATAAAATAATAGTTATTAATTTTGGAGGAAGCATGAAAAAAAATACTTTTTGTGTTTGTATTTTTGACATATCTCCCTGTTTTTTTACTCAAATTATGAGCGGGAGAGCGCGTTGGATGCAGAATTCAATTATGCATCCAGCGAGTACCCACACTACATACTTTTGACAAACCCCACTACCCCAAAAACAATAAATACCTGAAAAAATGTGATGATGCAAAAAATAAGAAATACCTGAAAAAATGTGACGACGACATCATCATCACGTTTTTTCAAGTATTTCTTGTTTTTGGGGTAGCGGGGTTCGTCAAAAAGTATGCAGTGTGGGTACTCATTGGATGTGGAATTGAATTCCGCATCCAAGGAACTCCCCCACTTGAAATTTAAGTAAAAACACATGGAGATATGTCAAAAATATGAACAAAAAAAGTAGTTTTCTTTTATGACAAATATGTCAATTCAACCATTATGGTTGACTCATTTTATTGAAATTCTATTGGTTCTTGAATTCCAACTCACAAAATTTATTGTTAGCATGTTTTCTTATAAGGCCCATTTTAGACCCCAAATTTCCTCTAATGAGTATGGAATTATTGGTAAAATCTACATAAGTGTCCTCAAGGAAATGTGCACCACCTCTCATAAGATGATGAGAAAAATTATCAGAAAGTGATAGGATTTGTTATGTTTGTTGGTGCATCCAACCATAGTTTTAAATTTCCAAAAGAAACTCTGAGGAGGAAGATATCAATATGTCAAAAGTGCCTCTCACCTTCATTTGCACTATCCCTAGTAAAATGCCCGCCAAGGTTAGATGATGAGGTTGCAGGAGAGAATATTGGCATGGTTGAGTTAGTATGATGTTCCTCACATTTTGGATGTCTCACTCTCCAAGTTTGATGAAAAAAATAAAATCACCTTGGTGACTTAGGGTTTGAAGAGATTTGTCTAAGTGTTAATAAGCAGTTTGGAAGACCACTTTGAAATTCCTACTAGATGTTGGGTGTATGTCAATAGGTTCATAAATTGGCATGTATTTCTTCTTTGTTGAAATGGATATCCATCCATACTTTCAGGATGAATTTCAATGGTCACATATGCAAAATATCAATCTGCCAAAAGTAGGAAAAATACTAGTTTGACTACTTTTTCATACCTAGTCAATTTCCAAAGTTTCACAAAGTTGCATATTTTTCCAGAATGATGTTAGATTACAACACTGACTTCTTGATAGCACCATAACAGCATTATGTGTCTTTCCAGCCTCAACATACATGCATCATCATCATACTTGTGATGTCATTACTTCCTTTGTCATTCCTTTGTCTTTCACTGAGTTCACCCTGCCATCATGTCCTTGGTTATCCTTTTGTCATTCACTGAACTACTTTAACATCAATGAAAATCACATTCAACTTGTATCATATATTATATAAATATTTTTTTTAATGAAATATGTTCAGCGCGGTATGTACCTATATTGATTAATTAGTGTTAATTTGATTTTGTTGATGTTTCATGAATGGCATTAAGGCACGAATGGGATTCCACGAGGAATGAAAGTTTACTCGATGCAATTCAGTAGGTTTCCATACTAGGAGCACCTACAAATAGTTCATTTGTTTGATACAATGCATATTGGGAAGAACATAATAGAATTGTTATGGAGAATATTAGATGGAAGGACTGATAAAGAAAGAATTGGAAAGATTTGTAGTGACATCCAAGAAGCTAATCACGCATTGCAAAGTGTGATCATTAATTCTAATGGTGATGGACATCAACAGAATATTAGTCTTCCTTGGTGCTTGACAGAGAAACAGAGAAATATTGTAAAAGAGGTTATCAGAAAAATCAGGTTTCCGACAAGGTTTTTGTCTAACATAAAGAATATCTTAACAAAAAAAGGTTATTTTGGTGGGGTTAAAACAAATGACTAGCATACATTCATTAAGGTAATTGTGAGTTTTTAATATAATTCCTTATTGGTATGCAGTATTTTATTAATTTTATTCTCTTATTTGGAAATAAATAATAATCATGTGTTTTTTGATACAGTATGTTCTACCTTTATCTCTCTCAGACGACCTTGACAACAACATAAAACAAATTATTTATGTTCTTGGAAAATACATGAGGTAAGCAATTAATGTTTCATATGCAAAATGTACTTGGTCTGTGATTTTCCATGGAACTTATTGACATATTATGTTTTTCCTGCAAATTTTATATATGGCTTGATACTATTTTATTGCATCATTTGCAGGTGGCTTTCCTCAAAAGAAATCGATAAAAAATATATAAGGTATTGAAAGAGAAAAATTTCCCCAACTAATGTGTGAAATGCAACAGTGTCTACCTCCAGCATTTTTTAATGTACAAGAACACTACCTCATACCCCAAGTTGAGGAGGTTGAATTATGTGGACTGGTATGCACAAGGTCGATGTGGATGGTGGAGATGCAGTTGAAGTCATTCAAGGATCTTGTTAGACAAAGAGCACGTCCTGAGGGTTCTATGGTTGAGGGATATATGGTATATCAATGCATGGTGTATATTAGTGAATATATACCTAAATTAGCAGAAAATATGAATGTGCCTCGCATTTGGCATCTCAACTCTGTCAACAAATTTGAAGGGCAGGTCCTATTGGGGAAAGGTACAATGAGGACCGTGAAAGGAAATTATTAGATTTTGCGGAATTAATATATCATGTATTTTTCCAATTTTATTTTATCATATTGATCTGTTATTTTTTTATTAATCCTGCATATTCAACTATATTAAACTATGCATGTAATGATATCTAATTAATGATAGTGAATTGTTATTTTTTCATATAGTTGCTCGAGTGTGGGATGCTTTACATTTATACATTGCAAACAACCTTCATTGGATGGAGCATTGGATAGAATATTGTGAAGAATGCTTCAGTTGGTTATCATGGGAAGGGGTCAGTGAGATGATTAAAATATCTCATTGTCATCGACATTAATTTCTTGATCTTGCGTCACAAAGGGAAGTTGATTTAGCCTATGGTTTAAAAGATAAAAATGCAAGTAAATTGTTTACCCACATTTTTCTAGTTAATTCCAAAATTTTCAATGTATTTGGTTTGTTTAAGTTTTCAAATATATTTTCTAAGTTCTATATGGCGTTTATTAATTCACAATGTATTTTTTACTTGCTGTCAATGTTGTAGTTGAAACATCACAAGGCTATGTGGTGTAATGGTCGTAAATTTTGTATCAAAATGTTGGATGATAAGATCAAAACCTCGGATTGTGGGATAAATAAAATGTTTAAGGTCACCAATGTTTCCTCTAGAAGTGACAGACATCCAGAAGAAACTGAGAATAGGTACTATGGGCATTTAGAGGACATAATTGAGTGTGATTTTAGTTCCTTTAAAATAGTTTTGTTTGAGGTGAAATGGTACAGGCTACAGATGCATGAATGTGATCCTAAAAGAACCGTTATTGAGCACGCTAATGGATTGACCATGGTTAATACAAGGGCATTTGAACCAGGTACAGAGCCTTATGTTCTTCCAAATAAATGTGATCAAGTCTTTTACTTAAAGGTACTAGGTAAAGTAGGTTGGTCATAACTTGTTAGATACGATCCAAGAGGAAGACCAATGAAGTATAATAATATAAATTATGAAGATAATCACAAATAAGAAGAAGATGACAATGATTCATATCAGGAGTAGGTGGCTGCAGTCGACATGTTCGATGAAGAAGTTGAAGAGGTTTATCATCCAAATCTAGTAGACCATGATCTCATTGACGATGTAGATGACTATATTAGCGAAAATTCCATTGATGATGATGTTGATGTGAATGATCCTTTCATGAATATGTATTTTGAACCAGATCCTGATGCAGATGTTGAGTTGGATGAAGAAGAATATCATGAATGATATTTAATTGTTGAAGAGTAGAGGCACGTGTTTCTATCTTTTATGTCATGATGATATTTATATGTTTTTATTTCCAAAGTGCATACCCAAGCAAAGCATTGATTTGTTGTTGAAAACCTCTTTGTGGGAAGAATTTGTGATCTTGAAAATTAGTCTACGAGGAGAATTTGTGAGCCTGAAATATAGCACACGTGCATTACCTCACCTCCACTTTGAACCTAGATAACCATGGCCAAACTTCAAACATGGGCATCCAACATGACGAGCGCAACTGAAATGTGGGAATCCTCCTCTGCAACCCTAGTTGAAACACAGTCATCCATAGATGATAGGGTAATAGAAAAAAAATTCCAGGAGAAATCTGATGCATGGAGAGATGCAAAGATGTGGCCACCAAGTATGGAAAATATCTTGAGGAAAGCAGAATTTTTTGACTTTTTGTGGGGAATTTTTAGTTATGTTGATGAGGAGATAGATGAGGCAATTTTGAAATATAATGCTGGGAATATGCAACTCATAATTTTTGGGAAGTGGGTATACGTCGACCCTAATTTGGTTTCCCTAGCTATAAATATTCCATGCAGAGGGGGAGGGATTTTAAGCTCAAGGAAAACCCCCAGAAAAGTGAAGAACCAGATGGCCAGTAAAATTTGTGGGAGAGAATTAAATGTTTCGAGGAATGGTTTAAATATGCAAGATGTCCCTCCCGGAATATACAAAACTTTGATTCAGATTATCCTTAGGACAATTTTGTATCATCATAGGGTTGACATTTCAGGTGAATGTATGTGGGTAGTGATACATTGGGTGGAAGATATACTTGTAGATATTCCTTATCTACTAGCTAAGAAACTCCACTCTGCCCTGCAAGAGAGCCAATTAAGGAAGGTTAAATTTAGTTTCCCAGGCACACTTTAGAAAATTATTGATTTATGTTGACCTCATGCTACTGAAACAGAGATTGGTGATATCAACCAGCGTGGAAAAATATCTTTTCCAAAACCACCTGTTCATAAAACATATGTTAAGAAACGTAAAAGCAGGGAACAAAATGAGGAATTTCTAGTATAGTCTCCTCATCAGAATGAGGAATTAATACAATATCTTAAGCACCATGGAGAATTACGAGTACAGTATCCTGATTTGGTCATAAATGATGAAATTCATGCTGTCATAACTTTGAAAGAGTTTAAGGGGCATGTAGATAGAGGTCATTGGGAGGAGGTGAAAGGCAATGAAATGGAACAAACCACTACTCACTTTTCCATTCCTCAAGACATTCTTGATAGAATTCCTCCTAAATAGTTGGCAATTGAGTATGATAGTTCTTCCAAATCAGAATCAGGGGATTCCGCTATGCATTTAGACATTACATCATATAAGTTTTAAGTAGGTACGTGTTCATCCTATATGATAAAATGGAGCATTTCAAGGAACAAGATTCCTATATATGCAATTGGGTAGAGGAGTTCTTGAGAAAACATGATAATATTTTATAATGCCTAAAACAAATAGTAGCATTGCAGAAGATAGTTGTGGATAATCATTTCAGAGCAGACATAATTATAAAAGGGAAAGAAGAAATGGTTAAATTATTATCCGAAGAAGTAGATAAACACACTGATGATTCTCAAAAAGCAATTCAGTCTGTGAGGGTTGCGTATTAAGAGGCTTTGGAAAAATCTAATGCTGAAGTGAGTGAACTCCGAGAAGAGTTGAAAAAAATACCACTAGTCTCAATGTACCACTAGTGAGGATAGAAATGGGTCCTTTATAGGTAATGTAGAAGAAAATTAAAAAATATGAATAGGTAGTACAAGAATATTAGTTGAAGTTGAAAGAGTGGGAGGGAAGCCATGGAAAAAAGTTGGAGAATTAGAATCAATAATTTCCGATTTGAGAAAAACCATTTCTAGGCAAGCTGATAAGATGAAAGGAACAAGGTTAGCAAGGATCTTTGAAACTTTAAAACTTAAAAAACAAAGTAGAGAAAAAAAAATTTCCAGTGAAGAAGGTGGTGAGGGTGAAGGTAAGGGTACCAAAGGAGACGATGGTAAGGGTAAGGGTAAGGGCAGAAGGAAAAATACACCTAGAGGTACAATGTTCTTAGAAGAGTGAGAGAATTCCTTAGTAAGATGAGATAAGATGCTACAAGAAAGCTTCTCAGGGAGCCTTGCACTAGGTTATTTGTATGGCTCATCACCATTACATAAAGAAATGAAAGAGAAGATGGATGGGAAGGATGCAAAAATAAGGGAGTTGGAATCAAAACTCTTAGAAGGTAGAAAAGTTTAACATTTGGGATGTGATATGGAAATTCAAACACTTAAATCTACAATTGTTGATTTGGAGAAGGAATTAAAAGGGACAGCTGCTGCGATGAGTGCAATTTTTGTCCTTCCCAATGAGACAAAGTTGAGGGAAAAAGAGCAAGAGAAATAAATACATAACCTAAAACATGAATTTACTGAAGTTAAAAACCAGTTGAAACGTACCAGAGACAAATTGGAGGTCAAGGAAGAATAGGAATCAATGAAGCATAAGATAAATGTCGAAACGTTGAACAAACTGATGGTAGAAAAAAAAAATCTTGAAAATTTAAAAAACGTTTCACAAAGAGTTAAAGAGCTTGAAAAGAAATCGCAATAAGTGCCTTGTCCAACTCTAGTACAATTACAGTCTTCTACGAAAGGCAAGAGAGACAATTCAGATTTGTCTTCTGCCCAAGAGGATAGATTGTAACCATCTCTGAAACATGCTACACATGTATAAATCAATGTATATATGTATTTATCGACAATTAATGAAAAACAATATTTGTATGATGGAGTTTTGTATTTATAGGCATATAATGAAAAATGCTTTTTAGTTGGCATATCACTATATACATGTATTTATTGAAAGTTAATGATTTTTATTTTGTATGCTGGAGTTTTGTATTTATCAGCATTTAAGATAACATTATAGAGAATTCATCTCTGAATCCAATGTTTTCAGTGATCAATACAAGACTGTTTGTAGGTTTTGAAGGAAAGCATCAATCTCTAAGAAATAAATTAAATTTATGTATGTTAATTAAATAATAAACTTTGTTTTGTTTATGTCTCTTATTTATTTCATCTTTTTTTAATTAAATGGCTGAGAAATATCTATTTAAATCTCTGGCTTGTGCGGGAATCTAAAAAACTTTTTAATTATATATTTTTAAGCTATTTGCGGGCAAACTCATACATTGTGTGAACATGATTTTTTTTCAATATGGAAGGTTATTTTTTTACTGATGTGACCTCCATAGGGAAAACTGAAACCATGACTTGATAAATACTTCAACAAGGAATAAATACATGTAATTTGATGAATTAATTGACACACACATCATCTGTTTGGCATTTGAAAATAGCATTTTAAACTATAGATTTACCACTTGGACAAAATTATAAAACCCTAAGTTAACATGAGGGATTTTTAATTTCACCAACTCCTGAACTAATAATACTAGATGATGTAGTACATCCAATTCATCACAACCAAACTGATTTCCCCTTCAGACTTGTATTCTTCTAAGTCGGGCGGGCATTTTACTAGACCGGAGCAAACAAGCCAGAGGGCACTTTTGGCTTAGTAGTAACTTCATCTTTTGAGAGATTTTGGACAAATGATGATGTGGTTAGATGCACCAATCAAAACTCTAGAAACCCATACCCTCAGAACAATTTAATCCATCAACTACTAGAAATGGCGAGCATTTTATTGAGGTCACTTACGGATTTTTACCAGAATTATTATCAAACCCTAGGTCAATGTGACCAGATTTTTATTTTCATCCAATTTGAGGTGTGAGAAATCCAATCCGTAGAGGCAAACATGGTGATTCCATCAATACCACTTTCATCCTATGAAGCTTCTTGGTCTCTCCTCGGCGAGCATTCTCTTCTTCTAATGAATTATTGTGGACATTTTCATAACGCAACTGCTTTAGGGCAGTTTTTCATCACTTAGTCAAATTCCAAAAATTATCATACTCTTGAGAACCACTATCAGAATGTAACAAAGACATCATGAGACATTAGGACACCATCATGTGTATTTCCAACCTCATCACATCACGAGACCTGTATTTTTGTCATCTGTCCATCACTAAGAAAACTCAAGGTATGGCTAGATAGCTAGTCCACTAGGAAACAAGACAATGCCACCCTTAGAATTTACTGAGACAACCTGAGCCTCTGGAGGGCATATCAAAATAGCTTCTTAACTTCTTTTGAGCATCAAAACATATTTCTTCCTATTTTGGCAGACTCCTATTTCACATGTGTGAACACCCTATGGAGACCTGAAGTCATGAGCGGATAGAAAACTTACCAAAGAATGGATCTGTTACATTCGATGAATTTACTTGAACAAAGAAAACCCTTGGAGGTCATTTCCAACTGACCTCTCAAACTCTTGTTCTTAACACTTAGTCATTTTTTTCATACTTTCAAATATGCAAAAAAAAAATTCTTCTATTTTGGCAGATTGCTATTTTCCTCATGTCATCACCATAACAAAAACTAAGAATGTGGAAAGATAGCCACTTAATCAAAGAAAAACCCCATACCCTCAGATAAATTTATCATCATCAAGACAATCTCTGGTGAGAATTTCCATGAAGCCACCTAGGCAGTTTTGCCAGTATTGGAATAGTACAAATATGGCTTGGAGGCACTTTTGGCAGGTTGACATCTTCCTCCTTAGGGACTCTCTAGTGAGGCAAGTGAGGTGTTTGTATGCTGCATACAAGACTATAGAGACTCACATTCTCAATACATTTTTCACATCATCCTATGAGGCATGGTGTTGTAATCTCATAGATCACATAAGGTTACCAATAATACACACTAAAACATACATAAATATAAAGCAGAGACAAGAGAAAAGAATAGATAGAAGTAAACATATTATTTTATTACAATGAGTTCATACAAGGTAGAGAACTGAACTGAGTTCTTGTCTATCTCAACAGCCTAATATATATGATGTAAAGATGGTTACAAAAATAAATACCTGTCAGTTTGGTGAACCGATGTGACTTTTATATGGCCAACCTAATCTCTTAGTTTAGTCGGCCGACTGACTTAGTCAGCTGATCGACTAAGTTGGCTCATCGACTTAGTCGGTTGATCGACTAAGTCGGTCTATGTTCAAGTCGACTTATCGACTTGCTCCTTCTACATCTCCCCCATGGACAAAATGTTTCTTCGTCCCGAAGAAACAAGGAGGTACACAAAATTGGTTTGTTCTGGTCCTTCAAAAATTTACTGTGGCAGACTGTTAAGATGGATGGTTGGTCGTTTCTATACACAGACAACAACAATGGTTGGATCTGTGATGGCGAGGTGATGCTGGAAATCCATCCAACTCTGCAAATATTTCTGGATGTCGATGGTTAGTGTGGTTAAGTTTGATAGGACCGTCATCTTCTCCAAGATGGGGACTTCAACTATCTTTTCCATGTTGGGGCCTATTAATTGGACCTGCACTTCTGCAGTCTCGATCAGTCATTTCATCTGCGGGTAGATGATGTCAAATTTTTCTAAGTTGGGGAGAGCTTGTTGCACCCACTGATGTGCTTCCCTTTCCAGTTTCTACAGTTTGGTGGTTTCCAACACTATCTGTTCTTCTATCATCGGTCTAAGTGCTGCCTCCATGGTCTTCCTGCTCTCCAAAGCCTGAATCCCTTGCCGATTTTGTCATGTCTATTGATAGACTTTCCCATAGTGGGTAGGCCAGTCTCTTAGGACTTCTTCGGTTATGACAGACTCCTCCATATGGTCCTGCAATACTTTGTATGCTTCCGAAACTGCAGTGTGCTATGCTAATAGGAGTCTAGCAGTTTCCTCTTTCTACCCCTCCTTGGTTTCCTGGAGGTGCTTTTAGATGGTTGACATCATGCTCTCAAATAGCTGGTACGCTCTTTCAAGTGGTCTATCGGTGTCGACTTCTATGGGGACTAGTATGATGGATTGAGCTAAAGTCCTGCATTTGTCAAGAAACTCGACATGTTCTGTATTTTTGTCTGTGAGTTCTTTGGTTTTTCACTTAGTCCTTGTCTTTGCTTCTTTGGCTAGAGTTTTGAGGAGTTGGCCCACCTCTGTGTTGGTCAAGGAGCTTGTATCCTTCAAGCTAATCCAAATTATGGGAGTCTTTCCATGATGCTCCTTCTTCTTCTTGTGCTTTTCTGCTTCTGGCTCCTGTGTACCTGCAACAGTTGAGGGGGGGCCTTTGGTTTGTGGGATAGAAGTCGATGGTTTCTCTAGCTGGGGAGGTGGTATGACCACCTCCGGCTGTGTGGATGTAGTTGGTTGTGGTAGGTCTGTCTATGACTTAGGGGGTGGTGGGGGTGGTGGGGATGGTGGTGGTAGTGGTGATGGAGTGGCTGAATGGTCGGGGGTGATGGGTTTAGGGGAAGTATGGTGTGGACTTGCATCAGAAGGTATGTCTGCTTCCAGCGGTGTAGTGTTTGGTAGGTCGGTTGGGGGTACGGGGTCGGTCGGATCAATGGTAGAGGTCACTTGTCCAATCATGTCTCCTTCTTGGTTGGATTGTCATGTGAAGGTCGACGTGATGTGTGTAAATACTGTGGATTGTGTTCTGCTATCTGTATACATGGGAGCCTGGGTGGAAATTTTTTGGGCCGACTGAAACAGTGCAGGAAATGTCTCGAAGAAAGCTTTTAATTCGGTATCTTTGTCAAATTTTGCTTTTATTGTCTCCAGCGTTGCGCTTTTGTATAAGTCGAGGGGGCTGAATGAATGTTGTGCCAGTGCTTGCTCCTCGATTATTTGTGTCGGTGATGGAGGTGGAGGTGTCGACACAAGATTGACAATGTTTTCAGGCATCGTCGTAGTTTTTGCTTTCTTTGGTCGACCTTCTGGGGCTCCCGCTTTGACAAACCGATGGAACTAGGTTTCGACCGGAAATTTATTTGCGGCGGAATCCTCTATAACGTCAAGGTCCATAGCTGCCAGTTCATCTTCATCATATGATGATTCAGCAATGATAAGTTTGCGCTTACCTTTTCCTTGTTGTTTTTTTTGGCCTTTTACTTTCTTCCTGGCTGCTGCTATTTCCTTGGTGAGTTTCCGAATGATGCTTTTTGTAACAGCATACTCAGGATTGTCTGGTTCGACTTCGCCTATCAGTGCCTGAGTCGAGATGACACTTGCAGGATCTGGAGGAGTTATTTGCTGCTATTGTTGTGGCTTTGGTTTTGCAGGCTGTGGTACTACTTGCTTTGTGGTCAGAGGTTTGATAGTTATTTGTACTCGAACAGTGGGTTCAACTGGTAGGTCCTTTGACACAAATGTTCTAATGTAGAGGTTGAGCTCGTAGTCTTCCTCTTTCTTTTGGTTGGTGAGTGGCTCCTCGATTGAGAAGTCAACCTGTTTCACTGCTTCTGGCACTGGTATCTTTGTCTTAGTCTGTCGAGACAATTCTCGGAAGATTTGGTCAACCGATGGATAGTAGTTGAGGGCTTTGGTGTTGGAGGCCTCGCCCTGCATGTACCACACCGAGGTATGGTCGAGCTCCAGTTGGATGTGGGAGTTCATGGATAGATTTCAACGGATGTTCTGAGGCACCCTCCATCTAGTTTTGCGAACTTTCAGTTGTTGGAACCAGTTCTCCAGGAATACTTTCCCTTGCTCTAGTTCATGTGGGGTTCCTTTTTGGGAGAAGGGTTTAAACCTCCACATGTCGAACCTTGATGGTTCCTAAAAGACAGGGCTCCCTTCAGGGAAGATGTGGTACATAACGATCCACAAGAGGAGGGAGGGGAACTTGATGATTCCCCCCATCTCTTGTCATCGCTCACAGATGGTTTTTATCATGTCAATGACATACTCTCCCCATCTGTAGAGTCAGCCGTCGGTGGCAATAGTGTCGACGACTTCCAGCATTTCTAACTTGAGGTCGCTGCCTCGACCCGCTAATGTGAGTGTGATTGTGATGATTTTGGTGACAATCTATGGTGTTCTAGTTGTGATTTGACCAATCATCAACCCTTTTGAGTTTTTTCCCAGAGGGTGATCTTGTAAGCTCTTTGACCAGTCCTTCTTTGATTCCGACTGGTACAGGGTCTCCTTTATTAGACAGGCCAGTGAGTTTGGAGATGACATCCCTAGAAATGTCAATTGGTTCATCAAAGTAGAACCGACCATTGTGATAGCGACTGATGATCAATTTCACAGCAGCTTCCTTCATGCCACCAAAGCTTTCCATCAATGGGGTGTTGGTGTAGCCAAAGAGAGTGCTGCATTGTATTTTTTATGCTGCATGGGTCGCCTTTTTGTCGACAAAGGCCCACTCTTGGATTTTGGCCCATAGTCTCTGCCATGGACCTTCTTGTACTTTGGCATTTTTTATGTTCTTCAGTCTGCAGACCAAAGGTGTATCCGTAGCTTGTATCTCTTTTTCCTTGGTTGATGCTTTGGTCTGCTTGGGGGCCATTGTATCTGTTTGGTTGAGGTTATGATAGGGTTCTTGGTTTTTGGTTGACTGATTGTTCAGATGCTCTGTGTGTATAGGATGCGGTGAGTGAACCTTCGGCAGTCTGGTATTTATAGGTGATGCTAATTTTGGATGAGGCGATGGTTGCATTAATGGCGTACAGGACGTTCCAGCTGGAGGATGTGAGGGTGAGTTAATGGTGATTTTATTTCGGTGTTCGAGGTCATGAGTGTGTGATGGGACTATCGAGGTCGTCGGCTGGTGTCGGTGTTGAGAATGGTTGATAGGAATTCTCGAAGAAAATGGTCAAGGGTCATGATGTCGGTTATCGAAGTGGTGATTTCCTGTCATGGTTTTGTGTCTGTGGGGTATTTTTTTGTTTTTGGAATTTTTAGTTTTGTATGTATTTTGGTGGCTGGTTAGGGTCATTATATGATTTTTTTTCCAGTTTCTGTAACGTTTTAGTCGGGCTCCATTAATGAGCTTCCGAAATACTAGGCCCTACATCATCCTTAGTCGGACTGAACCATTGGGGTGTATCTCGTTTACAATGTAAGGTCCCATCCACTCTGTGTGGATTTTCTTAGGTTTTCCTTTGATCTGACTATTGTAGAG
The DNA here is from genome assembly GCA_001517045.1 of Pseudotsuga menziesii. Lineage (NCBI taxonomy): Eukaryota > Viridiplantae > Streptophyta > Pinopsida > Pinales > Pinaceae > Pseudotsuga > Pseudotsuga menziesii. The sequence goes on along the minus strand of LPNX010696391.1, from coordinate 255,780 downwards.
TAACGCAAAGTCATCGACCGCTAGGTTTTTTTTCTTGATATTGCGGTCGTGCCAGGCTTTCTATTGTTGCTTCTGAATTTCTTGGTGTTGTATGGCGATGAGTCGGTGTTCTTCCAACTTACTGAGCTGAAGTAGTCGGTCCTTCCTTCCCTGTTCGGCATCGACATGTAGGATTTTTGCGATAGTAGGTGTCTGTTGTCGGAAGTGTAGAGTGACTATAGCTTCTTGCCTGTATACTAGTCGAAAAGGGGTTTGGTCGGTCGACTGTTTATAGGTTGTTCTGTATGCCCATAAGACTGCAGCTATTTTCTCATCCCATTCGTCCTTTTCAGCATTACATATTTTGGTTAACCCTTTGGTTAATTTTTTATTGAAAGCTTCAATCGCCCCATTCGACTGAGGATGATATGCTGTACTCTGTCAGTGGTCGATTTGGAATTGGTCGGTTAGGGTTTTGATAGTTTTGTTGATAAAGTGTGTCCCTTGGTCACTAATCAAGGTTAGTGGGCATCCAAATCTAGTGATGATTTTTTCATATATAAACTTAGCAGCTATCTCACTTGAACATGTATCGATGGGTTCAGCTTCTGCCCACTCAGTGACATATTCTACTGCAGTAATAATATACCTTGCACCTGATCTTTTTGCTGGAATAGGAAATGGTCCTATGAAGTCTATGGCCGAGATTTCAAATGTGATACTGGGGTTTGCTGATACCAAGGGCATTTCTGTACTAGGAAAGGGTTGACCAAGTTGTTGACATCTATCACATCGACTAACAAAAAATTTTCAATCTCTGTGGAGTGTCGGCCACCATAATCCTGACTGTTGGATTTTATTTGCAGTTGTTTCTGCTTGGAAATGTCCTCCTACAGGTCCATAGTGTGCTTCATGCATGATTTTGTCTCGTTCATGTTTGAGTACACACCTTCTGAGGATGTCATCTAATCCTATTTTGTATAAAAATCCATTAATGAGACTGTATGGTGCAGCCTTCATAGCTAAGACTTGTTTTTTCTTGGTATTCATACCTTCTGGTGCATGTCCATTTTCTAAGAACTGAGCTATTTCTTGTAGTTCTTCGGGTACTGCTTCTATGCGAAATAAATGTGCATCCGGTAATTCGTTGTCGACTCCAATCGGTTCCTCTCCTATGTCTATTCAGGATAGATGGTCGAGCCCGACATTTAGCTTTCCTGGTCGGACAATGACTTTGAACTCAAATTCTTGGAAAAGAAGTAGCCATCGACAAATTCTGCCATGATGGAGTGGTTTATTGACAAGATACTTCAGGGCTTGATAGTCGGTATAGAATATGAAGGGGTTGCTAAAAGGTAATGTTGGTACTTTTGGAGGGCAAAGACCATCTCTAAGTATTCTCTTTCTGTGGTCGAGTAGTTTCTTTCAGCCTTATTTAATTTCCGATTGCTGTAAAGTATAGGGTAATCCATCCCATCATCTCCTGGTTGAGTTAGGATTGCTCCTATTGCTATTCTTGATGCATCAGTATGGACATGGAATTTGATTGACCAGTTTGGAAATTTTAAGATGGGGGCTTCGACTAATTTTCTTTTCAAGTTTTCAAAAGAGATGTGGCATTCCTCTGTCCACTTAAACTCTTGATCTTCCTTGAGTAGTTCTTCAAGAGGATAGGTCATATCTGAATAATGTCTTATGAATTTTTTGTAATAGCCTGTATGGCTAAGTAACACCCTAACTTGTTTGGGGTTTACTGGTGGTTTCAGGTCGAGGATAATTTTAATCTTTGCAAAGTCAACCTTGATACCTTATTTACAGACAATATTCCCTAAGAGTATCCCTATGGGAGTCACAAATATACATTTGTTAATGTTCAGGGAGAGTTGAATCTGTCGACATCTTTCCAGCATAAGTCTGAGCCATTTGCAGTGGTCTTTTAAGGTGGAGTATATTGTCCAGTCATCAAAGTATACTACCATGGTCTTATATATGTATTCTTGGAATGTTTTGACAACAATTTGAGAAAACACTGTAGGTGCATTCTTTAATCCAAAAGGCATAACTCTGTAAGCAAAGGAACCAAATTCACACACAAATGTTGTCTTCTTTTGATCTTCTTTAGATATTGGTACTTGGTTATAGCCTGAGAATCCATCTGTGAATGAGTAGCATTCATGTCCTGCAACTTCATTCAAGATTTCATCTGCATAAGGGGTTGGGAATGGGTCTGTTAGTGTTAATTTGTTGAGTTCCCTAAAGTCGACACAAATTATTAACCTGGTTGAGTCATGTTTCTTGGACTATATGACCATTGGACTTGCCCATTCTGATTGATCGATAGGGTAGATGATTCCTGCTGCTAACATGTTATCAATTTCCTTTTTGACTATCTCCTTGTATTTGTGAGCTAGTCTATAAGGTATTTTCTTGACAGGTCGAACATCAGGTTTAGTATCAAATTTCATTTCTCCCATTTCTTGGACTAAGCCTTTTAGGTATTTATAGTCCCTGGCAAAGACATCTTGGAAATCTCTTAGTAAGTTCAATATCTCTGTGGTCTGTTGTTCGTTCCAGTAGTCCCCAATTTTTGCTATTTTTGGTCGATCATCGTTGGAGATGTCGACTTCTTTAGTTTTCACTTTGGTATCTAGCCACTCTAGTGCTTTAGCTTCATTAATCGGTTGACTTCCTTCTTTGAACTGTGAGAATGTGGCAGGGAAGTCGGCTGCAGTCATTCTGTCGGTATCTTGTTTGTCAGTTGTTGCAACGTTCGGGATTGAGTGGATAGGTTTTGTTGTTTCGACATGGTTGGATTTACATCTGAAGCTCTTACCTTCTGTGTTTTCATTTTCTAGTTGTAAATAGGTCGACTATGGTTTTGACCCTGCTTGTATATTGTTACAGTCTTTTATCTGTCGATGGTCTCGTAAGGGTTGGTTTTCGGTCGGTTGGATAAATTGTTTGATTTGCTGTGCTGTCTTAGCCATATTTTCATTTTGAGGTATGAAGTTGAAGTCTTTAATAAAATTTTCCCTGAGTTCATGCCAAAAGAAGGTTTCACCTCTAGCTTCTTCCATCTTATACCATTTATTTTGCAAGTTGGGTAGGGTTGAACGGAACAAATGTGGCCAGTCTTGCTCATCTTTGTATCCAAGTCTTCTCCACTCTTTTTCACAAGTTTTGATATGTTCTTTTGGTTTTTTTCCTTGAGTGAATACAGGTATGGAGGCTTGTTGGGTTAACTTCTTTCCTCCAAAACTCTCGACAAATTAAGTCGAAGCAGTTGTCCAGGTCTATAGTTTTTTCTGGTGGGTATCCCACCATCTAGCTGCTTGACCTGTAAACAATTCAACTAGGCTTTGAAGTCAGCCATGTTCACCAATATTTTTAGATACTTGATCAATATGCATGACTAGTGATTCCCTCTCCTTATACCTTGGTAGTTATGTAGTGTTTAATTTGGTTGGTTGTAAGGTAGGGCGTTCCCTTATTTTCTTTTTAAAGACTTTTGGGATAATTGATACTATGAAGCACTGTCGGGTGGGTTTTTTCTGTACTTTTTGTATAGTCCAGCACCCTCTTGCTTGTGTTTCATAATTTTTGATCTCCCAGTCGTATAATTCAGCATTTGAGTTATAACCAACTGAGTCTTGGTTACCTAAATTGAGTTCTCCATGGATGCTTGGTTCAGTGTAATCTACATCATTGTGGATTTGGTAAAGTTTTCTGACATCGATTTCTTCATCAATAGGTTCAGTCCAAGGCTCCCCTTGGGAGGGATGAATTGGTACAATGACCTTTTGAGCATTTCCTTTTAATTTTATTCGTTCCTTGTCCAAAGATATGGATGCTTTCATCTTCCGACCCCAAGGTTAACCGACTAGCACCGAGAAGGAGCTGGATCCTTCTTTTGGGTCAATAATTTCAAAATCAACCTTGGCTGAGATTCCTTTGATGGTCGTGTCGACATTTTTGCAGACCCCAATGGGTTCAATTAGGCCTTGGTTGGAAAGTTTCAAGTAAATGCCTGACTCGTAGAGTCGAGGTCTGCCCATCTGTTCCCAAGTATCCCGAGTCATGATATTTACTTATGACCCGAAGTCGAGCACCACTTGTTAGACGTGGTAACCTTCAATTTCTAGGTAGACAAGTGGGTCGGCATCACTTTTGTCTTTTTGGTTCAAGCTGCAGATGTTTTTTGTTTGTTTTTCAGGGTTGGTACCTTTTATTTCATGCAACAAGTCTATGAATTAAGATACCGACTTGTCTATTTGAGATAGTTGGATTAATTGATGTATTGTGTGGGGTCGACTGTTATCGAGGTCTTGTTGTCGTGCAATGTCTTGAAAGACATGGGTGGCTTCTTTATATGTTTGTTTTTCATGTCGTGGGTTAGGATAGATGTTTGTTTCTTGAATCTTATTGATTTGAGGGTTATCAGGTCCTATTTTTGTGCCTTGTCGAGTTACAATATGTATATTTTTAGTAGTTATTACATCATGTTTTTTCACACAAGACAAGACATTAACATTTTTCTTGGTATTAATTTTTTCTAACATAGTAGGGCAATCCTCAAGCGAATGATCGCCTACTCCATAGTGGGTATAGAATTTGAGATCAGTCCTATCCTTGTATGGACAGTCTGCATACCGGTGACCTTGTTTATAACATGTGAAGCACTGGGTGGGTCAACGCGGTCGTGTGTTGCGATTCCCAGGGAATCGACCTCTTCCTCCATAGCCTTGGTGTCGATTATCATAATGGTGCTCATATTGTCGGCCGTTGTATATTTGTCCATTCTGATCGTTTGATGGATTGTTCTGCTCATTATGTTGCACGACTACATTCGTTTGGTAGACCGCCTGATAGTTGTATCGGTTCTTTAGGTTTAACTGGAAATCGACCATGTTATGACTTTTGGTCTCGCAGATGGCGCACCAGAACGCCTTTCCATTCTTCATGTTAAACGGACAGTCTTTTGTAGAGTGATATTCGTGTTCCTGGAAAATGTTGTAAAAGGATTTGGTCTGTACAAATCGAACGTCTTGTCGGCTATATTATTATCGATAGTTATCTTTTGAATGACCAGCCATCGAGCATTTGGTACACCAGATCTCCTGATTCTTAAGGCTTAGTTCCTTCAGAGACTTCTGTACATTCTCTAACTGTTCTTCCAATCTATGGTCCGTGGGGTAAGTAGGTATGTCTTCATCCATCTCCACCTAAATAGCTTTTGTTAGCACATCCTCATACATTTTGAACATCTCCAGACTAATGTGTCGACATACTTTTTGCGATAGTCCTTCAAGAAACCATTGATTTAGTAACTGTTCGTCAATAACGTAATCCAACTGGCTTAGTAGGTGTTTCCAATGTTTATCGTAGTCGTGGACGGTCTCCCCTGGATTTTGTGATGTGGTTTTAAGCTTCTTTGTGGCCAAGTGCTTAGCCTCTAGTGTTTTAAAAAATGACAAAAATTACACCTTAATCTCGGCTTTTGTCGCTCTGGGTTGTCTTTTTGAAAAGGTCATGTACCACGTCAATTCCCTTTTCCTTAAGGCTCCTGCGAATTGTGCCATTTATCGATCTTCATCTGTAACCTGGTTGGCTTCCTAGGTCAACTCGCATATGAACCAATGTCGTCTGGGGTCTTCATCTCCCTCATAAAGAGGAATGTGAGCTAAGTTGTGACCCATGTCTGAATCACTGTCACTGCTCTCAGAAGGTGGCAGCACTGGAGGTGGGGGTGGTGATGAGGGTAGTGGGGTTATTGGTGTATTTGTGCCTACGAAATTCTGGTCGATGGAACTTATGCTTTCATCGGTTGTCGAGCCTTCGTCGACTTGCAGTCGGTTAATGTTGGTTTCTGTTGTCGATGGTCCACTGCAACTATTTGTTCGTAGTTCTGAGTGTTTGATTTCTTCTAAAGCTATATTTGGGGGGGGGGGGGGGTGCTGCTTCATGTGTCAGTAAGAGCAAGTGGATACTTCAGAGGGAGGCTGCCGCTTGAAACGTCCCCCAATTCCCTTCCACCGGTCGACGTATAATAAGGTTTCGTCCAGGGTACGTTTCGTCGCCTAGTCGGCTCCATATAGTGAAGTCACCAACTCATAGTTGGAGGTCTTCTTCGACAATAGTCTGTATTCTAGTACACAGATTCACTAGGGAAAGGGTTGTTCCTTCATTGGGAGCTTTTAGTTGGAGAGCTTCTGACTGCTCTATTCACAATTCTTCCTCCTTAGGGGACGTTTCTTGTTCTTTGCCCTCTTCATGACGGTCATGACCCGACTCTAGCAGATTCTCTTCCTTGTCATTCTCCCTAGGGTTTTTTCCTCTGTGCATCTCTAAGGCCCTTTCTTGTCTTGCTTCCCTTCTCTGGTGTCTCTCTTCCCTTTCTAGTTTCTAGATGTCCCACATACTTTCGTACGATACTATTTTCTTGAGGTCCCTTTTAATCGAATTCTCATTACTGGTGACTGTTATCTAGTTTGGTTCAACTAGGATCCACTATACTCTATCGTCGACACATGACCAGCTACCCCCCCATAGCCTACCCGACGCTTTTAGAAAGCCCGGATTGTTCGATTTATTTTCTTAGGAAGTATTCCCACTCCCGTTCGGCAATGAATTTTTCCCACTTCCTCTGCTTCTCTTCCCAGTAAGTGTTTGATGGCTTTTCATATAGTGGTGGACGAGGTTCAACGATGTGTCCTGATCCTTTCTCAATCAAGAATTTGAACAACAAGGTCGGTAGGGAACACAAAAATTGTTCAGTGAAATCTGTGTAAAATTTCTCTTTGATGGTTTCCACTGAAGTTCTGTCTTCGACTGCTTGCTCCTCACAGAAGTCGTCGGTGATTTTCTCAAACCACTTCGACAAATTTGTTCGGCCTCCTTGGATTAGTTTTTCCAGCAACTGTTGTTCTTTAGTTGCGTCCAGCTTTCTCATCCAGGAGTTGCTTCAAGAGTTGGGGCACTGATTCGACAAACTTTTCATGCGTCTCTGTGAAAAATATTTCTTTTGCTTTGGCGACTATTAATCTTTTCTTTCATGTGTAATTCTGCAAATAGTTTGCAATTTTGCGTTCCCACCAGTCCTTAATCTCTTGCTCTGGTATCATATGTGAGCATATATTTCAGTCATGTACTACTGTCAACGAAACCAATGTTGTAATCTCACAGATCACATAAGGTTACCAATAATACACACTAAAACATACATAAATATACAGCAGAGACAAGAGACAAGAACAGATAGAAGTAAAAAGATTATTTTATTACAATGAGTTCATACAAGGCAGAGAACTGAACTGAGTTCTCGTCTAGCTCAAAAAACTAATATATATGATGTACAGACAGTTACAAAAATAACTACCTGTCGGTTCAGTGAACCGATGCGACTTTTAGATGGCCGACCTAATCTCTTAGTTTAGTCGGTTGACCAACTTAGTCAGCTGATCGACTAAGTCGGCTCATCGAATTACTCGGCTCATCGACTAAGTCGTCTCATCAACTTAGTCGGCTGATTGACTAAGTCGGTATGTGTTCAATTCGAATTATCGACTTGCTCCTTCTACAAATGACGAGAATTTCCTTAAGGCCACTTGGGCAGATTTAACACCAATTCCATGCTTAGACAAATTTCTCAATTTGGTCTAATCTTCCTAAAACACCCTTTTAGTAGGTCCATAACTGTTTCTTCATCCACTTCCAAGACAATCTGAAGACATGGTTAGGTAGGCTGAATACCAATATAAAATACCCCCATGTGCTGCAGGAATTTACTCTAACCCATAATTTAGGGGGGCATTTTTCTAAGGCTACTTAGCCATTTTTGCATCCACCAGTGAAACAACCTATTTTGGCAGGCCTGTATCTTTCTCCTCAAGAAAAATTAAAGAAAAATCAAGTCATGAATAGGAATCCAAACCAACTAGTCATAGGATGGTACCATGGTGCGGGAATTCTTCTCAAACCATGAATTATGGTGGGCATTCTCTTAAGGCTGTTGGGACCAATTCTTCCTTAAATATATGTTGTATTTTGGTGAGGCAAGTGATATGGTTGTATGCTCCATATAACACTCTAGAGACTCACATTCTCAAGACATTTTTCACATCATCCTATGAGGCATGGTGGGCATTTCCTTAAGGCCACTTGGGAAGATTTAACACCAATTCCATAGACAAATTTCGTAATTTGATCTAATTTGCCTAAAACACCCTTTTGGTAGGTCCATAACTATTTCTTCATCCACTTCCAAGAAAATGTGAAGACATGTTTAGGTAGGCCGAAGACCAATCTACAAGACCCCCATGTGCTGCGGGCATTTACTCTAACCCATAATTTAGGGCGGGCATCTTTTTGAGGCTACTTAGCCATTTTTGCATCCGCCGGTGAAACACCCTGTTTTGATAGGCCTGTATCTTTCTCCTCAAGAAAAATTAAAGAAAAATCAAATCATGAATAGGTATCCAAACCAACTATCCATAGGATGGTACCATGGTGCGGGCATTCTTCTCAAACCATGAATTGTGGTGGGCATTCTCTTAAGGCTGCTGGGACCAATTCTTCCTTAAATATATGTTGTAGTTTCATGAGGCAAGTGACATGGTTGTATGCTCCATGCAACACTCTAGAGACTGAAATTCTCAATACATTTTTCACATCATCCTATGAGGCATGGTAGGCATTTCCTTAAGGCCACTTGGGAAGATTTAACACCAATTCCATACTTGGACAAATTTCTCAATTTTGTCTAATCTACGTAAATCACCATTTTGGAATGTCCATAAGTGTTTCTTCATCCACTTCCAAGAAAATATGAATACATGTTCAGGTAGGCCGAAGACCAATCTACAAGACCCCCATGTGCTACGGGCATTTACTCTAATCCATAATTTAGGGTGGGCATATTTTTGAGTCTACTTAGCCATTTTTGCATCCACCACTGAAAAACCCTATTTTGGCAGGCCTGTATCTTTCTCCTCAAGAAAAATTAAAGCAAACTCAAATCATGAATAGGTATGAAAACCAACTAGCTATAGGACGGTACCATGGTGCGGGCATTCTTCTCAAACCATGAATTGTTGTGGGCATTCTCTTAAGGCTGTTGGGACTGATTCTCTTAAGGATGTTGGGACCAATTTTGACCACTTTTCTGAAAATTTTCCTCATGGAAGGGTGGATTTTGTATAGTTGGGTGGTCTCATTGTTTTTTGCATGGAAACCTCGGTAATTTTGTCATGGAAACTTGAGGTAAACTCTATTGTTGTAGTTTTTCTTCAAGAGGTTTTTACCTTGGATATTTTAGGGTTTGGTCTAACTTGGGAATTTGCAGGTATGTTTGTTGTTAGAGCGTTGTTTCATTCTTGTTCATGGGGTGGTGTCTCCACTATCTTGCTTCCACAACTATAGTTGGCTCAAGTAAGTGATTTTCTTTTCCTTATGACAATTGTAAATTGTAATGTGTAACCCTGATATATTTTCTTTGGCTTTCGGATTTTATGAATTTATCTATGAATATGAGGGTTTTTTTTATGCATCCCCAAGTTCTATTTTTCATCCTTACATCCATGTGATATACAATGATTAATGCTAATTGAATATTTACATATCAACAACAACCACAAGCCCCATTATCATGATAAAGATGAGGGAAACTCAATGTATGAAAATCGAAACCACTTGTAAATCAATATGCATGTAGTAAGCTAATTGGTGGCTAATTCAGAGAGGGATCTCTCACTATTTACATATTTTTCATACGCAATATATTCAAACAAAGGCAAGTTAGAAGGTCATATTTCTGAATAGAACAAGTTTTTTTTTATAAAGTTTGGTGGGATGATCATGGAGGGGACCATTGGGCAATGGTGTCAACAATCCAGTCTAAAATATGTTGCAGGAGGTAAGGAATCATGAAAGTTTATGGACAGAGGCAAGATAGTCATCCATCCTTCAATCTGGAGATATTTAGCAGGTAATTAGCAGACAGGAGAAAACAGTCCATCATGTAGAGCACCTAACCAGGGTGAGTTCTGCATGACTTTAGAAGAAAATCTTCGAAAATTATTGAATAATGTGCTGAGAGAATACAACATGAATTCTGGGACATATACACTAATGCTCAAACATGAAAAACAAATACAAAATGGAATGAAAAATAGGATAAACATTCATGTAAAGAAGTTACTTATTGAAGAAAAAAATGACACATGAGGATTCTTTGCCATGAAAGGATTATCATTCCTCTACAATTTTATTCATATCTAGAAAGCTTGAAACACGTTACATTGGAGAGCCTCTACTCTTGAAAATTCCCAACCCTTCTCCCCTTTGCAGGGAGAAATTTATACTATCTCTATCCCCGAGGCTAATCCTCGAAACAGGACATGAAACTATTTACACTAGTCATAATCAACTACTAACAACTTAGAGCGTGGTACTACTTCCATAGTTTACATATATTAAAACATACATTATATATGGACCACTGGGCTTGACCACTTGTCTGTTTGTTGAATCAGAAACGTGTCCTTCCCTGGGTGTGTGTTTCATGCTCAAAGGCACCTTTCTGCATGGTTTCCAGACTGGCAAAGGAGTTTATATCCTTTCCGTGCTTTTCGTTTTCTACAACCCCCCTCTATTCTGGTAGTATTGTTGTATGAGGGGACATGGAGAAGGGCATTTTTGTACTCCCCACCACCCATGGCACAGGTTCTCCTACAATTCATACAGTGGGGGGTTTCTTCCACCTCCTCACCATCTCAGAAAAGTTGGCAAGTGGAGTTCCCAAACGAGGTGATGAAGAATTCGGACACCCGCCACCCCAACACGAACATTCACTCCCACTGGTTTTTGTTGTACATGGTCACTAGGTATTGGGACTTTGGAAGCTGTGATTTCTTCTAGGGTCTTTGGGGAGACACTAATGGGACAGGAAAACCCAGTCACCGTGCAGCTGGAAGTACAACTATCTGGAAACATTCAAAGTGCTTCACATCCATGCCCCGATGGTTGGCACTGTATTGGTGTGAAAAAATAGGGAAACATATTAGCATGGAATCAAGATCACCAGCCATCAACACCCTGATACTGACAAGCTTCTCAAAGTATATCACCATTTCAACTCTTTCACAATTCTCAGAATATCTTAGTAGAATAACACTTCGAGCATTGTCTTTAATTACTGATTCATATTATGCATCTTAATCAGCTTGGGAAGGAGGTGCTTATATAGGGTGATGAAGATGAACATGGATACAGAGATGACTGGTCATCATAATGGAAGCATGAGTGGACACGTGGTTAGGGATATCTATTTTCTGCTGAGAATCCAGTCATGTCACCTCCTTTGATGTTACATTGTTGTCCACATGGATCGCGGTGTTTGGATGTGACATTCTTTTCCTTTTCACTTACGATGACGGTGGTGTTACGAACGGTTTCGGCTAGCCACATCCATTTGCTTCGTGTAGTCCCACTATTTTCTATGCAAGCCATGTGTTGGATATTTGGAGTTGGGAAGGCTAGTGAATCGGTGATGATTTGGACATGATCTTCACCTAAGGAGTGTCACAAATGGCGTCGAGGTATATGATTATTGGTCAGCTCGTAGTTTGATGAGTGGCATGATCGTGATGTTATCTCCCTTTGTACTCCTTCCAAACATTTGGGATTTCTCACGACATTTGTCCTCAGTGATATCAAAATACTTATAAAAATTACTTGTCTTTACATCCTCTTCTCTTTAAATCCTCATCTCATAGTTATAACTAAGGATTATTATGTCTACACATCCTCACCTTACAATACGAGTAGGGTCAAGGTGCAAAGACAACCATAAAATATTAAATTGTCAAGATGCAAAGAGTAAGAGAGAACTATAAGTAAGTCTTATATTAAATTTACCTTATAAGTCTTTAATTAACACTATCAACTAATATTTGACAAGTTGGATTGTTCTGATCTTCGTATCACTTCTTATCAATGTGATTGCAAGGCATTCATTAAAGGTGAAGTCCATAATTTTAGGTCGTCTTTCCTCAATATCATGCATTTTGGTAAGACAATAAAGAGGGTAGTGGCAACCATCAACATGGAAAATGGTCTCAACATAGAGATTATACACATTAATTGTTTTCATTAAATAATTTAAATTCCTACCTATGACTATGGATTCAGTGAATCATGGATTGGTACAAAACACAACAAATTTTATATCCATAAGCACTTAACTACTCACACCTATAACTTTCTGAAATCATCCATTAATAAAATTCTTTTGGTATTCTGGCTCAATTTAAAAGGCATATTGTTAGACTCAGACATGCAATGAGTTGTAAGGATTCAATTGACTTAAGCCCCTCCATCACATACATGCATGCTTTCACAACAAGCGCTGAAAGAACAATATTTGTTTTTTGCATTTTTTTGTGTGAAAGGGTTTGGTTAATTTATACTTGTCAATTAAAGTACAATTATTTATATTGCCCTTACTCTCTGAAGGGATGAGAGAATAAATTCCCTTCCAATTTAAATTAAGACCCACCCTTCATATTTGATCATTGGTCACCGGGGATCGAATTTGAAGGGCATGTCTCATTTTACTTTGAAGGGCTGTGAGAAATTAACTAGCCATATGGACACAGTTCATGAGTAACTAGCCATTCAATTTCAAACTCCACCTAGTCCCTAAGCATTGTCTTCACCATAATAAACCTAAGTATTAGAATACTTGAAAATTTATCTTTCAAAATTTATTCTTGATTCTACTAACATCTAGATGTCAAATGAGAGGGATTGATATTGTTTCTCATTTCTCTTTTCAAAACTCAGTGCATATAATTATTATTCAAACAAATTGAAAAAACTATCCTTCAAAATTCAATGTGGATCTTACTAGTATTTGGATCTCACACTAGAAGAAGTTTGAGAGGGATTCCACACTTATATTTTCATATTTTAATCTTATATTTATGTGAAAAGGTTAGACAAAAAACAAGGCTCTTTGTGAACCTTACAGATTCAAAAGTGTTATTTTGACAAAAAACATATTTACAATCTCTTCTCTCAAATTCTGGGTTGATAGGTTTGAGGAGTGGTATCCAAGGTAATTGTATAATCCATTTGATATGTCGACATTACAAACCTTTATCAAGGTTCATCATGAAGACAATGATTCGATTTGAGTAACAGAAAAAGATTTATTAATATATCTTTAACAACACATTTCAAGAGAAAAATAGGAAATTGATAATGTTCACTATATAACTAAGACCAAACCCAAACCCTAAAAATGTTAAGCTAGATAATAAGAAAGTCTAAGTTGTGATTAAAACAAGCACTGTAAATATACAGACACATGCAGATACATCATTATTATTATTTTAGCTAATGAAATTTCATACATATATAAAGCGGTCTCTACTCTCCCAGTCCATGGAGAATATAGTTTATTGAAGTTAGATAAGGGACAACTCTATCGGGTTAGTGAAAAATTCGGTCATTAGGTCGTTGATAAAATAATCCATTGGATTTTGGAAGGACCTTTGAACAGAGGATTGATTCTGCTTGATGGCGTCTCTTTTGGTCAATGATGATTATCATGATGATGAGGGCAAGGATGAGGATGATGATGATGAGGATGAGGATGATAAGGATGGTGATAATGTCTAGGATGAGGATGATGAAGATGATGATCATGATTATCATGATTATCATGATGATGATGAGGATGATGATGATGATGATGATGATGATGATGATGATGAATAATATGAAGATGATGATGATGGTGAAGGTGATGATGATGAATATGCTAATGAAGATGATAAGGATGATGAAGATGTGATGACAAGATCTTTACATTGGTCTTATCTAAATTGTTCTGAGATTCACCAGAATTATAATAAAATGGTTATGACTGATTATTCACTCACATAAAGAATGCACTTTATGGAACTACCAAACTACTCAGTTTGGATCTTCATCTTTTAAGACATCGGACTAGGTCCATAAGTCACGATTCCTCATGTGCACAAATCTAATAACAGGAGGCTTCATAGGGCCCAAAAAGTTGTATTTTTTTTACTACTTCCTCGAATCATATTGAATTTTCAAATTATCCCTTGGAATGGATGTTAGGAGCAATCCTTAATTTTTCACTCAATTGGCTTCTCCCCTATCATGTAGAAATATTCATTCATTGAGCTCCCCCTAAAATTGCAATGATGAAGATGATGATGATGATGATGATGATGATGACGACTATGATGATGATGATGATGAAGACGATGGTGATGATACTGAAAATGATGATGATGATGATGATGATGATGAAGATGATGATGATGATGAATTTTATGATCATGATAATGGAGATGCTGATGAATTGGATGACGATGATGTTGATGATGAAGGTTAAGATGATGCTGATGATGATGACGAATATGATCATGATGATCAAGATGATGATGGTGATAAAAAATATGTTAAGTGATGATGAATATGATGATTATGTCGATGATGATGATGAGGAAGATGACGATGATGAATAAGATCATGATGACGATGATGATGATGACGACGATGATGCTTATGAAGATGATGATGATGCTATCGATGAAGAAAATGAATAAAATGGTGATGATGATGACAAGGATGATGATGATGATCATAGTCATTGTTGTCCTCATCAACATCATCTTCATCATCTTCATCGTCATCATGATAATCATGATCACGATCATCATCATCATGATCATCGTCATCATCATCGTGTTCGTCCTTGAAGGGACTTATGTATAGGATCTCACTATAAGCAATGCAACCAATACAAATTATGACAAAATACTAGTTAAATTAAATTAAACTACACTAAATTAAAAACATATATTTGTTTAACTATAATTAATTTAAAATGCAACAAAATATAAAATTTGCAAATAAAAAAACCCAAAATAAACTAAACAAAAGAAAAATATGCAAAATAAAAAAAACAAAACAAAACACAAAATATAAAATATGCAAATAATAAAACAAAAAACTTAGAATTCAAAAACACCCGTACACTAGCTCATTAGCATTCAAAAATGGAGACCCGCATAGGATCTGCTCCGGATCCCATTTGGGGGTTTTTGATTTCAAACTTTCATTGAAGGATCTAGAACAGGCTATGATATTTTTTTTACAAGAAGGGTGGGAGAAGGAATTTTCCTATTAGTACATCATCCACTCCCTTTTCATTTGAGCCCATGATTCTAGAACCATCTGCCCCACCTCCAGAATGGCAACAATGTTTAGACCTTTAGGTTTGTTTCCTTCTATGTTTTTCTTGATTACCTATTGCGTTCTTATTTTATTCATGGTTTTTTTCATTGTTGTGGATGTGGTGTATATGGAATGGCTCAAATCTCCTTGCAAGCATGAAGCACAAGCTATCCAGGTGAACTTGGGAAATTCAATGTGAGACATAAAACCAACAGTTATCAAGGAAAAGGAGGAAGGGAATGAGATATTTTAATCTTTCCATGCCTGTGTTTGCTTGTTGTGAGATACTTTGACAATATACCTGAATGGAATGTGGTGGTTTTGTGGAGCTATATGATTTCATGGTATGCTCTGAATGGGAAAGATGAAGAGGCTCTCAAGATGCATTGGCAAGCATTGATGATGGGGATGAGGCCTAATGATTTTACTTTCTCGACAGTGCTTCTGATTTGTGCAAAGATCACAGCTTATGATCATGGAAAGCAAGTTCATATCCTCACCATAAAATATGTATTTGATTCATATGTGGGTATTTAGCTAGTTGGTATCTCTGCAAAATGTGGGTTTGTTTCTAGTTTTGTTCATTCGTTTTGGGCATCATGTCAAAATTCCCATGAATTGATAGTTCAAAGCTAGACTGAGAATGTTTTTAATAGGATATGTAAGTGGCTATTGTGTTAATTATAATACAATAACTAGTGCTCTCTAGACTCAAAAACCCAATTCTCTTAGGTGCCAAGGTAACTCCATGCCATGTTTTTTCTTTAAAGGGCCACCAGGTATTCTATTTGAGAGGAATCTATGTTGATTGTTACCATTTCAGCAACCATTTAGAAAACAAGGTTGTAACAGCCCTATATCAACACACTTCCACCTACTACCTACAGTCTGCAATAAACTGCAAATTCTCAAACTTTGACAGCCCTCCCTACCTGCATCCACAGTAAACACCGAACTAAATCAAAGGTTAACTATTAGTTGGATGGTGATATTATTTAAGAGAGGTAAATAAAGTCTCAAAATTTAAATTATTTGCATAGCTACAAGGCTGGAACATACATTTGATGGTTGTCCTATATTTCTAAGAATAGTGTTCAAGGTTTGGAGTGGTGTGGTTTACATTGAATGCAAAACTAAAACTCTTATACACCTTACATTGGTAACCTCCAGTGCTGCTATAAAATTGTCATAATTAGAACTGCCATACTGTATTATTGCTGATATATTTATATGAGTCCTCATACTTGAATGATAGGTTATTGGTTGACTAAATACTACAATTTAATTGTATATGGTTACACGGCTAATGATCTCTAAAGTGCTAATGGATGACCTTGCTACTAATTCCATATATCTTGAATTGAATACATTGACTTGATATCATTTACATTTGCATCTATAAGCATTAAATCAACTTAGTATGTCTTCTTCATTCATAGAAATGATTGATTGAAAGGCACTGGTCACTAATACAATTGTGTAGAAGTTATAGTTGTTTGTCCTTGTAATTAAATAGAAAGAATGTTCCCTACAACCAAATGCATTTTCCAGGGCACTAGATTCCATGTCTAAGTTGCCGGAAATACCAGAATAGGTGTCGTGCCATGAACATTTTGGTACATAAGTGTGTGGTAGAGACTAGAAATGTGTTACTAGTTACCTATTTTGACTTGGTTTGACTCAGTTTTTTACTAGACTTGACCAAAAATGCTGGTAAAATTTTAAATTTCCTCTATATTTCCTTCTCTATCCTTTTACTTAAATGTTTAACATTACCACTAACTGTTCTAGTATGTTTGAGAAAGTTTCCAGCCTCATCCAACTTCATATGGAAAAGTAGAATTTCATACTCCATTCAAAATTTAACAGACTTAACAATTTAAAGGATTTCAGGATTGACAAGATTACAGTCATTTGATTGGATTCTATCATGTATCAAGGAATGGGATGCACATTTAATCAAGAGCACCAAGCCCTTTATGTAACTCGATGTTGGTGCCATTTATTGTTGAATTCCTCTATCATGGCCTTATAAAAAATGTACCCTTCACTCAAGTCAAAATCATTTATTAGGCATGAGATTTTTCTATGATATTTTAAGGCTTGTATTAGGTAGTTTCATGAAAACTAAATGGTGTTAATCGATGCCCCTGGAGGATTGAGCTAGAGCCAAAGGCTAGATGAGGAGGCAGAGGGTGATACTAATGGTGAGGATCCCAATATAAGCGATGGTGGAACTTTGCTTGTCATTTAAATGTTCTTTCTAATTTATTCATAATAATTTCTTTCAAAGTTCCAATATAATGTGCTATTAATAAATGAGTGGTCATGTTTCCAGTGCGTTTCATTTTTGGAAACACATAACTGTTTCCCCGTATCATGTAAATTAGGTCCACAACCGTAAATGGAATTGATTTAACTTCATTGCAATTAAATTTGTGGCATTGTTGTGAACTTCCCTACCCATTATTTGACTAGAATTCAATAAAACATTTTTCAAAGATAACGTTAAATGTCAAACTGGAAGCAAGGCAATACTCATTGTAAAGGGCAATGTGCAATAATAGGAAGAAGATAGAGATTACCAACAAAGGAAAGACCAAGGAATATTATAGTCAAACAAAAAAGATGTTGAGAGAGAAATGAACCTTGGTGAGTTCTACTTGTGAGTGATCAACTACAAGAGATGTAGATCCAGTAGGGGAAACATGACCATTTACAACATTATTGATAGCTGCATCTGCAAAAGGATCAGGTGTGTTTCCACCATCCTTATTTTTTTTCATTTTCCATAAGCTCCACCTCCTCGTCTTCTATCAATTGAGCCATATCAGGTTAGCATACACAAATATGCCTACAAATTCATACATCTTGAATGTAGTGGCTTACTAATATAAATTCCTTCATAACAACCAACCGAAATATCTAATTGTGGTAAAAAATAAGAAGAAATTGCGAAGAGAATTCTTATACTGTTGTTTAGTACTCTTATTTGATGCTTATGGATGGTTGATTGGATGTCTTTCATACTTTATGCTTGGTCAATGTATATCATCTTCACTTGTCTCTTGATAATAAATTATAATCGGGTAAGACCCAGGGATGATTTTAAGGAACCATACTTATTTAAAAGCGTATAAATGTTGGTGAATCTTACCAATTCTTAAAACACCAACTATAAATGTTTGGCAATATTTTTCAAAAAATATTTTTAATTTCCAAGGATTTTATATCATTTATATAATAAATTGGCGATTTTTAGGGTGAAAAAAGTTTACCTCATCAAAATTGGGTGAAACAGGGCTTCCAAAATTGCAAAATGGTGAATCTTTTTTTGAAGAAAACCCCCTAAAAATATCCCATGGGTTAAATTTCGCCCCTAAAATTATCCCTGGTAAGACCTTTCTCTATTATATTGGATGCTTGTCATTGAAAAGTTTAATAGTGTGTATATTTCTCAAATTTGGTTGTGTTTCTCTTAACCCTTGTTATGTCACCGCAAGCGGTGATATATATGGATGGGTTATGTCTATTAATCCAACCAACTGTACATTGTTTAATTTTTCATGGTTGTAAACTTTTTTAAAGTTTTTAAAATTTATATTAAATTTTTGGCTCCTCCAGCATTGGTGGCATATCATATGTCATAGGTGTCAGTTGGATGTGCTGCAATTCAATTAAACTCTAAGCATGGTTGTTAGTTTTTCTTTGATAATGCCAACTTTTTGTAGTTTGAATCTTGAACGTTCTATAGAAAAATATTTTTGTTTGCTCAAAGTGGTTTTGAGGGTACTGAGCAGAGCTTTGTACCAATTGTGGAACGTCGGAGCTTATCTTGAGTTGTACATGCATAATTGCTTTGAGTAATTAGTGAGACATCGACCCCAACCATATCATTCTTTGTATAAACTAACTAAATCTCGTTGCATGCATCAATTCTTGCAAATTCTAAGTGTATTCAAGCATTGCGATAGAAGAACACAATATTAGAAGAACACAATATTCCCTCTATGGTTTTTCATTTCTTGTGTCCAAGATGGTAGAATATTCTACTAGGAGGAAAAGAAGTAGCGATGAGGGCTACCTTAGAGTTCTTCCTAAGAAGAAACCTAAGCCTGAACTTGAGGAGAACAAATTCATGTTCAGGGTTTTGCTTCTTAATGGTTTGAATTTGACTCTACATTTGGAGGATGCCGTTGAAAATATGTCAGTTGCCGAGTTTGTAAGGACTGTTAGGAGAAAAGATGAGAAATAAATAATAGAAAAGGGGCCAATAAATATCCACTGTGGTCCCTAATTCTATGTGGAAGATGCAATGGGAGAATGAATAATGATGGAAACATCATATGCAATGATTCTCACAACAAGCCCATGCTCATAGCTCTACAGGTTCATCCCTGAACTTCCTCCCCTAAACCATTTCTTTAGTTTTTTTTAGAAGTAAAAAAAAATATATTAATATGTGTGGTACAAAAGCATTCCATGAGCTCCTCATAGTGCATTCTGTTAGAAAAAATATTTCCATATGTAAATATTATTTACTAGAATTTTTTTTTTTTTTTAGTAACTAGGGGAATCGGCAACAGGAGCCCCATTCCCACTACCACTATACCCCTAGGTTCCCCACACCCTTCGCAAGACATGGGACATAGGTAAATCCAGGTGGGATTTGATCTCGTGACCTCCAATTTACAACAAGTGACTTTATAACTAAACCACCAATGAGCCACACCCGTGCGGGCTATTATTTATTGGAAAGTTAACATTTCATAGATAACAAAGATTTATCCGAAGTATTTAGTGACATTTTATTCATATAGTAAGACAACATGACTCTTTCCTATGTGTTTTGTTTTATATTGTTTGACAGGATGGTGGTAATAACAGTGTCCACACATTTCCAGTAAAAACATATTTATATGTGTATTTAATATATTTTTGTCTTAAACTATAAAATTTGTGCATTTTTTCTCATTTTAATACAACGGTCAAAGAAATCTTGTTGAATAAAAACACAAGTTTCCACATCAGTGAAAAAACGATATTGTAATATAGCATTTAAATGCGAGTTGATATTCTAGTGGAAAATGTGTGCTAGATAGATTGATTGCTGATTTCCTTTGCAGTACATGTGGAATGTAACTCCAGAACCACATCTCTTGATGGAATTACCCCAAGAACACACTTTCCAGACAACATTAGCTGATTTAATTGTATGCCCATTTTTTATTTCATAGAGTATTTTTATATTTTCCATGCCTAGAAAAATGACCACTTGTGTATAGGTCTAGGAATTGATTATTTATTTAATTTATAAATTTAATTGCCATCCAACACAGTGGTTTTATATTTATTAGGAAAACTCTTTGCAAGTGGTATGGGCCAATGGACCTTGCGAAAGGCGATTGATAAGGTAAGGGTTCTTGCATTGACTGCATTCTCCCTAGGCATTAATATTTTATATGACTTGCTTGTACCTGTCGTATAATATAACTTTGCTATTTTCATTTCTACCCTCTTCATCATGCTTCCTATCCAATGTTTGTATAGAAACATAAGAATATCAGACTTAACTATCTTTGTTGTGTTATTTTTGTACCATTCCCTACTTTTATCACTCTTATGTTCTCTCTGTGCATTTCCCACCTCTGTTTTTTAACCACTTTCCCTCCATCAGAACTGTTTGTTTTTAGCTTTTGGCTGCATTTCTTCATCGTTTATTTAAATTACTATTCAAAATTGTGTTTTATTTTTCATTTTATACCAAAATCTTAGAAATGGAAGTTCTTTTCGTGTCGTCCAAGCTTCTTCCAACCTTCTCATGGGGAAGAGGAGTCTTGAGTTTTAAAACTTTAGTAAGAGAAATTATCCTTTATCCTCCATCTCTGAAGCTACCATTTGTAGTTATATTACAAGTGTATTATGATAGATTTCTTGGTTTGTCATGGGAAGCTTTGTTGGGGTTGAAACAGAGGTATATTTCCATTCTATACCATTTGTCTTATAGTAATAATTTTTAGGAATTGCGGTGACATTGCCACCTCGTGGCTCTTGTTTGACAAATATCTAATGTCTCACTTAGGATTTTCCTATTGAAGATTTTTGAAGCGTATAGTTATTAAGGAGTAGATTGGGTTTGAACCATTCAACCCTATCTAGTCTTTAATCACTAAAGCCTCCATGAGATCCTCAATTGACCCCATCTGCCTAACTTGGATTTGTTAGGAACTAATCACAGCTTTTATGCCATTTTAAATCAAAATTTATCTTTCATTTTATGTTTTATAAGATCTGAAAAATTTCATCATTTATATGTATTAAACTCATCCCTAAAACATTAAATCACATGGTAGGTTTTCCCCAATTTGTGGCTCGAAATTACCTTCTATAAATCTGCTTTGTACCACTGATTAAATCAGGTCTAAAATAGAATTAAAAGGTCCACGAGAGTACACATCAATCAGAAGCACTTATTGAAGATCCAAAACCATGGAAAGGAATGTGCCTTTCCATAGTTTTTATTTTTTTAAACCTCTAGGTTTTCTCTCAATATCGACGCACTTTCATCGTGGTTATTACAAAACCATCAAAACCTCGAGTTGCTTTCCATGAATAACGTCTCTATAGTGACGCTGTTTTGTGGAACAATTACCGTTCAACATGAAAATTCCGTCTATAGAGATTAGTTTTCCACGGTTTTTCATGGAAGAAATTTCTGTTCAAATTCCAGAATTCGTCGATAAAGGGACAAATGTTCATCGCAAACGATCCACGGTTTTGTGTGGAAACAAATTTTTTCCTCGCAGTTTTTGGCCATATTTGTGTCGTTATACGGATGATACTTTTGTCAATAAAGAGATAAAACATAGAAAATGAATTAAAAAAAATCAATTTAAATGCCACCATAGAGAAGACACATGGCAGTTTTGCGTGGAATAAATTTATGTTCAAATTCCAGATTTCGTCGCTAGAGAGACAAATGTTTGCCAAAAGTTATCCACAGTTTGGCATGGAAACTAGATTTTGTCAAGCAGTTTTTGGCCATATATTCATCATTATAGAGATGAAACAGTTGTTTATAGAGCAACGAAACGTATAAAATCAATTTCAAGGGCACCGTACAGAAGACACCTGGCATCTAGTTTTCGTCTCTATATCGATGACATATAAAGTCTGTCATTATATCCATGAAATAAGTGCCATGAAACATCGCAAATGTTATTGTCGCAATTGAGACGAAAAAATGTGGAGAGAGCAATGAAAAACCGTCGCAATTTTTATATTATGTATTAGTGATAAGAAATATAGACAACTGCTAGATGAAAACTAGACCCATGTAGAGTAATTGAAATCATCTGATAAGAGAGAAAAAGTGCTTGAGAATTCAAACCATTTGAGGAACACCCAAGCAACTGATATATTTCAGCCTTAAATAGAAATCCATGTGAGGTAATATCAGCTCCAAATTTGAGGACCAAGTGTCCAAGTGAATGCAAAATGTCTCCATCTTTACTAGTTCTATGGGGATATGAACATGTGATCAAATACAAAGGTAGAGAATCCTTGGGACTGTGGAGAGCAAATTATTGATATAAATAATCTGATATAGCTTCAAAAATAACCAATGATTCACAAAATACAATATCAGCAACCTCATAAGAGGAAACTAACATCAAATCCCCAGCAACAAGTTTGAAGAAGACTTGCGGTACTTGATTCGTCACACCAAAATTGATGAGACCATCTACAAGCATGCCAGAAGGCTCTTGGAACTTAAAAATTGAAATAAATCATATCATATCATATCAGATCCAAATAATTTCATATCAGATATGATAAAATGGTCCACCATGATGGTAGATGTACAATTTTCTCCTTCAAAATTCTGAGTATTGGTCCATGCAATCATGTAGGAATTTGCTGGAAGCTATAGATCAATAAGAGTGAATGGATCACTCCTACAATATGATTTTATTTCAAAAATATACAAATTATTACTTATATGCACACCAACAATAACATTGTAGGGAGATAAATCGAATTCCTCTTCATTTTCTGAAGCAGTGGCTGGAAAAATTTGCACATAATTTAAAAAAGAATCACTAGAGAATGTTTTCATAAAATGGAAGGAGAGTTTTTCTTCAATAATATATATTTGAATGTCTTCTTTTGGATAACCCATATGATAAGATGAGATGGCATATACCACATAAACTTCCAGAGCAACATGAGAAGGAGTCACTGTAAGGAGACTTTCTTCAATTCGAACTGACTATATGGAAGGTTCTGCTTCTTATTCATATTGAACAACTTCATCAGAGATAATAGAGGCTGAGGCTTTTGAATAAATAAATCTTGCGGATTTGGGTGTGATATCCAAATTTCTATAATTATCCCCTTTTTGCTTGCCAAAGGTTTTATTCAATTTTGTTGAGAGATCCATTGGGTATTCAACAGAAGCAATAAGGTAGTGCAATATTGGATAAAGGGCCAAACATATTGTTCCAAAAGCTCTATCATTTTCATTTAGACAATCATTCTCATATTCATGATACTATTTACCAATTCCAATAGATACCTCATAGAGATCTTGTCTCTTTAGAGATGAAATCATCTTCCACTTCCATTCTAAATATCTTGTGGATGGAGTAAGAAGAGGAACTGATAATCTTGAATCCATATGAAGTTGTACCTACAATTAAACAAAGAAAAAAAAAAGGTAAAATAGCATGCACTTTTATATTTTTCATCACACCCGGATTATCCAATCAAGCAAGCTTGATCAACAATGCTAGTTTGTCCAGGAATTATTTGGTAAACTCTCTGCTTCAGATGCGGTGCTGGGATGATTTTGAGAATTTTTTCTCAAATTTATTCATAGATCTTGCAAGAAACCTGTAGAAGAATTTCCTTGTCCTACCATGGCTCTGATATCATATAAAATTGGAGGCACAACAATCAATAGATTTCATGTATAAATTTTACTCAGAAATGATATGAAACAGTGCAATAAGGAGTTGTCATTGTATATTTTCTATCATTAATGAAAAGTAGTGAAGATACTTGTTACAATGAAATACAATGGAATTAATAGCCATAAAATTCAAATCCATGAGAGGTAATTTGATTTGACTAACTCAATCTAACTGCATGGCTAACTGGAAGTGTCTAAATCACTATCGGAGCTTAACTAGTTATCTCCAATTGTCTAATTCAGTCTCTCAATAAGTTATAATTAGTTAAACTATTCTAAATGATGTGGTAGGTGAGAAAGGGAACCTTCCCACATATAGCCATGCAAATATTGGAGCTAACTAAACTGGAGGATATCTAGCTGAAGCATAACTAAGCTTGACTAGTCACCAACTACTAACAATTGAAGGATGTTGGTGTTGACACTCCTAATCACTCCTAAATGTATGGATTGGTCTAGGAGGAACCTAAACTGATGCATGAAGGTGCATTAAGTTCTATTTCACCTTTATCAAAGTTCCTCGCACTCTAGTGACTGGTACATGTGACCCCATTAGGACAAGTGGACCCAATGGTACTAGTGACTCAATAATGACTAAATGACTCCTAAGTTAGGATAAATTGACCAATTTGGACAAGGGAGGATTATAATCCTAACAACCTTATGTCCATATTTTTGAAGTATTCATCATTTTCATATTCCTAATATATCTCAATATCAACCTTGGCTCATTGTTTTTCCTGATTATACATAGGTGCATTAGACGTTGTGTCCACCATAGGTGAACTCATGAATCAAACCCTTGTTCCTATCTCAATCTTTTTTTCATTGAGTCCTCTTCTAAGAATTCCACCCCAGACATGTTTTTATTTATTGTATTAGATTCACCTTCATATTTTCATGGGAAATCATGATCTTGATATCTAATACCAAATGTTTTTTTAACTTCTTGATAACTAACCATTCATGCTATCTTTTCCTCCACCTTTTATTTCAGCATAGAAACTTGTTCTTCCATAACTTATGCAATCATATATATTGATGACATCTTGATTTTTATTAAAACATGTTGAGATCTTTCATCTTGATAGTTATTATGGAAATTTATAACAAGGAACAACATATACCTTACCGCAATTCAAAGTTGGCATACTCACTTCAGGTACTATCTCTCATCTCTTTTTATTAGAAGCTAATTTTATTACTATGCAATACTAATGCAGCCTTTATATTTCTATAATGTAGCCACGCCTTGGAGGATATTCTAAAACTATATTGTTTGTTAACATTTACCTGGACACTAAGTCGTTTGGTGAATGATTGTGTAGGAACCATGCTTGTGAATTAGATAAAGGAAATAAAGTGGAGGAATGTCAAAATTTGGTAGGTCATGATGGTAATCGAACTACATGAATATATGTTCTTTCTTTGAAAAATCATCCAAATGCAACAAATCTTGGTGCATGAAGGTTGGACATGAAGGACTTCTTCATAAGTGAAATTCACCACAACACATGTGCAAGATGGAGTATTCTCATCCAACATGGAAAAATTCATGTGTTATATAGATTGAGCTTAGGCAATTGGGATCATGAACACAATGCTTGTCATGAAATATATTTTAACAAAAAATTCATCATGGATGGGTGTCCCAAAATTTGCAATTAGAAATATCACTCCATGAATTGAAAAGTGACGAACATCTTTGTGGTAATGAGAATTCTTGTTATAATAAATGTGAAGCAAATTTCCTTTATGAAAATTTCATTGAACTTGTAAAATAGACACACTCATTTCAGGCCATAAGAGGTTCCTTTGAGTATGAACTCACCTCTAAACAAAATGGTCTGTAAAAATAGGATTGTTGCATTGCCATTACTCCTTTTAAAAGGTGTCACAATGGTGTGCATCTTCACAATACCACATACTAAATCCAAACATTGTGCATTATTGTAATATTAGATGTCGATCTTGTGTGTGTTTTTGTCAATGAACCATCAATCATAATGTTTTACATAATACAGTTCATGGGAACATGCCAGGAGTGTCTATTTTAATTTTAACATCATATAAGGAAGAATTTGATATCCGGGGTAGGAATTATACTTAAGGGAATTTGGTATGGTAGAGATGTCTAACAGGCATTGCAAAGCACAAGGTCGAGGACACAATCATTTGATTTATTTTTCTATGAATGATAACTTCACAAGTCACATCTATGATGGATCTTGGCATGATACAAGAAAATATGGTGCCGATGAGTATAATCCTGAATATGAGATTTCCCATGAGACTTATTAGAATTCATGCTCGAAAGATAGTGCACTATCATACATATGTAATCAATAAGCATCTAATTGGCCCCCTAACTCAATTACTCATTCCACAACAGTTGAGGGTTTCAACGGAAATGGCAATGGGTATGGAGTTTTATTACAAAGTAAAAGAATTAGCTCATCAACTCTACAAGATCAAAATCTATAGTCAAATTCCTCAACTTGTTTAGAACATCACTCTAAGAGTATAAGGACAACCATAAAAAATATGAATGAAAATATCTACTGTATATCCTATAATTATTGTGGTAACCATTTAGGATTTCCTGAAAAGAAGTTCCTTGTAAGTTGTATTATAACTCCCTTACCAAAATTTTACTTTAACATTTTGGGAAATATAAACCAAGAATGTCTTCCTAATGGAGAAAATATCCAAGAAAAAATATATATGACTCTTATTATAATCATGGACGTTAAATTTATGAATCAACATTTCTCAAGAAGTGGTCCATATCAAGCTATTAGTGTTTGAGAAAAAATGGAGATTCTTGAACTTTCAAAATTTAATCCACAATTACCATGTAGATAGATCTTACACTAATGCAAATACATAAATAAATCAAACCATAGAATGCATGACATACCCTGGGAAAACCATCCATTAATTCAAAGCATAAAAAACCCATCGAATAATCTTACAGTATGATTGAAAAATCGACAACGAATGATTACAACACAATAGCATATTACTTTTTCTAGAGAAAAAGGGAGGATAGATCCAAATGAAACATTGTGTTGATCTTTCCAAGTGCATAGAACTTTAATAACAAGTCAAATTAGGTCATACAAGGAAGGTAGTCAATATTTTCATTCTTCGGTAAATTTTTAACACCAAGAACACTGCCTCGGATTCAACCATGTGCTCCCACTACTTCACTGAGTTTAATTGCCTCTGATTGAATTGTCAACTAAATGAACTAAACTGAACTTAATGGAATTTCATGTAACTGAATTGAACTTAATGGAATTGCATGTAACTGAATGGAACTAAACATAACTAAATGTAACTAAATAAAACTGAGTGTAACTACTGCTTCTCCATCAGTTTCATCTTCAACAACCACTTGCCTAAATTAAGGAGTTGATTTCTTAATTAAATGAACTTGTTTTATCACAACTAAGAATCAACTCATGTCTTATTAATTCAAGTCCACTTGGAGGAATACATGGGAAATTCAAATTCTCTCTCCATCTCTTTGCTCGTATTAATTTTCTCTGCCTGGTCCATTTGTGATTTCATTATTTTTATATCATATCATACTCATAAGATTGTTTCCAAACCTATCAAAATATGTATTACCCTGGTTCATATAGTCACATGCTAAAGTAAATCTCTCTAGGGGTAACTAATCCCTAAAGGATACTTGTAGCAGTTGTTGACAAATACTAGTCACACATCACATAGTATATCCACTTTACAAAGTGAAGTACACCACCTCACAACATAAGGATATTTTTAGAACTTAATAGTACTCACAAATTTACTATCTTAATATTACTCACAAGGCCCAGCTTCAAGATATTACTCACAATATTTATAACATCACCATCTCAATCATATGAGGGTATTTTTAGGACTTTATATTACTCACAAGTCTACTGTCTTTATAGTACTCACAAGACTGAGCTTGATATTACTCACAAGTCTATTGTCTTGATATTAATCACAATGCTGGAGAATGACTCCTAATTTTGTAATCTAAACACATGGTTCATTGATCAGTAGCAATGCAGATACTGAACATAAAATAATATGAGTAGAGGAGCACGATTGTGTGTTCAAGTCCATATTAGTCAATGTAAAGCTTCTAATTCTTGTGTGGGTGTTCATTTGATGGCCACTGATGTATCCAATATTTATTTACTTGATAAGGTAATTTAAATGTTTCTACTTTTCAATATAATATTCCATTTTAAATGAATTCTCACTGTACTTAACAATGAGAATTATTTTAACTACAATTGGCATGTTTTGCATGTTTTTTTTTTCTGTAAATCATGTGAAGGTAGTTGATGATGAACTTGTAGCACAAAGAGACTGTAATAATTTACTTCTTAGTCATATCTAGGAGCTAGAAAAACATTCAAACTCAATTTTTTTGACAAAATGTACGAGAGAACAACAAGAGAGACAAAAAATAGCTAGAATAACACATGCGAATGGTGCTAATTACTGATCATATTATTATCATCCATATTGTAGATGTTATACTATACATTTATAATACATTGGAAAAAATTCATGAGGTTCTGGATTCCATTTGGAGTTGTACACGTGTCATGGTAAAAAATGACCTCAATCCCCCCTAGGTGGACCAATGTAGCTCCAAATTATCTCAAATAGTCACAAACCAAGGTGTGAACATTGGTGGAGTGTGATGGGTCATTAATGAGTCCTATAAAAGTGTGGGTGAGAAGATATAAGTGAGTGGGAAGCTCAAGGTTGCAATAAATTCCCCTAGTAGAGCCAAAATAGGCCAAATACACCACTAACGCACTTGGTCAAACCTGGATCCCTGAAATCAAGGATGTAGCACCCCAATGCATTAATGAGGGTGAAAATGGGCTAGGTTGACCATAATATGGTGTTGTTGTAGGTGTGAACAAGCCAAAATAACCAGATATATTGCAGAATTAACTCTCCTAAGTCTAAACCATAGGATATCATTGCATGTGAGAAAATAAGGTTAGCCTAAGGTCAAAACTATGTACTAAGGATGTATTACTGCTCCTACACCCCCCCTTAATCCATAATTAGTACAATTTGATCATAAATATTTATTAAGGCCTTGGAAACTAAGGCACAAGTCACCTTTTACAACAATTTTTATTAATCCATGAAACCAAGGTAAGGAGGAAAAAATCATGGGATAAAACCTCCCATCAAAAATGGATGTGATAGAGATATAAAGGTATTCAGTGGATCCTCTTCTTCAATTGAATGAGCTGAAGGAATAAATTATTGGTGATGGACTTGTTGAATATGTTGTGGATGCCAAGATCATGCATCAATGCATCAAAGTGTTGTGAGAAAAGATCATGTGGAGAGGCCCTTTGATGGCCATCATTGGATGATGGAGGGGAATCATAGAAATTTATTTTTCTGCAAACATATTCTTATCTAATAGCATAATCAAACATAAAAAATATATCTCTGCAAACTCTTTCCCAAATAACATCAAAAGATTCAATGAAATCTGCATTATGTGTAGCTTCCATATCATGAATAAAACCATGAATCTTTCTCCTAATTTGATTAAGAACCTTCAAAAATATTTAAAAAAGATCATTAGGCTCTGAAATATCATAATACATGTAATACATATAAGAAAATATCATAGGGATGGTATCTCCATGAGCGAATGGATCCATAGGAAGAGAAGAGTGAGCAACTAGATCACAATTGCAATTGAGCGAACCTAGAAGGTCTGGAGACTTGAGATTTGAACCATGGGTGGTAAAATAAATTCCTGAAATATGAAACAGAACTCCCACGAAGTCCAATTATATGTATTTCCAACCAATGAAATACATACAATACATAACAACAACATACACAAGAGACATAGCATTGGAAACTAGGCAATTTTCTGAATTTCCAACTAGTGAACTCGAGGGTTGTTTGGTAATTTGTTCATGAAATAGTTGGGGAAATGATTCAATGACTATAATAGGATATATATCAGCCTGTATATCATCTTCAGAATCAGAATTGGAAATATATTATTGGATTGGGAAATATCTTTCAGAAGGCATATCAAAAGCTAGTGAAAAATGACTATTTCTGGGAGGAAGATTTGATGAATTGACTGGGAATTTTCTCAAGGAAGGGATGGAGGTTTTAGGATCTAATATATCATAATTTGAATCAGAAACAGAAAAAACATAATTTGGTTTTACCCATGCACCCAATGCAATCTTAGCCTTACCATTTCCTTGCTTGCGCTCCCATCTTTTTGCAAATTCAGGAAGAGCAATATGGTTCTCGTCAAGGATCTTGGTCATGATGTCCATCTTATTTCTGAAGAAATATTTCTCAATATGTCAACCTATGCAATGATAAAATTTGGTTCTTTCTCTTTTGTTTCTCCTCCTCCTAGATCTCGAGCTCCCATAAGTAGAACTAGAGCTTTCTGAACTTGATTCCTTCTTCACTTTCTCCTTTTGCTTCAATTCTTTCTTCTTGCTCTAGGATTGATTTGATACACCAGCAGCAAGGGCTTGATCCTTTTATTTGATTACAGTACCCATTTGTATGATATTTTCCTGCTCCTAAGAAAAATACTCCATGAAATTTTCTAGCGCATACATCTTCCAATTTCTAGTTGTAAGTTTGCTAGAGTGAAATGTCAAAACATATACAGAATACTCTGGCCCCAACTTAGAATGGATGGAAAAGATAAGATTATCATATTTCTTCTCTATGCCACATTGTTTTAGCTGAAGTACTATTTCTTTAAACTTGGTGAAGAAGTCTTCAATGGTATCGTAGTGAGCTGGGCTCAGTGAGATTAGCTCATTCTCAAATTGATGGCCTCTCATTTCATCTGTCTTCCCGAATAGTGACTCAAACTTGACCCAAACTTCATTCGATGTTACAAGTATTTCTATATGAAAGAGAATTTATCTTGAGTTTCGAGAATGAGCATACCGAATGCCTCATCAAGCCTATTAAAATACTTAGCTTTCTCCATAACAGAATTTGGCTTGTTTTCAGTTCCCATGGTGACCCGATAGAGGCCCTTGACCTCAAATGGATGACCATCTCAGAATTCCACTCAAAATAATTGAATGGAGTAAACAAAGCTTTATTTTCCTCCATCCGTCTTGCTCAACCCGTGACAAAAAATGTTGTTAAAACTGCAAAGAAAACACTCAAGTTTTCTGCAAATATGACCTAAACAACAACTCAAACCTCACAATATTTGGTTGCAGCTCCAAACATCTCTAATACCATGTGATAATTTTCTTCTCAATCATATCTAGGATCTAGAACAACATTCACACTCAAATTGTTTGGAAAAATGTAGAAGAGAGCAACAAGAAAGACAGAAAATAGCTGGAATAACACATGTGAATGGTGCTAAGCACTAATCATATTATTATCATTTATATTGTATATGTTATAGTATAAATTTATAATGCATTGGAAAAAATTCGTGAGGCTTTGGCAGCCATTTGGAGTTGTACACGTGTCATGGTAAAAATTGACCTCAATCCCCCCTAGGTGGACCAATAGAGTTGCAACTCATCCCAAAAAATCAGGAACCAAGTTGTGGACATTGGTGGAGTGTGTTGGGTCATTAATGAGTTAGAGAAAATATTGGGTGAGAATATAGAGGTGAGTGGGAGGCTCAAGGTTGCAATAAATGCCCCTACGAGAGCCAAAATATGCCAAATACACCACTAGCGCACTTGGTCAAACCTGGATCCCCCAAATCAAGGAGGCAGTGCCCTAATGCATTAATGAGTGTGCACATGGACTAGGTTGACCAAAATAGGGTGTTGTTGTAGGTGTGAACATGCCAAAATAACCATATATATTGCAGAATTAACTCTCCTAAGTCTAAACCATAGCATATCATTGCATGTAGGAAAATAATGTTAGCCTAAGGTCAAAACTATGTACTAAGGATGTATTACTACTTTTAGAGAGAGGTTTGGTATATTCCACTACAATTTGATAAGTAGGAAATTAATCATTTTCAAAGTGCTTGTGTAATTATTCTTTTATTCATGGAGGTTTTATTCAGTGCTTCTATGAATAGTTATCTAGGTTCATGAGCATGTGCTTAAAACTGATACTAGAAAGGTTCTTAATTTTCCTCCGTTCAAGACTACTTTTATGGCTCTAATTTGAAGATACTAATATGTATTCCTATATCCAGAACAAAGGTACTAAGAACACTTTTATTGGGATTCTTTCCAATCATATTGGGATTTCTTGTACTCTTTTTATTATATTCGTTATATTGTCTTTATTTCAACATTGCAGCTTAGGATTCCAAAGAAATAAAAATTTTCAAATAAAAATTTTAAATATGAAAGGAAAGAGTAATGGTGCATGTTATGATTATTTGTTTCTATCTTTCGTATTCTTTAGTCAAAATTTATAAGACCTCATAGCATGATTGATATCTCATCCTAAAAACATTGTGATAAAAACCACTTTAAACTACCAAAATTGAGGATGACTAGATTTTTTTCATCTCTCTAACCAATGTTCTTTTGAGGATTCACCATTGTATGAGGCTTGTCCATTTTTGAATAAAAACTTATTGAAGATAGGTGGTTGTATTTTATATATGATATAATCATATATCCTGAGATTTATACAATCACAAATAGTGGAATTATGTTTTCCATAATTTTTTATGTGTTTATATTTTTTCTTCTTCTTCTTGTATATAATTTTTTTTCTATTGTTTCACGAAATTGGAATTACAAATTCACTACGATTGAAAGAGATTATTTTTTTCAAATATTTTCTTTTTGCAGGAAGGGATGATGATTTTGACTTGGACCTAGAGCACATAATGGTTATGGAATCTATTTGGCTCTCTATCCAGCTATGATCTATTAGTTTTTTGCATGCATAAAGATAAATATATGCATCTGTGCTCTCGATGAAGCAGTTGTAGCATTTTTGGAAAACACGCATACATATTACAAAGATATATGTAGAATGAGTTCCTTTCAATAAATATATGTTGTAGTAGTGTGCTCAAGCTTGATTATATGGTAATTTTATTATCACTGGAGCATGGTGCACATAGAATCTGAAGGCCCACTTCTTTTTCCTTCAAAAACATCATTTCATCTAGACATGGTCAAACATCTAGATTGGTAGATAGTTATGAGTCTAGTACACAAATCCATCTAAACTAACTCTAGAGAGGTGGTACTAAGTAGCTATATCACATGGGGCCTTTCTTGTGCAGTTGAAACACTAACTGAAAGACAAGTACTAAATAGTGATTCAAAAACACTTACAAGGCAAAGCTCTCAAAATAGCCAAAGTTGCAAGGACCTTGTTGGAAGTGGTTTCATAGAGGGACAAGAGGTTTCATATCATAACACAAATAAGGAGTAATAATGATCCGTATTTAATTCAAAAATAGTGCATGGAAACTGAGAGACAAAAGAGAATCAACAACAGTTACACACAGAGGAAGATAAAGGAAACATAGGTAGAGAAGGCGGTGATCAACCCAATGCCCATGCACCAAAGAGATGGATAGAGATTTCACTAGAAAGTGGAAATGCACTTTGTCCATGTATAAGAGAAGGAATTCAAGGCTCACTGTCTGATTGAGTGCTTGATCATAGTTCTGAAGTAGTTGAGGTTGCGACTAGTTTTTGAGTAGTGTACCATCCGCTTCATATTTCCTTGGGAATACCCTGCAGCTCCTCAAAATACTGAAAATTATGTTGATCCATCTTCATTTAATTAATGATCTTATGGGGTCCTCCAAAGTTTTGAAGAACAAATGATGCTAGAATTGGTCATTTTACTTGTTAAGGATCAAACATGGTCACAAAATTTATAGAATAATCTATTATATTGGCAGAAAACTTGTCACTAACATGACAACTTGTTAGGATGTTTTGTCAATGAATAGTGAGTTAGAAATTATTTTGTGATTTGGGGTTGTCTTGAAGGTTTTTACTTGAAGGAAAAAATTATGGTGCCACTAGATAAAGTGAATGTATTTTTTTATGGAATCTATGCTACATGCACATATACATGGAAATTTTACATGGTTGTTGTCAACCTTCTCTATCGTTGTTCTCTAACAACTACAAGTGAAATTTTGATATAATCTCCTTCGCATTTTGTTATGGTTTAGATATTTTATATGGGGTTTGCTTCTATATTTTTTCTTTTTATGTATGAAATCATGAATCAATATTGATTAGAATTTGAAATCTTTCATATTCAAGCAAGTTTTTTTGTAAATTGTTGGGTGTTTCATGTTCCTTACACCATTGTTGATAGTTTTGCTACTTCTATTGTTTGTTCTGTCGGAGCTTATCTTCCATGGCTAGGTAACTGCTCTTATAATTTTCAATAATTATGCAAATTCCAAATAATTTACTGTAGTAATAAATTATGGTAAAAATTAATGATATTTCAAAAACTAGTACTATCATAAAAAATTGCACTAGGTGGCTTGCGATGTGACCAAAAAATTGGACGTGGTTGTGATGGAAGAGTTTAAAAACACAATGTCTATGTGTGGATCCATTTAACACATCTAAAGTATATTAGATATCATTTATTACTTGTTTAGTCAACATTATCTAGGGTTAAATTCATTCTACAATCTAGCATTTTTATGTGTTTTGCTCATTAAAGTCATCCTACAATCTAGCATTTTTCTATGTTTTGGTCATTAAAGTCATTCTACAATATAGAAAATTTAATATACTTAAATTTCTATTTTTTTAAATTCATTTGAATCCAAGACTTATGATGAAACCAAAATCAAGAACGAGTGGGAGAATTCCATGAAGACCAAGGATGTTGTGTTCATAAGGAACACCACTTGTATGTTGACAGAGTTGACTCCATATAAGGATCCAATTTTCTACATATCGGTTTGCAAGATAAATATAAAGAAAAAAATTCACTAGATAAGTATAATATGAGGCTAGTTGCAAATGGTTTTTCATAGTAGGAACAGGTGGATTGTGAGGGGACTTTTCCCGTGGAACAAATCTAGCCACAATTAGACTGGTCATAGCCATGGAAACTCAATTTCTCTAGAAGTTGTATCAAATGGATGTAAAGAGTTACTTCCTCAATGAATATTTTGAGGAAGATGTGTATATGTATTAACCATAATGATTATAGGTTGGAGTTATAGAGCATCTGTTGTGTAGGTTAGTAAAGTCTCTTTATGGGTTGAAGCAAGTCCAAATGACCTAGTATATTAAAAATTAATAGACATCCAATAAATATCTGGATTCAAAAGACCTTATCCAAATTGTTAAGTCGAAATTGTAGGTTTTGGCCTAGATATTCTAGTGGTACATGCAAACAATTCATCATCATTGGTTGTGAGGCCAACAAAATTGGTATGGACCTTGACATGAAAAATATTGGTTTCTTGCATTATCGCCTAGGTATAAAATTTTGGAGAGTGATAATGGTGTGTTTTTCTCTCAAATGAAACCCAAAGTCTATTTAGAATGGTTTAATGTAAATTTCAACATCTACACCTATATAGGTTAAGTTGATATTATAACCCAACATTAACTCATACTCACTAATGAGTCAATGTAGAAATAGTTTTTCGGCATCCTGGCATACCTTACATCAACAAGGTTAGACTTGTGTTTTGTCATCACCTATATTTCAAGATTCATGTTAGCTCCAAAAATTAAATTGGAGTCCAGCTAAAGATATTTTGAGATATATTCAGTGGAATTTGGAGTTTGACATAGTGTACAATAAAACAAAGTATTTAAAAATGATAGGTTTAAAAGATCCATATTGAGAAGGTTTACTTGATGATAGGAAATATACAAGAATATATATTTCCAGCCTTGTTACAGGTGCAATTTCTTGGAAAAATAAGAATTAATAAATTATAGCACATTTTCCCTTCGAACCAAAGTACATATTAGTAGTGATTATGGATTTCTAGGTTGTGTGGTTGCCAATAATACTTATTGATTTGGAAGTGAAACAATCAAATGCAACTTCATTTTATTTTTATAACCAAAGTTTGTTGAATCTAGAATGAATGTAATGTTTAATGAGAAAAAAAAAGCATATAAATGTTCATTCTCACTACATTCAGCGACTTGTGTTGGAATATATTAAACCCACTCACAACTTAGGATAAAATAATTAATCATTATTTGATTAATTATTCACCCACTAGCTTAATTAGTCGGCATCCACTTGCACCTTAAAGTCAATACATGACATATATATCCTAGGAATGATTTATTTCCAATTCTGGGTTGATCTTGACCACCTTTTGACCATCCAGAATTAGTATACAGGACTTTACAGTAGAGTCTGCTTTATTCTGCTTTTTCTGCTTTTCCTGATTTTCTATGGATAAGATAAAAGCTAGTCAACAGGGAAATTGGGAGCTTTTGTTTCCAACCCATCCTCCATTAGTTTTTCTCCATTTTCTAGTATTAGCATGTTTTTTCCATCTCCTTGACAACTCACTCATGCTTTTTCCAACTCATGAGGTCCTTGATAGATTTGGGAAGTGCTTTAGCCACCTATGGGGGTTTGCTATATTTTGGTAAGTCAGCCTTTTTGAGCTTTATGAGTTGTTTCCATACAATTAAATTTTCCTATGAGGTATGTAATATTTATGTACACTATTATTCATAATTATTCAATGGAAGGATACACACCAATATTCATCTCTTCATTCATGTTATTCAATCTCTTTTCTTCTCTCTATTTTTCCTGTGTATGCTTGTGAGAATTCTTAGTAGCAAGATCTATTTCCTATGATTCTTCTTGGCATCATTGCACATAGCATTGATCTATTATTTCTACATGGTATCAAAGCAGCAAGTTTGATCAAGTTCTACAGATTTGAGGAGCACATCTAGTCTCCTATCCCTCTTTGAAGAAGAGCTTGTCTAGCTTACAAGATTTTCTCCTAGTTTGTTTTGCAGGTTGCAGAGAGTATCTCTTAGAGAATATCAACAACTTCAATATGGATTGAAAATTTCCTCTACTATATCCTTTCAAATATGTTGATTGGAAGCCAAAGATGAGTGCATACTTGAAGAGGCAATGTCTCTTTGATGTCTCCATTGGTGCATTGAGTGAACCTGAGTCTTATGAAGAGAAGATTGATTGGATAAATAATTGTGATAGAGCTTATGGAATTATGTGTTTGGGAATTTCTCCAAATATATATCATATCATAGATTCTGCTGAATTTCCATTTGAGCTTTGGAAAATTTTGGACAAAGCTTTTGGTTTGCAGGAAATTGAAGATGAAGGATGGAGCGAACCTAGCATATCCTCTTGTTTTCTCTCTCAAGATTTATTGGACTCTACATTCTCTGATGAATTTTATCATGATGAAGAAGTTTCTCATACAATTCATGTTGCTGTTGCCCTCTTTGATTCAAATGCTTCGTTCTTCAATGAAGAAGCAAATATTGAAGAGCCATCTTTTTTTGTGTCTCTTGAAGGTGATTTTTATTCTTGTGATACTATCGATGAAAAATAAGTAACATAGGGAGATTCTGATGATATTGATTATGATCCTATAACCCATTCATTTTTCTCTAAATATCCTATCTTAGATTCTGAGATCTATATGCCAGATTCTTCACACCTTTTGCATACCTCTCTCATATATGGTGCTCAGCCCAGTGACTTCCAGGATGTTTGCTTAGCCACATCAAGACTTATTTGTGTCATACCACTTACCTTACTTGATATCATGTCTTCATCAAAGGATCGATTACCAGTGTATTCCCAAGAGTCTATTGATATGATTATATGTTATCCTTTGGATTCTGATTTAGAAGCATATTTGCAGGTTGATACACATATAATACCACCATCCATACCATCTACCATACCTTTGAATAATCCTAAGACTATACAAATCCCAAGTTCACTAGTTGATTCCTCATTGGTCTCATATGCAGTGATATTTATCTTACATGATTTGAAGTCTTTCCTAACTTTCCGTGGATGGTTATCCATGTCCTTAGTAATATTTGGATTGATATTAAACATGTTTGTATCTGTTCTAAACACTTATGGTTCAGATATTATTCCCATCCATCATTCAGATTTTTACACCTATCAGGTTTCCCCAGTTGCTCATAATTTTCCTAGTCTAGCCCTATATCCTCATGGAGCCATTGAAGACTTTGTCCTTGTTGTTCCATATGTTAATATTTATAATACATCAGAGTTTTATCAGCCTCATATCAGATTTATACAGGTGCTACATCAGATTGGAAGATTGACATGTGATTCACATCACAGTTTTGCAACTATTCAGGGAATTGGGTGTGAAATAAATTGCCTTATTTTTTGTACTCTCTGGAAAGCAGTATGCACAGATCTCTTTTCCATTTCAGATTATGTTTTCAGATCAAAGTTTTACATTAGAAAGAAGCATTCATATAATGCTCCTACTTCATCATTTGATGAGATACTAGGAGTCTCTCATGTTCCTTCTTGCAAGTTCTACACTCCAGCGCATGATCATGGAGTTCATGATTTCTTCAAAAATTCCTTCATCCAGAAGCAGTTCAGTCATATCATTAAAGTGAAGATGAAGATATTTTGAAGACATATTTCAAATTTTGTTCCTTGTCCTATCTTGAGGGAGGATTTTTCCCATGTGGTTTTGCCTCTTTCCTCACTTTTCTGGACATAATAATTGGTAAAGGGTGACCATAGCCTTTTTGTTGGGCCCTATATACATCTATATTTTTTGTCATACCATCATAAAGTCAGACTTATAGGGGGGTGTTGGAATATATTAAACTCACTCACAACTTAAGATAAAATAATTAATCATTATTTGATTAATCATTCACCCACTAGCTTAATTAGTTGGTATCCACTTGCATCTTAAAGTCAATACATGCCATCTATATCCTAGGAATGATTTATTTCCAATTCTAGTTTTATCTTGACCATATTTTGACCATCCAAAATTACTATATAGGACTTTACAGCAGATTCTTCTTTCTTCTTCTTTTTTTTCTTTTCCTGCTTTTCTATGGATAAGATAAAAGCTAGTCAACTAGGAAATTGGGAGCTTTTGTTTCCAACCCATCCTCCATTAATTTTTCTCCATTTTCTAGGATTAGCATGTTTTTTCCATATCCTTGACAAATCACTCATGATTTTTCCAACTCGTGAGGTCCTTGATAGATTTGGGAAGTGCTTTAGCCACCTATTGGGGTTTGCTATATTTTGGTAAGTCAGCCTTTTTGAGCTTTATGAGTTGTTTGCATACAATTCGATTTTCCTATGAGGGATGTAATATTTATGTACACTATTATTCATAATTATTCAATGGAAGGATAAACACCAATGTTCATCTCTTCATTCATGTGATTCAGTCTCTTTTCTTCTCTCTATTTGTCATGTGTATGCTTGTGAGAATTCTTAGTAGCAATATCTAAATCCTGTGCTTCTTCTTAGCATCATTGCACATAGCATTGATCTATTATTTATACAAATTTTAGATGATCGATGTATTGAGATGTTTTATTGTGCAACTCAGAATAAAATTACAGACATTCTCACCAAGGCTAATGGTCCATGTGAGTGTGTAAATTTTAAGGATAGGTTTGGTGTAGTTTTACATATGAGCATTAAGGGAGGGAAATAGAATATTGATATAATGGCCATATTATTGCATATAGTTTATGAAATATTTTAGTTCATAAGAAATAAGTCACAATTAACACTCAAAATTGAAGAGAAGGTACTATCTTGGAGTGAAAGGTTAAAGAAGGGAAAACTACATGCAAAGTTTTAATGAGTTTGAAGTCAACCTCTAGATTTGATGGCATGGGAGCTGAATCAGTCCTTTTGCAGATGGCTAGAATTTGGGATGAACAAGTTATGGATTGGTGTTGTAGGAGGTTCTTTAATTGTTTTGCACGTGTTTATTCTTGTCTTTATGAAATGTTGAACAAAACATACTTTGGAGGAGCACTATCCATTTCAATATTTGAGAATTTCTTGCTCATACTTACACTTCCTTGCATGTGTCAGGTGTCTGCATTTACCATTAGAGGAAATACTTATGTAATTAGAACATGATTCTGCAGGTGTTTTGAAATGAGTACTATCCTAAATTGAAGTTTTTATGTGGGTGTCATTGTTTCCCATACAAGGGGTACCATTGTAGGTATTGTTGTAGGAGTGATACTTTTTGCATTTCCAATAGCCTTTCTGCAATCAGTTTTTCTTTTCCTCATAGTTACAGTGTTTATAGGAGATGTTTCTTAGTGCAAAGAAATTAGATGTGAAAATGAGAAAGTAGATTTGTGCACTACAATGTTTGTTGTATTTTTGGGTAATAGTGCAATTGGAAATTGGTTTCGTAAGGAACGATTGTTGTCATATTTTATTTCAAGGTTTGGTATTTTATTTGAAGATCGTAAATGTAATACAAAGTTGGTATTTGTTGTTGGAGGTAATATAAAGAGATTACCTAGGTTGATTCATAGTGGTACAAAATGGTTTTGGAAGGATGACAACTATTAATTCTGATGATGATATTGAATACACAAGATTATCACCTTCATAGAGGGTTATTAGATCTTTCAGGTAAACATACCTTATTATATATCTCATTAGATGAGCGACATTTGGAATGATTTTTGGGGAATATCCTTAATAAAACCATTCCTCAAGTCATACTACAATAGCCTTTGTATTTACTCTATTTCAATTGTTATATATGGCTTTGCTAAATCCATACATAAAAAGAGGAGTGAAAATTGTCAAAAGTATATGCCTCATTTGTGAAGAACGCAGTTTTGCAGTTGGTCTTATGCTACTAGATTTTGGACATTCTTATGATGATCATAAGGCTATTGGAATTTTTATGCTTATTATTTTTTTATTAGTATTATTTCTGAACTCATAAATGAATGGTACGATTTGATGAAGTTTATTATATAGTTGGGGCCATATCCTCAACCATCACTTAATATAGGGATCATAATTTTGCTACGTTGATTTGTTTTTCCATTCATACCTCATGAAAATTGGTCATAGTTTGTTCCCCTAGAATCCTCCCAACCCAAGAGTATCTTGGTTCTAGTTGTGCCATTTAGTTCAGAAGGATGACATGAAAGGAGGGAAGATGAGATGTCCATAATGAGTAATCATTGTTTTTTTTGTTGAACATATTGTTCCCACCTGTGACCCCGGTTATCCTTGTTTTATAGACCCTAAAACAATTTCTCATGGATTTATCAAAGGCATCAAGTGAGAGAAGACATGAGTATTCTCCAAATACTGGTCAAATTTGGAGTCATTGGGTTAGAGAAATATATTTAGATGGAAAGAAATCAAAAGGAACTAAATTTGACCCTAGGAAAAAATAATCGAAAGTGTTAAGATAACTAGGTAAGTATAGCTTTCCAGGAGGTGCCAAAGATGAAGATCCTACAGAAATGGAAAAGTGTTTGGAGTTCAGTAAGGATAGTCCTAGTTTAGCTCTAAGGGATGTCATGAACCTGAGCACATGTTTAGTAATTATGACAGGTTACTCTCAAGAGTCGTCCTAAAATGATGATTCAAAAACTTCTTTTTTCCCATGAACCTCCCCTTTAGGATCCAAGAATTCCAAGTGTAGGAATATTAAGTGATGCATCTAGAAGTATATATTTTAAATAATTGTTAACAATTGCACTATCTATTTATTTTCTGAAATACAATATTCTGAAGCTATATAGTGCAAAATATGGCATCTACATTTGATTGTTCTAGAATTATCCATTGGGTGACAAATTTTCCACCATTTGAATTGGTGCATATCTATTATTCAACCACTTTCGCATTTAGATATTTTCCAGTTGATTATATCCTCTATTGATGACTATGGGATCTAGCCCTGTCTATTTCAATCTTATATGGAACTTTCATCTTTATAATGCATCAACTATTGCTATAGTGATCAATTGGATTATGAGATTATCATTGAAAAGGAATTGTTGTGTTATATATGCTTGTGTTAGCAACTTATTAATGAGTCTTTGTTTAAGCAATGAGCTAACAAAAGATACTCTAAATGTAGTGACTAATCCTTACTTCAAGTCTTCCCTTTGTATTTCTTGGGGATGTTGGGCTTGTCGAATAACAAATGATGGCTTGTACAAGATTTCTTTATCCAAGTGTTGTAGAAATCTTAGTTAAGTTTCCATGTTGGGCATAATAGGATTAAATAAAAATGGCGCTATCCAATTGGTAAGTTTAAATTCATTTAATAACTTATGAATTATTTGTAATTTTTTTATCAGAGGATTTTAAAGGGGAACCTTACCATAAGGGTTTAACAATCTTCTATAATATTAATATTTTCATAGAAGTAATGGATTCCCCTTCACAATCCCAAGGATTCTCACCACATTCATGTTTGTGTTTTGATTCGACCATGATGAAATTTAGAAATACAATTTCAATGCAAAAAAAAGTATGATAAAATTGGCCATTAAGTTTTCCTTATTTCACTCCTGCAATTTTTTTCTTGTCACCTCTATGCAAGAAATTATAAATTTATGAGATGTTAGGAAAATATAGACATTGGAATACAATGTTTAGTGGATTAATTTGGAATATAACAAGGTCTGTATTTATTTCCTAAGGTCCAATGCTATTAAAATGGGGTTCAGTCCTGATTCGGGAGGTAGACTTGGTACAATCTATCAAAGCTCTCCTAACATTCTAGAAAAGCATTAATTTTAGTATAGGACCTTATGGGGAAGTGGATCATTTAAGAGATGCATACATACTGATATAGGACTTGATCCATGACATTGTTGTGAAGCTTAATTGGAAATTGAGGACACTATCAAAACTGACCTTCCAAATACATTAGTGAATAATTTCTTGTTCACTAAAAACATGACTGCAAAAGTAAAAACTACCCTAAGAAAATTTCTTAGCCAATAAGTAGTTTCAGCTGAACACAATGTTGTAGAAGGATAATGATTTCCAAATTTATGCTTTTATAGTTTCAAGGGTTGTTTTTATGTAGTTTTCTTCCATGATGTGATGTATTCTGGTTTTTTGGTAGAGCCATCTTTCTTATATACTTTATAGAAAAATTCAAGATCTATTCTCAAGTTCTTATTTATTATCAAGGTCTTCTTTAAAGGTTTCATCTATCATTAAGGTCAAGATTTGTTGTCAA
This sequence comes from Pseudotsuga menziesii, assembly GCA_001517045.1. Lineage (NCBI taxonomy): Eukaryota > Viridiplantae > Streptophyta > Pinopsida > Pinales > Pinaceae > Pseudotsuga > Pseudotsuga menziesii. The sequence continues at coordinate 212,320 of LPNX010696391.1, read as the reverse complement.
GGTCTTATCTATTCTTATGTGCTACGTTGTTGTTCACTTCACACACACACGCACGCACATAGTTATTTAGCCCTATCCTGGCATCTAAGAATGCCACTTTATTCATTGATGATATGGACATGTGGATGTGACTCACAAAAACCCTGTTATGACCTGTCACATTTTCATGCTGATATGGTATTCAAAATTTTCTTAGGGTTTAATTTTAGGAATGTCGCAGAGATTAAGGAATCCGTCTTTTTTGTTTGGATAGCCATGTTTTAGCCTCGAATTTGTAAGATTCGCTAATATTTTACAAGGTTTTATAACTCAATGGAATATTCTCCAATATTTTACCATATTTTATAATTTAATAAAATATTCACCAATAGTTTACAGGATTACATAAATTTATTAAAAAAAATTCGCCAAAAAATTATATATACATTTTATATTCTTAAAAAAATAGCCATTAACATTTCCTATGTATCAGGGGGATTCACCCAATTATTATACATATAAATCTAGGAGGTTTCTTAAAATCATCCCTGATTTAAATTAGCATCATAATCATCATGATTATTGACATTTTTATTAATTGTTCATAATTACCTTTAGCATAAGAAATATCATCAACCAAAAAGATGTAATTAGTGGAAAAAGGGTCATGGAGGACACATACAATCCATGCATGAGAAATAACAACTCTATTTTGGAATATGATCACCATTATCATTGTCATTTTCAACATCATCATACTCATTGCATTCATCATCATTATCATCAATGTTGCTTTTATCATCGTCACCATCATCATCATTCATTTCAATGTCATCATTATCACCATCAACATCATCATTGCCATTGTTAATATCATGATTTTTATCATCATCACATCATCGCTATCATCATCATAATAGTCTTGTGAATATCATCATCATTATCCTCATCATCATCTTCAACTTTTGGGAACAATACTAAATGAAAAATTGGACGTAAAAATGAATGCCAAAGTGGACAAAAACATGGTCTCAAAAGAGGATGCAAATGTGGATGCAAAAGTGGATGCAAAAGTAGACACAAAAGTGGCTGAAGAATGGGGTGCAACAAAAGTGGATGCAACGATGGAAATAACAGATTCGTTAATGCAAGAAGGGATGAAAAACTGGATGAAACCATGGGTGCAAAAATGGACGTAAAATTGGATGCAAAAGTAGACACACAAATAGATGTAACACTTGATGCAAAACCTGGTGCAAAAGCAGATACAAACTTTATATGGACAAAGGGATGCAATATTCAATGTAAACCTACACAAAAAAGGATGAAAACATGAATGCAAAAGTGGAAGAAAAAGAGGGTGCAAAAGTAGGTGCAAAAATGGGTTCAAATTGGGATGCAACAAAATTCGATGATAAAGTGGCTGAAACAGTAGATGCAAAAAAGGATACAAACGTGGATGCAAAATGGGATGAAAAAGCAGATGTAACCATAGATGCAAAAAAGGATAAAAACATGGATAAAAAATGGGATGAAAAAAGGGACACAAATATGGGTGAAAAAAAGGAGGCAAAAATGGACACAAAAAGGGGTGCAATAAGAGTAGATGCAAAAAATAGTTGCAAAACTAGATGCAAAACTTAGTGCAAAACTAGTTGTTAAATCCAACATAAAACTAGGGACTAAATATGACGCTAAATCCAATGCAAAACCATGTGCAAAAGGTAGTGCTAGACTTGGCACAAATTGTGCCAACTTTAGTGCTAATTTTTTCAAAAGGATGCAAAAAATGCCTAAAAAAGTGCAAACTCGTGGAATTGTGCTGACTTGGACAAGAAAATGAATAAAAATACATTATAAGGGGGTCTAGATGCAAAAAAAGAAGAAAAAAGGAAGCAAAAGGGGATGCTAATTACATGGTTTTGTTGAAGTGTTATCTTTTGTTTAACTTCGATGCTTCTATGAAACATGTAGTGTCAATTCGTAACCTATTATGAAGTTTCATCTTAACAGTGGCTAATGTATCATCACTTGTTTCTTCCTTTAAACCAATAATTGTGAGATTCAAGGCTATTTTGTTACGCACATGGTCTAAAGTTATCAGCTTATTCATTTCCTCTTTAATGGGTTTGATATCTAATTTACCTTCTATGCTATTTAGGGCCAAATTGTGATTTACTTTTTCCTTGAGCTCTTTAATCATATCCTTTCACTTAAGATTTCAAATGTAGAGTTTCTGTATTTTTATGCTCATATGAATTTAATGTTTTCATTGCTTGTAGTCTTCTCTCTATTGTCTCCACCTTATCCTTCAAATTTTTCATCTTATCTTCTATTTGGTTTTGGATCTCTTCTTGAAAGGATGTGAATTTATTATCAAACATTGCTTTTAACTCTTCTTGGATTTTAGCTTCTCTTTCTTCCATATGTTTCTCTCATGATTCTATGTATGCATTAATTTTAACTTTTCCTTCTTCCCTAGATTTCTATAATGAATCTATATATTCATAAAGGCCTTGTAGCAAGACTATGCTATGTCTTTCTTTAAAAATATTTAGTAAATCCATTAAATTGGTCATATTTATGTGAGAATATATATGTATATAGAAAAAATAAAGAGATACTAAAGTGGAAAATGAATGTATGCACCTAATTTAATTAGTAGAGACAAATATAATCCTTAATCTGTTTCAGACACCCTCATAACATCAGATCGTTAACTTAGGGTTTGGAGCTTCCTCACAACATATATAGTATTATTAATATACTATATTATATAATGTTGATATAAATATCTTAACATTATATAGTATATTAATATATTAATTATATAATATATATATTAGTGTATTAAATATTTACTGTAGATAAACTATAATGCGGCATATATAAGGGGGGGTAGCTCTGCGGTTAGGGACATGATACAAGGCGAATTGGCAAAGGAGCAAGGAATTATTCAGTTTTTAATTTTTATTTTAAAGTGTGGATTTCGTCATATACAATGATTACTGATGAGGTAGACTACGAATCCAAATCGCAAAGAGTACAAATATTCGTGCATTCATCAAAGGTGGTGGGATCCCAACAGGAAGTGAGGTCACCTTCCATGCTTGAAACATCAAAGCTTGGGTTTCCAAGAAAGAAGGACTAAAACTCATTAATGGGAAAAAAAGGTGTCGATCATGAAGGAATAATGAGTATATGAGCTAAAGAAAAAACAACATGCGGCTTCGCCAACAGTAGGGAAGGACATAGCAATAACATAAATACCTGATTATCTTTCTTCAGCCCTGATAGGATGATTCTATGCCAGAAAATAGTCAGAGAAGCTGCGCTACATAGGTGGGTGGAAGAAAATTGGAACCCTCATCTGCAACACTTACCAGCATTCCATATACTTTCCCAGTGATGGATCCCAGTTCATGCCAAGATAGAGGAAGAAAGTAAAATATTACTAAATAATAAATTGGTAATGGGTACCTTTAGGATTGACTTTAAAAAAATGGAACGTAGATTTTGAAGCCAATAGGGAACCACAGAACATGTGTCAAGTATGGTTGATCTTACCTGGGATCCCTATAATGTTCTAGAAGAAGAAGATCCTAGAAAAAATCGAAGGAAAAATAGGTAAGATCATAGCACTGGAGGAAATTTGGGAGTACAAAGTAGAGATAAGGTGCACAATAATTCTAATTAAGGAGGACTTACACAATGGCTTATTTGAAGAGATCCAACTAGAGAATCGTGGGATCTTGTGGTGGTAGAGGAATAACTACTGGAAGATCCCCTTCATTGCTTCTCTTGTAGAAAGGTTGGCCATATTTCAAGAGACTGAGTGAGCCTAGAATGAAGATAGGTACAAAACAAAAAATAGTGGGTTAAAAAAGTTGTACAGAGTGAAGGAATGAACATAGAAGAGGAACCAAAAGGTGGCGAACAAGCATCGAACAAGGAACAACCTTGATAGGAATGGGATTCCATTCATCTCCTGGTAAGTCGGAACCCCCTCCCGAAATACTCCTTTCTTTCAATACATCAAACATTCTGATACATGATCAGTCCTCTCCAAGGACATTTGCCAAGAATTCTAAAACCAAGGTGGTGACACCCGTAATTGCACAGAGAAGCAAGAACATTTTTGTTAGCCCGGTTAAACTAGTAAAGGAGGTGGATTCTTCGTAGAATACAACAATCCCCCCCTCTTAAATAAACCACAAAATTTATAACACGTGATTGAAAGTGCTAGTGGAAAAGGAACAGGTGTCGATCGGTGTGTTAGCATTAGACAAGGTGCCTAAAGTCACCTTGGGCAGGAAATCACATATTTTGTTAGCCAAAACTCAAACTAAGATAGAGGTGAAAAATGGTAAACAAGAGATAATTGGTAGGGCCCTTAGAGCAGGGAAGGCCCAAGCCAAGGTCTCCTGATGCTGTTTTTCTCCTTCAACATGAGGGGTTTGAGGAGCTCCTCTAAAATAAAAGCTCTCAAGCAAAGGATTGTTATCCTTAAGCCTGCGATCATTCTCCTCCAGGAAACCATGATGGAGGGTTAAAAATCCAAGGAAGTCCTAGATTCGTGGCTCAAATACTGGATTTTTTCATATATAAGTTCGGAGCGACACTTTGGGGGTTTGGTAACTACATGGAACTAGGAGTTTGTTGAAATTGGGGTGGTGAAGCATAGAACATTGCTAAAAAAAGTACTGGAAGAGAAAGCCACTGGAGAACACTTTGTATTATACAATGTCTATGGCCCTTATTAGGATAGGAAAGGTTTATGGGAATCCTTTTTTTCATCAATACTTTTGGAGCCAAAAAACGCGATCCTAGGAGGGGATTTGAACCTTACTTTGTTAGAAAAAGAAATATGGCGATAAAAAACTCATCAAGATAGTCAAACTTTTGTATTTGTCATGTTGTTTGATTCCAAAGAATTGGTCGACTTGCAACCTCTAAAACTAACCCTGACTTGAAGGAATAATAGATGTGGGGAACATGCTATCTCCAAAAGGTTAAACAGATTCTTGATTTCAGAAAACCTTCTCTTAGGGTCTCTATAGTGAAAACCTGGGTGGATGTGAGAGGGTTATTGAATCACCTCCCAATACTCTTACGGCTCCAAATACCAGAGCCCAAGACGACCAATCCATTCAAATTTAACCCTGCATGGATTCAGGAAGATGATTATCAAAAGCTGGTAGGGGATACATGGAATCCTTTGGAGGATATCCCCAATGTCTCCTACATGAAAAAATTTGCAGAAAATATTCAAAGAACAAAGAAGGAGAAAAAAAATTGGGCAAATATTTACATGGCCAACTAACAGAAACAACTCAAAGACTCGTTGAACTTAATTAAAAAATGATTTACATCCAAAACAACTCCAGAATTTTCACAGAGGAATAACTAAAAGAAGTTCGGGAAAATGAGCTAAAAGGGGAAGAACTGTTGTCTAAGGAGGAGGAACTCTTAATATTAAAAAGTAGGGCCATATGGATCAAAAAATGAGATAACAATACAAAAATTTTCCATAGATTTTCCACACATAGAAGGAACATGAACACAATTTCGGCAATTAAAGACATGAATGGGGACTTGGTATTTTCTTTCAAGGAAAAAGAGGAGGCTTGGGAAAGGTTTTTCAAAAACATCTTTTCGAAACTAGAAGGATGTAACATGCAAGAAATATTGAAATTCATTATCTTGTTTCCAAGGTTGATAAATGACGAAATGAACCAATCCCTGAAAGAATAAGTTTGAGAAGAAGAGCTGGAAAAAATAGTATACTCCTTCCAAAAAGGTAAGAGCCTTGGTTTGGATGGTTTTACTATTGAATTTTTTCAAGGTTTATTTGAACTAGTGAAAGGAGATTTGCTTAAGGTAGTTTAAGAGTCTTAAAGGGTCAGGAAGGTATTGGGGGCCCTGAACTCAACCTTCTTGGATCTCATCCCAAAAAAACAAAAATCCTCCTCCTTTGAAGATTTTAGGCCAATATCATGTTCTAATGTGGTATACAAGATAATTGCCAATATTTTAGCGCAACATCTTAAGCCAATTTTAGGTGAAATCATCATAGAGGAGAAGTTTGGGTTTCTCTTTAACTGGTAAATCCATGATGTGCTGTCTCTGTCTCAAGAGGAAATCCACACCATCATTAGATGTAACAGTAAATCGTTTGCTTTAAACTTGGATCTCTCAAAGGCCTATGATAGGCTTAGTTGGACCTTCCTAAGGTTACTAATGATTCACATTGAGATGGATTCAGAAACAGTCAACTGGAAAATGGGGTGTGTCCAATCAACCTCTTTTGTAGTGCTAATAAATGGCTCCCCCTCCAATTTTCTTAGGTCCTCAAGAGGCATAAGACAAGGATTCCCTCTTCCACCTTTTTAATTCCTTCTGGTCATTGATGCCCTAAGCAGAATTACACATCATGTTAAGAGGGAAGGATCTTATAAAGGAGTTAAGGTGACCAGATGTAAATAACTATCCCACATTTTTTTTGTGGATGATGTGGTACTGATGGGCGAAGGAACATGGGAAAATATCAAAGAAGCTGAATAGGTATTGGACTTGTATAAGAAGGTGACAAGAATGCATATCAATGTAGATAAGTCCATCCTCTCATAAAATGGTCTCCCTGATATAGTAAGCAGTAGGCTAAGCTTTGAATTCCCTTATCCAATAAATCCTATGACTGCAGGTTTCAAATATTTAGGGTTTGTTTTCAAACCTAATCCTTATCCCTTTAAGGATTGGATGTGGTTATACAAAAAGATTGAAGGCTGAATTGGGTGTTGGACCAACAAGTTCTTGTCAAGAGGAGGAAGGTTGGTTCTACTTAAGGCAGTTTTACAAAGTATACCTGTATACTGGGCCACAATTGCGTATATCCCTAAAGGCATTCTAAAAAAATTAAGGAAAACATTGTTCTCCTTTTTATGGTCATCTATTAAATAGTCCAAAGGAATCCCTTTGGAAAAATGGAAAACTCTAGCTAATCTCAAAGAATTGGGTGGATGGGGTATCAAGAACCCATTCCTTTTCTGCCAATATCTAATGCAAAAAATCCGTGGCACTTAATAAATAATCCTGATTCTTTCTAGGGGGAGCTCTAAACTTCCAAATATCACCCTAATGGCTCCATCCAAGAGTGGATAAGGAAACATGATAAATCTTTCAAGAATGGTTCTATAGGTTGGAAAGCACTAGTGCTCACATTCCCTCAAGTAGGGAAAAGGATTGCTTGGTCTGTAGGAAATGGGAAAGAAGTTAAGGTAGGGGAAGGCCCTTGGGTAGGAGTAGGGGAGAGATTCAAGTTATAAGATGCCCTAATTGAGAATCTCGGATGCTTAGTGATCTCGAATCTAAGCCAATATTGATCACTAACCCTACAGAGGGAAACTCGATGGAAGAATTATGAAGATCTAGGTATAGAAGAAGGACTTAAGGGAGAATTGAACGAGTTTGTATCACTCCTGTAGTATTGCTTTATCCATATGAAGGAAGAGGAAAAAGATAAATTGGTAATGGACAAAAAACCTTGCTACAGGGGATTTCACAGCCAAACTAGGATATACGAGTTGGGATTTAGAGTACTACCAAGGAGAGAAAATGGAATGGTGGAAACAAGTGTGTAAGAGTGAAGGCCCCTTCAAGGAAAAGATAACTCTTTGGCTGGCACTTAACACAAATTTCTTAACTTGGGAAAATATTTAAAAAAGAGGTTGGAATGGTCCAAGATGGTGTGCATTGTGTCATTCAGATGAGGAAACTGGTTGTCATTTGTTTGATGTTTGTTCTTATGCAGAAAAATTCTTGAAGGAAGCGTGCAGGAACTAAAGTTTCAAGGGACGTAGGGGACTTCTCTTGAACAAAAGTACTATGCTTGGTGGGTCGAAAGATTGGTATGTTTATTTAGTGCACTTCCATCCTTTTTAGTATATGGGAATTGGTGGGCTCGAAATACTGCTATCTCCAATAAAAAAATTGATTCCTCATGCTGTAACGACGACTCTTGTGGTGCAGTGGACCAGGGAGCATAAATCTAAAGAAAAAGAGACCAAAAAAAGGATAATAGGTCCTCCATAAATAAATAAAGCAATTCTTTGGGCTCTCTTTGATGGTGCAAGTTAAGGAGATCCTCCCTCAGGAGGTTCAAGTAGAGTGATATACTTGTGTGGAAAACATAAGGTGCAAGAAAAATACGCTCCTGGGAATCACACCAATAACAAGGTAGAACTAGCAGCTCTACACATTGTCTTTGATTTGGCTATTAGCAGTAACATATCCCATTTACAAGTATTTGGGGACTCAAAGATGGTGGTTGACTGGGTCAACAAAAATATTCAGATTACTTTTCCACACCTTCAACAGTTGATGAGAGAAATTAGAAGGGTTTTGGACCTTTCCTCAGACTTCGGCATAAATCACATTTACGAAGAGTTAAACGTGGAGGCAGACGATTTGTCCAAGCTCGCTTTGCTACTAGCTCCCACGGGGGCTTCACTTGTTGGTCAATATCCTATCATGTTAGTTCATATTGTGGGTTTTAAAATTATCAAAAATCAAACCAATATATTGCAGGTATTGGGGGGATGAGGGGTTTAGGTGGGGGTGGGTAGGGTGGTTTATAAAGATTGAGGTATAAAAATGGGTGGGGAGGAGGTTTTAAGTATTGGAAGGGGGTTTCAACAAAAAGAGTTTGGGTCAATATCTCTCGAAATTAAGAGTATTCTTTAATATCATACGATCGCACGTGCTATGTGAGAGGTTCACTAAGTGAAGTCCCGGTGCTAGCTCCAAGGCATCTGGATACAGAGGAAATAAAACAAACTTAGAAGTTTCATGTCTTATTTTTGTTAAATTTGTTAACTGTAATCGAGACAAAAGATGACTGTGTAAAATGGATACTGGATTGTTTGGTTTGTAAGAAAAGTTTAGGCCAAGGGTGCAATCCATTCTATCTTGTTT
>LPNX010696391.1:187753-203347 GCA_001517045.1 Pseudotsuga menziesii | reverse complement strand
ATATAAAGAGAGAGAGAGAGAGGGAGATATCAATGCTTCAAGTCTTGACTAGTCTAGTTATTGCATAAAAGACAGTGAGGTTCTCTACAATCATGTTTATGGAGCGAGCTAAAAACCATATTGGTGAATACAATAATGGATAAATGCAATTTTTGACAATGAAAATTTTAAAATTTTGTAAATTTTATCTATGCAGGTGGATTCTATAAAGGGGGTCTTTGAATCCATTTACATCATTAAAATTTACTAAATTATAGAAAATGAAAATCTTATGGGTCGGTCTCCTCTTCGAGCACATGATGATCATGCATTAAAAGATGATGTTGATGACAATAATCATCATCATTGCAAACTAATTAGGTATATTACAACTACAATATTGTGCAGAAATATGTTATATATAACTAGAAATCTTATATTATATTATATATAGGCACCCTTTCATGTGTAACGTATAAGGAAATATTTAAATAAGACATATTATATAATTATTCACTTAGAATGCCTAGTCACATTTTCTATCTCATGACTAAATTCGTCATTTTTAGTTGTGATCACTTAAAATTGTAAGTTTGGTCATATTTCACTTAAAAACACTACGATAACAAGCTTTTTATGGTTTATTCATTTATTTCACATAATAACAAAGTTTTTTTGGGTCATTTCGTCGCTTATCATCAATCTTTCTATTATTGAAAAAAACAACTAATTTAAAACCAAAAATTTATATAATTGTACAACTCCAGTTCATATGATGTCCAAATCATACAATTCGAAAATATGATATGGCGTCAATGTTCATACAGTTTATATATATATATATATATATATATATATATATATATAGGGGAATCGACAATTGGGGACGGGCTGGTACTTGCGTGACAGATGGTCCAAGGATCCAATCCTGCTACCACTATACCCTTAGGTGCATCCACAGGGCTCGAACCATGGCGCACGAGTAAATTTGGGGGGATTTGAACACGAGACCTTCCATTTACAACCAATTTCAACAATTCCACTTTACCACTTGCTCTCTCCCCTCATGAGCTTACAATTTACAAATATTATTACATATGATGTACAAATTAAATTTGTATATCCTTTGATTCCCCTCAAATATACACTTACAACCTTCGAAAATGTGACACAATTTTAATCTTCAAGTCTCTTTGATATCCTATAAAGTTCCTCGTACCATCACTCAACAAACCAATCCTTAGGGCCTTCAGTTGCGTTGGGTTTATCTTTCTTTAGAACCAAAATCTCATACCATATAAAAAAAAAAACTAAAAACCAAAATCTCATACTATATCAAAAAAAAAAAATAGAAAAAAGATTAAAAAAAGTTTGATACATAATATGAGAGAACCCTCAAAATTATTAGATAGAATAGGTCTCACATTTCAAAAAAAATACATAATAACTTTCCCGTTTAATCACATTTATTAAGTTAAACACACCCAAACATACTTTTTATTTATTTATATATAAACTTGTATTTATTACTCGACATAATAATAATTATAAACAAACTTAATTTGTTTTTTCTTAACTTTAAAATATACTTTAATAAAAGAATTTAAACATAATATTAATAAATAAATAAAATAATATTTTCTCTAATTATTACTTTAAAATAAACTTTAATATAACTTTTTATTTATTTAAATATAAACTCATATAATGACAAACATAATATTAATCATACTAACACCTCATTGCATAAGAAAACAAACTTACATTTTTTCCATTTAATTTTATTTCTTGATTTAAAACTTCCTTTCACATACTTTTTTTATTGATTTAAATATGCACTCTAGTTTAGCATGGTATTAATCATGCTAACACCTCATTGCATACGAAATCAAATTTAGTTTTTTTTTTCTTATGAAACGTTGTTCATTTATAAATTAAATCCATTAATTACACTAACACTTATATTAAAATAAAGTTATTAGTTTTCGCTTAATTGTTAGGGCCTATATAATGTTGAAATTTGACGGATAACTAATTGTTATTTGCCATTTTACATGTCAAAATATCACCACTATAAAATTAAACCATATTAATGAAGTGTGAATTCTAATTTTACTCGTCATTTTGAAGTGCATTTTTATTTTTACACGTTATTGATGATTACTAACGTTGAATCAGACCAACTTTTGTCTATCGAACCTTAAGAAAGATAATACTTGGTTTACTTTAAAAGCTTGTTCCTTGTGCTAAAAAATATTTCCATGAAGCGTTACAAACTCACTTTAGTTTTGGCAAGTTAGGTGGTTATAAAGGTTAGCATTATATAGAAAATACTATGAAACTCAGATCTAATGTATGGTGTATGCAGAGCATTCTAAGAGAAAGTGATTTTCATCCTCAATGCTCACAGAATCACACAAATGGAAAGCCATTTCCAACCATGGAGTTTTAGGAATAGACCAACGGCCTATTTCACTATGGAGTTCATGAGAGTCCGTTCTAATCTTGCATATACTATTTTTCTTTGGTGACCTCATTACTACCAAGAGATACTTTTGATCTTCCAAATTAGGATTAATGCCCTCCTTAGAGTATCTTATTTTTCTCTTAACCGCTAAATTCTCCTCACAACACATTTTCTCTTTAAACTTCAAAGTAATAATATTTTTGACATTATCAATGTTCTGCAAAATGTTGTTTTCATCAATGCCCCAATGGTTTAACCAAACCGTGGTATCTTTACTCCAGCACCACTTGAGGCGTAGTTGGTTTTGACTTGATTTTAAATCGATTTTAGGAAGTCTTGTGTTTTCCATGTTATTTATCTTATGCTTGTGCATCAGGTAGCTAGTCATAGCCATGCTCTCAATGGGTGAAATAACCACTTCTATGAGGAGAATATGATAAGATGTATTTATTTTAATTTTTAGGTTATAAGTTATAAACCGCTTCTGGATCTGCTCAATCTTCCTTCAATATTCTCTAGAAATGTTGAACATTGATACTTCACAACCATACAAGATAACAAGTATGACAAGAGTTTCAAAGATGAACTTATTTTTATTCCACATAATCAGATTAGTTTATTTAGAGTTATTTTCAATACCACAATAAGCTTTCCACCCTCCATTAATCCTTTTCTCAATGATGTAGTTCCAACTAATCTTGTGATGAATATAAATTTTGAGATACTTGTAAGAAGTCACTTCCTCTAGATTTCTATTATCATAAATAAAATTTGTATTGGTGTCTTTCTTAGATTTTAAAATCATTATTTTTGTCTTGACGGTATTAATAGTCATACCCATGTTAGAATTCATAATTGATTATCGAGATCGGAAGGACGCCTTACCATATGAAAAATATCATTAACATAAAGTAGGAGGATGATAACTATCCTAGCTAAGATTGTATCGAGGTAACATGCTTCTTCTAAACACCTTTCTAGCTTATCAATGTAAATGTCAAAAAGGGTAGGGGGATGGGGTAGGCTTGTTTAACTCCAATATTACAATTTATATCTATTGTCCACCCCTCATTATTGTTAAACTTGGCAATAACCTTTATGTATAACCTTATCGCGGTAGCTCTGAACTCAAAATGAATCTTAAGCTCCTCTAGCCTATTCAACATGTTGTTTCTAGAAACCGTATCAAAAGATTTTATAAAATTCACAAAGCTACAAAATAGGCTAGACTTATTATTACAAGATTCCTCTGCAATGATCCTAAGCATAACGAGATGGTCCGTGATTGAATGATTCCTTCTAAAACTTGCTTGGACTTTAACTCGATTACCTTCCATTTCTAGCCATTCATTGATCTTCTTTTCTAAGGTAATATCATATAAGTTAGCTAATAGAACGGTTTAATCATAATAGTCTGATAATTAGAGGGTCATTTTTATCACCAGTTTTGAAAATAGGAATAATGTGACTTTGAGTCCAAGGTGTAGGAAACCCAAGCGCACATGCACATACACAAACATATAGCTATATAGCTATAGTAATGTAATAGTAATAGATATATCAATGTTATCTATTACTAATTAGTTGTTAGTAATATATATATATTTCTAATATGAAAATATTGATTTTTGTCATGGGCTTGTCGTCTCCTCTTGTTAGGTGAATTTGACTAGGTTATGGTTTTTTGGGCCCATGGTATTTAGTGGGCCATAATAATGGCTTATTGCGCAAAGAGACGCTTTCTCCAACCCAAAGTAGATGAGATGTACCATATTTGTCACGTTGACGTGGCACATGTCAACTCCAAAAACAAGTGAATGAGACGTAACATGTCTCTCACATGTCGTCTCCAAAAAAATATTTATAAAACACATTATGTGTGTGTGTGTGTATTTCAATTTCAAATTTAAATTCAATACCTAAACAACTTTAGACATTACTATTAGAGGATATTTCAATTTAAAATGGGCCTTCCAAAAGTAATACAAATTCCATGTCATCATGTATTATCCAATGAAAATGCTTTAAAATTAAAAAAGGGAGCACCTCATAAACAATTTTTTAATATAAATTTGGGATAGGTATCATAAAAAAAACTACTTTTTTGTTCGTATTTTCGACATATCTCTGTGTGTTTTTACTCAAATTTCGATTGAGAGAGCTCTTTGGATGCAGAATTTAATTCTGCATCCAATGAGTACCCACTTGGCATACTTTCGACGGGCCCCGCTACCCCAAAAACAAGAAATACTTGAAAAGCATGATGATCATCACATTTTTCAGGTATTTCTTGTTTTTGGGGTAGCGGGGCTTGTCAAAAGTATGCTGAGTGGATACTCGTTGGATGCGGAATTTAATTCCGCATCCAATGAGCTCTCTCAATCGAAATTTGAGTAAAAACACAGGGAGATATGTCGAAAATACGAACAAAAAAATAGTTTTTTCCTTTCTTACTCCAAAATTAATAAATATTATTTTATTATTTTAACTATTATTTTATTAATTTTCCTTAGGAGGCCCATTTTGAGTTGAAATTTCCTCTAATTGAATATCTCAGTGAAAAAGTTTAATTTCATATTCTAAGTATGAGTCTAGGCATATTGTAAGAATATATGGATAAATTTTGAAAGCTAGACTCATTTCTAAGGCTAATATATTTTGTAATACACCATATTTCCACTATTTTTGTTTCTATTGGATAATTCCAAAATGAAATTACTCTAATTCCAAATTAACAATTTCATTATAATAAAACTGCAATTAAATATGTTTCAAATTCATGAACCAATCAATTATTAGATAAACCACACCTTACACTGCAACTTCCTTTCCAAAAAGGAGTTTATGAGATGAGAATACAATTTACCTACATGCTTATTCATGTTTATCTGAAACCAAACAAAGTTAACCTACCAGCCCATTCACATTTAGTTCAAATTTGCGTGTCGTTCCTTCTCAAAGAAATTGTCAAAACAAATTGTGTAGAAGTTGTTTTCAATCCCTAGACTTCATTTTTACTACTGACGTCAAGTTTCTTTCTAGATCTCAAAGCTCGCATGCGGTGTTCTAAATAGTGCAACTGAATGGAGAGGTTTAAATCTGCCAACCTCCAAGCACACTTAAAGTTGATGTGTTTTAGGTCTAAAGTTTTCCTATGTTATCTAGGGTAAATGGTGTGATTCAAATGAAACTACAATTCGTACCTAAGTGATATTTAATTTATTCTATATAAATTTGGACATGGTCCCTAAATTAATCCGAACCATCTCTACCAATTTAAACCATGTGTTTCTGGCACCAACTAACTAGCAAGCATTGTATCCAATTTATACCGGGTCGACATGATGGCAATTCAGAGATGAATTGGAAATTATACTCCATAGATAAGGGCACATCCAAGCAATTTATCCTCATTTTATAGAGTTATTTTAACCGTTTTCCACCTCGATATTTTTCCATTATGTTGGTGTATTTTAGAGGCTTTTCTCTCTCACCCAGTATTCTACCTATGCTTGGTAAGTTTGGAGGAGGCCTGGTTTTCTCCATAACGGTCAAACACTATCAATGGATCAGGATCCATTCCAATATGGGCAAACTTAGTTTTAATAAGGTTTCTATTAATTTTGTTTTTATATGGTATTAATATTTAACAGCCTTTATGTATCCATAATGTTATAATATTCTTTCCATTTAATAGGTATCAAATAATGTATGAACATACAAATTGTCACGGACCAAAGGGATCAAATTTGTTTATCCAGAAGCTTTATTTAAGGCCTAAATTTGAGGAAGGTTTGCATCTCAAAGAATTTGATCACTCTAGGAATTTGATAGAGCCAAAGTTAAGATGGATCTATGGTGGTTATATTTATTGTGAACATGTCTATTTAAATATTTCCACTATAAGTATTCTTTCTCTTTATGTGTGTATTTGTTGAAGCATTATATTTGTTAGATTTTTTTGTTTATTATATTTTTGTAAACTTTGTATTTATATATTATATAAGAAAAAATGTGAGAATTCCATATTTCATATATTTATTATAAATATTATTTAAAAAAATCAAATATTATTATGATACCTAAATTTAAGATTTAAGTATCAAATAAAAGACAATTTTAAAAATAAAACCCCAGGCCCATTAGATTTCTTCCACATTTACCTATTTCTAGTAAGACAAAACTACTATGCAATGCAATTGTTAATAAACTATCATAACCATATTAATTAACAAGATGGCTTACTTACACCGATCCACATCATTATTATTTCTTACCACCTCATATACCGCCATCATCAATGTATGTAAACCATATTATTAATTAAGATGGTTATGTTAGTTGACTCCTTTGTTAGAGAATAATAATTATTATTATTATAATAAAAAATAAAAATAATTTTTTATAATGAATAATAAAAAATAAACTATTATCTATATATATATATATAGTGGAGTGGTCTAAAAACAAAATCATAATTTATCTATATTAATGGTGATTTTGACCACATTTGGGGAACCCAAAATTCAAGAAATTATTTATAAGTTGGATTTTAAAAAATTTCAACCCTTCCCACCCAAATCCTAGAATTTTTAGACTAAGTGTTTTCTGTGGATTTTGCTTATAATTGAATCCATAAATAGATCCAACCCCCTCTAATATTCTCATGGAACTTAGATTATGTAATTTCCATAGCTAATATATTTGATTCTAATATTTTTTACAGATTTCCAACTATACTCAGAACAACACAAAATGAAAAATATACTTGGAAAATGTTGAAAACACACACATAATAATAATAATAGACAAAACAATAAATAATAATAATCATTTTCGAATAATAACAATAATAATAATATGAGTAGTCTATTTGTTAGAAGCTTTAAACTTTCCCTTGAATTTTTTATTCAAATTCTACTAATTTGCTTCCACAAAATCTCAATTTTGAAGTGCCCAAATCATATTTTTGGATGCATGAATGGATTATACAAGTTATCATATGTTTTTCAAGAATTAATCTAAAATTCATACATTATTATGTGAAAAACTAAGCGAGAAAAAAAACTAAGAAAAGTTAAAAACTTCTATAGAGTACGCCATAATAATATCCACTTAGG
This sequence comes from Pseudotsuga menziesii, assembly GCA_001517045.1. Taxonomy (NCBI): domain Eukaryota; kingdom Viridiplantae; phylum Streptophyta; class Pinopsida; order Pinales; family Pinaceae; genus Pseudotsuga; species Pseudotsuga menziesii. The sequence goes on along the minus strand of LPNX010696391.1, from coordinate 195,781 downwards.
ATGATAATAAAAATAAAAATAAAACAATTAATATTACAATATATTTTTGGTTTTTTAGAAAATAGGATATATTTTAGGATGCTCAATCCATTTATGTATTGGAAAACATGATTTAAACATTTAAAAATTCAGATTCAAAAAATTCAATTAATAATTACTACAAGGTCCGAAATTATTTAACAAATAGACTACTCCTTTTTAATATATTTAAATAAAAATATTAATAAAAAAATATAATTGATAAATAATTAATTAAATATTCAATAAAATAAAGTAATATAAATAAAAATATTAATAAATAAAAAATCTAAATTATTATTATTTATTTAAAACACGCTTTGGCATACATTTTGTTTATTATGTCCCCAACAAGGGGATATATATGAATCATTGAGGCCTATTAATTCGGGGTTTACATGAGAATTTTTTTTTTGTTTTATAAATTTTTGCATAGTTTAATTTTCAGGTGTATTAAATAATATTTTTTAAACTATTTTTTCTACATGTTCATTGGTTTTTGTAAGTAACGTTTCTCTAGGTTCGTGTGCCCCAAGACCTGGCGACAGGCTCTCGTTAGCAAAGTTTTAATACAATCAAAATTTTAATGCAACAATAATGTCAATCAACAAATAAGCTCAATGAAATTAATGGAATTCGGTGCACTTAAGGATGTGCATAATAATTACTATGCATTAATACCCTTGATACCTTGGATCACAATCTTTTGGATTCCACCCAGTCTTTAGGATGCCCTTGCATTAAGTCATCTAGTCTTTTCAATGCCACGCAGCCATTGCTCCAGTCCTCTAGATTCCCACCCTGTTAAACCTTCTTTCCTTCGATTGTTCGTTCTTGTAAGAAAGTACAACATCGAGGCCTTCGTGTCAAAAACCCTAAATTCAAGCCTCTGATGGAGTGCATGGACACCAAGTGTCTTTCTCCATACATGTACTCATATCAAATCCACTTGACATTGTCCTTCTCCTTCCTTGCACACTCTCATTATGTAAGAAGCTCATCATCCTCTGTCCAATTTAGTGGATCCATGGGAACTAAATTAAATTTATCGATCTCATTTGATTGAGTGTCTCATAAGAACAAATAAGGTTCTATTTTTTATAATATGCTCCTTTGTGTTTCCTTACTGGTGTGATGTGCTTAGGTGGTAATTCTGTAGGATTAGCATATATAACAATTGATGCTGATGTGCTGAATTGAGTGATTACATGATTGCTACGAAATGCCACAGAGTTGGAATTCTAATTTATAAGGGTTAGCTGGGGTTATTCAAGCTCTATGGTGAATTGAGCAAGTGAATGAATGAAATATTGAACAATTACGTGGCTATGGTATCGCTTATGATTATTCGGTGCTAGTGATAAGATTTCTGATTACCAAGGACCCGGAGGAACTTTCCCAAGGCACGAGGGAAAGGGGTGAGCACATCAATCTTTATCATAAACTCAACATGAGCAAGTATTGCCGCATAAAAAAAGATAGCTCATCATCCTTTGTTCGATTTAGTGTATCGGTGGGAATTGAATTAAATTTATCGATCTCAACTCGAAAATGACTATCCATTCTGCAATTTTGCTGTCACAGTTGTCTTAATGTTTCAAGGGGAAAGTGGGTTTGCAAAGTACAATGAAGAGGAAGAGCATTTGGATTCTACAAGGTAAATAGAAGCACTACACTATCTAGAAATATAAAATACACATTTGAATTACTTTTTCTTTGAATGTCAATAAAGTTTGCTTTCTCTTGCGAACATGCTTTTGTTATAGATGGAAAGTTGCAAAGCATTTTCTTCTCAGCATTCTTTGTGACCAAACAATTAACAGCTGGATATAACGCTGCTCGATATAGAATCATTCTCTAGAAATATATAAATAAGTATTCTACTAGATACAATACATTATCTAGAAATACATAAAATAAATATTGTGAATTTCCTTTTCTCTGAATATCAATAAAGCTTGCTTGCACACAAACAATTGTTATTGACTGAAAGTTGCAAAGTGCAGAAGTGGAAGTTTATCTATCACAAATTACAAGTGCATATGGTGGTCGTCTGCCACCAAAAGTAATTAATTTGCATTGTTAATATCCAATCCCTTTAAATGTCGACAAAGACTTGGTTCTCATGATTCTAATTTGTAGTCATGATGTGTGATTTCATCATCAAAAGCATTTTGATCATGGGAGGCGGCGAAGTATCCACAGCCAGGAGTTACTATGGCATAAAAACGTCAAGAAAGAGATGATGTGTGACATCGATAAGGTATAATAGTTGGTGTTCATTAATTTATGGTTTTATTATTTTTATTTTGAATTTTTCTACGTGGAATACTATGTCTTCAATTGAATATTGAGTGAGAACTTGTGCTAGTGCACTCTCGTTGAATCAATATTGCTGGCTTTCTTTTGTTGTTGGTGTGTGAAGTATTGCACCACTTGAAGACTCTTGTTGCACTCGTGACTGTTTTTTCCTACGTTGATATTGTACACCATTGAGAAGTTGTGTTGAAGACTTCTGCATTCTAATTGAAGTTGTTGTAAAGTAAAATATTGAAAACCTTGTATTGAATGGAGCTGCGCAAAATCTTGTGAACGGTATTTCCCATCACTCAAAAATATTGTTGGTGGTTGGATTAGATTGGTGTATGGTTGCTCCTCCACACATGTTCAAAGGTGGCGACTTCCATTATAAAACTCTTTAATTACAGTAGATTATATAAATGCATATTCAATGCAATGTATGGCATTAATTACAGTGGATTATATAAATGCATATTCAATGCAATGTATGGTAACATTGGTTTAAACACAACACATAAATACATGTCCTCTTCAAAGGCAAGTGAGAGGTAAAGTTATTGATTTTTTTCAAGTCAAAGAGAAATATGGATATTAATGTTAGTTAATCACTTCAACTTATGTATCCTTAGATTAGTATTATGTACACAATTAAGAATTTTACTATATTCAATGGTGATTTTTTTTTTCAATTACTTGTGATATTTGAATGGAATTTCCTAGCATTCTTATGGAATTTGATACTTTTATATGGATTCAAAGGTTAGTTGGGCAATTCAATATAATAGAATTTTATCATATATTTCACAAATAGAACTTATAAGTGCACATAATGGAAAATCAAGAAACTATAATTGTTTTTTAATGGAATTCGATCTATTGAAGGATGTGCATAATAATTACTATGTATTGATACCCGTAATTTGAAAATAAGTAGATGCATGCATGAATGAACTATACATGTTTTGGTTGCATATTAGTTTCTCTCCTCCCTAAGTCATATCTTTGATTGTATGAGAGTTGCCTATGTTTTGAGCAAGGGTTGCAGCAAATGCTCTACTTCTATTGGCACGCCTACACATAGCCCTACTCTACCCTTCTTTGTAGACGACTTGATTGCAATGAACTGTAATCTTTTTCGTTTTGCATAAAGTTTGTTCCAAAATCTAGATGCTCTCTCTACATCACCGATACAATATGAATTATGTGCTTTTCCATTCATGTTGCATTTGATTGGCAATTTCTCCTTATTTGATCAGAAAGAAATGTGACAATCATGTAACTGACCTTGGATCCCATTACTCAATTCAACATGGTAAGAATCCTGGATTACTACTTCACTGCAAGGACAAGGCTACCACCCAAAAGGTGAGCAGAGCACAAGGTATCTAGGTATATATGTTTCCGCCCATAAAGAAAGATTTGATTTTATGGTGTTATGAGAGCTAGATATAATGGACATGGGAAGCTCAAAACAATGTGTCACTCACAAGTTCAACTATTTTGTGCACAAAAATTGAAATTCTATAATTTCTCATATCATATCTATCTAATGCACATGAGCCCAGGTTTTGAATCTCCTTATATCTTTCTTTTGTCATTTAACATTTAGTTTTCCCACATTAATTTACAGTTGGGAGGTCTCTAATGCTTAGATAATTCTAATGAGTGAATTATATTGGTATTTTAGTATGTGGTTGTGCAAATTCGAGTCTTAGGGTTCCTCTAGTCTGAGTTTTCTCACAAGTACATCACTAATTTTGGCTAATTTTATTTTGTTTTGATAATGAAACGATTTTGATTTTGATAGTGAAACGATTTTGATTTTGATAATGGAACCAACAACTGGACCAGTTACAGAAGCATGAGTGTAATCCTGCCAATAGAGAGTCAAGATAATGGCAACAAATATCAGGAGAGTCAGGATAATGAGATTGCTCAAGAGGCAAACTCATGGCAAATTTATTTAACAGATCTAATTCAAGCCTATAAATCTATTAGAAAACACATAGATGTAATTAGTTACTATGTTCGTGGAGAATGAAGAATTGATGTAACTACACAAAATTGATGGGAAAATTGCTAATCACCTCAGAGAAAGTGTATTCATGGTTGGTGTGCTAAGCTATGCAAAATGATGGAATAGCCTACCCATTAGGAAAATAGAGTCCATCGGTACAATTTTCATGAGTTTTTGAGTTGGTTAACATAAAACCAACACATTCTAAACTTTAAAATTGAACTTCTACTGAATCATAGATGCCTAGCCCCGGGACTGCCAAATGTTATGGATTTATTCTTTCAATGTTTTTATTAAAGTAACTCGAACCTAAACCAGTAATTTCCAAATTGTAGTGACAACAAATATTTTTCAGAAGTTATTTTGTGATTGTTTGAATACTTTGGCTGTCAAAATATAAGAAATGCAACAGTTGGATCATTAGCATTTAAGCTGTTGACAGGTTACGGCTCCTCATAGGTCATACCCTACTATCTCGGTCCCGTACTAGTCATGTTGATCTGGAGCATCTATGCGGAATTAATACCATTACATTGCTTGATGAACAAGTAACCTTTGATGCTGATTGGAGTGCTAGTTATATGCTTCAAATATCCTAATTCATCCTCCCTCCACAAAAGTTCCTTCACATGCTGATTTTATCCCTTTTGGGTCTCGATCCATGACTGGACTTCAAATCGAGCAAAGGAATGGGATGTTGGCATGGATGATGGAACAACGAGCTCTTGATGTCGCTTCCCCTTAGATTATGCATTCCTTTTGTCAGTATTACATTTATACCCATTTAGAGTGAGCATGTCTTTTGTGAGTATTACATTTAGAGTGAGTATGCGTTTTGTGAGTATTACATTTAGACTAAGCAGGCCTATTGTGAGTGCGTTATCCTTAAAGTAAGCAGCTTGCTTCTTACCTTAACTTAGGATAGTCCATGCTGCAACACTTTGCTCGGGTCCCCCGACCCCCATATCCTTCGACTAATTTTGGATGGCACTTAGCATACCATGGGTTCCTTGGGTACTGCAACTTTGAATTTGCAATGCAAGAGGTCTTCTCTCGAACTCCTGAGATCTTCTCTTAGCCTTCATTAACCTTGTGATCTTCCTCTCTCTGCCTTCATCGACCTTGCAACCAAACATTTCTCTATTGATACCTGGATCTCGATCTTCTTGTGACCTGATAACAAAGAATTTTCTTTACGAGTGCGTACATATATTATTCCTAGTTCAAATTTAGAATAAGATTATAACTTCCATAACCTAGAGAAGGAGACTTAAGAAGTGCCCTATGGATTGAAAGAAGAGCTAGGATATGCATTCGTGGGCCCTTGCAACTGTTGCATCCGATGAAAAGTAGGAGGATTACCTATCATCTTAAGATAAAGTTGTAAATACTATTTCATCCACATATTATATAGATATTATAGTGATTCATATTTTTTTGAATCAAGCTAGTAGGAATCCCATGCTTTTTTATTATGCTTTGCAATCCAGAGTGTTAATTTGCAATGTGTTGTTTACCTTGACATGGAATTCACATAATTCTTACGACTCATTATTTAGGATGGATATTTTGGAATGAATGGTGCCTTTGTTTAGAGTAGATTTCCTCTTCTAAAAAGGGACCCTTCATTTAATAATTATATGTAGTATTCAATGGAATACTTCATACGTTCTCTTTTACTTTCCTTTTCGTATAATGGTTACAATATTATGTTATTTTCCAGTATTTTTTGTAAGGGTATTTTTAAACATTTGATGTATTTTCCTTGAAAAATTGAATATAAGGTTTTCCAATTTTTTATGTGCCTAGGTAATATAGTTTTAATGTGCAGTCGCTATTTGTTTTCGGCATTTGCTATTTTTTCCAATATGCATTGCTATTTGTTTCAATATATTCCTATTTACTTCAATATGCATTCACTATTTGATTTACTATTATATATATATATATATATATATATATATATATATATCTGTGTGTGTGTATACATTTAACATTGATACTTGTATCTTTGTACTTAGATTAAACATTTAATATTATATTTCAATGTACATATATTTCAAAATGCATATATATATCTTTAGAATTGTATGTATATATATTTATGAATTTTGGCTATTTTTGTATGCACATTGTTTCCACTGTATGTAATATGACGTGAATATGACTAGCATTGTTTTATAGATTTTATGCATATATAGATTTCAATAATGTTTGAATGTTACGTTTTTAATATGCATTAACTATTTAATATTATTTTAATATCCATTGCTTATTCATTTTCAGGATTCACTATGTTGTAATATCCATTCACCGTAATAAAATGCTATATATTTTAGTATTAAAAATATCCATACATAATACCATAAGCATTCTATTCACTATTTAAGAAACCCGTTATTACGGTGTATATAGAGAGAACCATATGCATTCTATTCACTATTTGTTTATGTTTATGTTTTAACATTCAATACATTTAATATTTATATTAATGTGCATAGATTTAAATTTATATATATATATATATATATATATGTTTTGGTATTTATATTTGTGTGCATATATATCTTTATGAAATTGGGTTTTATATTTATGAAATTAGGTTTTATATTTATGAAATTGGGTTTTCATATTTCAAATATTTGGAATGTTTAGATATTTACATAAATTTATGTTTTAACTTGTTAAAGAATCAAAATTTTGGTGAAAACATTGGAAGAGTATTTATTATTTAAGTAAAAAGATGATTGCTTCAAGTTATACTTAAATAGTTTTATGGTATAGTTGTGTTAATACATGGTGATATTTATGGACATATCTTAAAATAGATTGAAGTGTTGTTTCTATTAAGTTATTTACTTTCTCATTTATGGAAGCAGTGTAATAACTTATTTTTAACTATTTCGTGTTCCCAAAATTTAAATTGCTAAGCTGAATTACTTGATATCTTTACAAATGCAATATTTGTTTTTATTTTTCTTCAATTAGAAATAATGTTGTCTTTTATATCATATAAGATGAGATGATATTCTGAAATTAAAACTCAATTTCAAAAAAAAATTGCATATTTTTATTCTACATCATTATCTAAGTTCATGTGCATTTCAGTGAAAGAATACAATGGGCATGGTTCCAAGAGATTTGTGATCATTACTGCAAATTTGTAGGTCAAACTTTTATTTTAGAATCTCAAATTCTTGGGGCTATTTTCCTCTTGTAGCGACATTATCATTTTCATGGCTCTTGTTAGGCATTAACATTGCCATTTTCATGGCTCCTTTTAGGCATTGCCATTTTTAGGGTCCTGTTATTATAACATATTGCATATGCTCATGAGATGTTTATTTTCCTCTTGTAGTGACATTATAATTTTCATGGCTCTTGTTAGGCATTGACATTGCCATTTTCATGGCTCTTTTTAGGCATTGCCATTTTTATGGGTCCTGTTATTATAACATATTTCATATGCTTATGAGATGCTTTGTCGTTAAAAAAATACATTAACATGGAAACAAGTTGGTTTCTTTGATAGTGACATCCACAGTAATGCTATATATAGAAAGTTTGTATTACTCAAGGATAAAACATAGATATATTATTGTTATCTTTAATAAAGGTATTGAATGAACATAGTTTATCTTTCCGAAGTTTGAATTGAAGGATATAGTTTATCTTTTTGAAATTTAAATGGA
>LPNX010696391.1:137501-173537 GCA_001517045.1 Pseudotsuga menziesii | reverse complement strand
ACTGGTGGGGCCTTGGCCTTGGGCTCCTCACCAGAAGACGAATACAATAACATTCAAAAGTTTACAGAGCATTCAGGGGTTTACAAGAGGGACATTACAATAGCAAAGGAGTTGGTGACTTCCTGTGAATAGATCTAAGCAGTTACATACAAAACTTACACAAACATGAGCACCTCGTCTATCCCTTCATGTTCTTTCCATCATATATCTTGTTAATTTTAGAGTCCAAAATACCTTTTTTGTTTTCTTGATACAAATAATAGTAATGCAACTTGTGAGGGGGAAATGTCTTTTGTTTATTATATAAACAAAGTAATTTATATATTCTACATATTATGCAACAACATGTATATTTGATTGTCCAAGTTAGATAAGATCATTTTGGATGTAGTCTCTGCCTTGAAGGAGCCAAATGGATCAAGCAAATCTGTGATTGCAATATGTATTGAGGTAATTATGTTTTACCCTTATTTATGCATGTTCTTGTATTATGAATATAATTCAATGGGAAGGTATCATTGTTGTGCTTAGGTGAGGTATATACTTTAGTTAGAAGGTAATGGGATCCGATGATATTTTCTTCATCTATGTTTTAATTCTATTTTTTCAATGTAGTTGTCTCTTTTAGAAATAGATTGTTAGTAAAACTCATTTATATAGAAAAAGAAATGAATACATTGAATGTCCATCAATTTTTCTATGTATCCTTCACATATGCTTTTCTCTGTTCTACTGTGTTCTTTTTCCAATTATGTTTTTTTGGTATTATCCTTATTTTCCTTTCAACTATTATCACAGAGATGTATAATAATGTATTGTTAATTTTTGACTTGTTTATTCAGTTTCTAATAGAGATTCTGGCATCTTACAATTTATCCATTTTTTAACCTTCATGAAATCCCATATGTTGAAATGTGATCAATATTCCTCCATGCTAAATTTTGCATTTCCAACACCAAACATATTAGGATTTGGTTCAAAAAATGACCAAATACATAGAGCAATTTGCAATTAGAGATTGAAATTCCTCATAGAAATATTAGCAACAAAATTCTGAGTATGTGTTGAGTATCACCTTTTGGTGTGCCCTCTCAAAGGTCTCCATAGGAACCAAGTAGCTACTCAAAAAAGTGTGATAAAAGACGTTCCTTTCATTTTTTCAATAATTGTGAAGTACATAATAACAATTAGACTCAACAATTTATAACATGTTTATCAAAACCATATAATCGTAGAAGTGACAACCCTCAACTTTCCCCTCTTTGTTATGTTTATACAAAAATAAGTGAAAGAAAATCTTGACTTTGCTTCAATCAAAACTAGGAATGCGCGCCATCCACTATGGAACAAACTAAAGATTCCGTTGTTGATTTTCTCCATCCCTTGTGACACCCTGTTGATCTTGATTTTGTCACTATTCTTGGCTTGTAATTTGATCTTTTGGCATCTATTTTGTCACGTTTTTGACATATTTCTTCTCACACAACTTATCATTCAACCCAAGGTACGAACGTATTTGGAATTTATGCAAGTCTTGGTTTATCTTTATTATTTCATGATTTTACTAAGCAATTATGTTATATTTAGAAATATGTCTGATATATGAATTTATTTTGCATATCATAGTATTTACACGATCCAACATTGGACACGAATTCACGCTATATATGCATAGAGCATATCCAGGTTTCCATTCATCCTCCCGATCATCTTACGCACTGTTAGTCTGCATATTCCCAAGTGATTAAAGTGAAAAACGGTCTCCAATTGTTCTGTTGTCCACGTGTTTGATGCTATGATGGTCCTTTCTCTGAGAAGGCTCGCCATCCTTCTTTCTCCATTTGACACCACAATCCAAGTCCACATTAATGAGAATCTATACACTGCAGTATGCACAAGGAGAACTAACACGTGAGAGAGCAAGAGGAAGACTGTGCATTGTCATATGGTTGTTTGTTGACCATACATATCAATGATTTTAGGAGAGTTCGACCATTGAAAGGGTCGAACTGCTCATCCTTGTAAAAAATATATATATAGTCACCTCCAAGCGAGAGCATAGAGTTAGCTAGTTTGTAAATCTATCAGTCAACATTGGAGAAGAAGCTCTATAAAAACTATGTCCTGAATGTTAATATAAGTTCTATTTTCGTTGCATATACATGTTCTTGTTCCTCTAAGTGATTGATTAAAATGCCCCCATGATTGCTGAGAGGGCCCCTCAACAACCAATGGTCTCCATTTCTGTGTGTGTTCTTGTTATCTCCTTTCTCGCAGATAAGTAGTTTCTATTTTTGTTTTGTTTATGAAAATTGGTTTCTTGTTAGTTGATTTTGTTCATTTCTTTGTTTCCTATAGCATATATTTCATTATGAGTAATGTTGTACTGTTAGTATAGTTTATATTTCTTGAATTAAAGGAACCGTTTGCACACATAGTTTATCTCTAGTTTCCTTTCCAATCTTTCTTCCAGCTTGTGGTTTAGTTTTATATTGATAATTACATATAGTTGGATTGCTTTAATATCTCATATTCAGTTTACAGTAGGTTTAGTTCCATTAATTCTTGTTTTTTTGTAGAATTACTTTGGTCATAGCTTAGTTTATTTCATAATGCAATAGACAATAGTTTCTCTATAATCATGAATTAGCATAAGTCATTCCACTATTACTTCAATTATTAACTAGGTTCAATTAATGTCCTTTATGCATCTTATTTTCATATGCACAAAATCAGTTGATATTTAGATCATCTAGTTCATTTATTTCCTAATTTCCATTGCTTTCCTCATACAGATGTTCATTAGGACCGTTCATTCAAGCTGTCATTCAACCCTTCCTCTAGCCTTTAATATTTCCCATTCTATTTTAAACCTGTTTAAATTTCTGTTTCTTTGGATTTTAAATTATGTTATTTTTTGTAATTAGAAAATGGTTATATATATAATTAGGACCTTAGTATAGACCATTAAAAGTATCTATCAAGTTCCATCCCTATGTTTCACTTCCTTTTACCTTAGTATGTGTTGAATTCTGTTTTGTTTTGTCTCTTTTGTGCCTAATTTCTTCATTCATTGCTGTTGTAACATTTGGTAATTATATCTCTAGCTATGTTTAATTTATATTATGTATATTGAATTTAGGATTAAACATGTTAATTCCTAGAGAAAAATACCAGTACTTTGTAAATTAATCATAGCATAGGACATGTTGTCTTGATTGTGTGCTTATTGAAAAGATTCATAGAATAGGATTTAGAAGAGTTTTCTTTATTAAGTTTTCTACTTGTTTCGAAGTGATATTTTCCTCACACGTGTTTCATATAAGAGTATATGATACCTTTAACTTTCAAGTAATTACTAAAAGAGTTTTGTTTCTTAATTAATAGGTTAGTCATTCATAATATCTTTTTCTGTTAAAGTCATTTTCTCATGGAATAAATCACAATGTTTATTATCACCCATAATTGGACACTACTTTGTTTGCATATATTTGTGGAATTTAAGTTGGATCGAATCCCATTTAGTTTCTTTACTTATTTCGAAAGCCATTTTGATATACCTCCTTCTCCAGTAACGATAACCATGAATACATATCCTCATAACAATCAAGGAGAGTGGAGCTAGATAAATTGGTTCAATCACTGTATACTTGTCAAAATGCTTGTATAGTTTAGTTAGTTATTGGGGTTCTTAGATTAATTAAATAATCATAATTATGTATCAAATAACATAATCTTTTGTAAGAGTTCTAAATCTTTTCTAAACCTTTCTAATTCATAGATTAAGAAGCAGAATAGCTAGTACACTGTAAATCAATAGTTTACTTTCTTAGAATAGTGTTATTTATAAAATACAGAGTTTATGGTTGATAGAGTAGAGTAGTATAGCTTGATACTGCTCTAATCTAGTAAATGTGTCCCAGCCTAATTACCTTAGTAGTTGAATTTCTAGAGTTTGAATGGGTTTTTCATTTTGAAAGATATTTGGATCTTTTCTTTATTAAAATATTTCCATGACACCTTAGGAACCTTTCTACCTTCGCATTTATTTTGTATCATCTCTAAGATTACAAACCTCGCTCGATAATTGAATATTTGGTGAATTAATTAAGACATTATAACACCCAACATTGTTGGCATCGTTGCCGAGGAGTTGTGAATGGGTTTTTCATTTTGAAAGATATTTGGATATTTTATTTATTAAAATATTTCCATGGCACCTTAGGAACCCTTCTACCTTCGCATTTATTTTGTATCATCTCTAAGATTACAAACCTCAGTCGATAATTGAATATTTGGTGAATTAATTAAGACATTATAACACACAACATTTTTGGTGTCGTTGCCGAGGAGTTGTTATGTAAGGTAGAATAAGTAGAATCCTCTTATAAATTTAAGCAATAGGATGGTGGCGGGGGAGCAATAATATGATAGGTAAGAACCTACACATCTGTTATAACAGGAACCCCCAAATCCAGCAGTAATAGTGGCATTATAGGATTTCTTTTTAGTTTAGCTTTTCATGAACAGGCCTAGAGATTCAAGAAGTAGATATGTTAGAACTAGCTCCCAAAACCTTGTTAAAATTCCTACCACCCTTTGCGGGGGGCAAGATACCCCAACCACTGACTCAGCAGAAAGGTATCGAAGAACCAACATAGGAAGTAGTTCTACTTGGAAACCTAAAGACTTTATAGGAGAAACCATAAACGGTGAAGAAATCCTTCCAGGAAATCCTAAAGACCCCATTTCTAAAGAAGTCAAGAGGGTTAGCCATTGGAAATCCTCAACCCTCCACTAGTGCAAAAACAAAACGATGCAACTTTCTCACTAGTGGGGGATCCTATCTTCATTAATTTCATTGATACTACTTAGGTATAAGCTCTCTTTGGCAGCTCAAAAAATACAGTTATTTCAGAGATTGAAACCTCCACAGTAGTACCTACCATCCCTATAGAACTTAACAAAAACATAGTTGATCGTAGGAAGATCTCCCCCAATAAAGAACATTGGGACACCCCATTATCACCTTGGAAGGATCCTACTAGGTACACACTCTTTAGGAATCAAACCTACATGGATATATGGGGAGATAATGAAGATCATGATGACATTAGAAATGATGAAAAGGAAGGAGAAAATTGAACCGAGACTACCTTTGAGTTCCCTATTTTAGACACTGCACAGGATGTAAAATGAAAAACATCCCTCCTTCCTCCTTAACTACTTTCTATGGGAACAATACTGAAGATCCAAACAAATTTTTGTTCGAGTTTGACATGCTCTATAGAAGTTATAACTGTCTACAAGATGCTCACAAATTAAAAAAATTTCCTGCTACACTGAAAGACTCTGTTTTAAGATGGTTCATGGGATTAGGAGAATATAGTATCAAAACTTGGGAAGATATGAAAACTACATTCTTGCGGAAATATCAAGAGTATTGCAAACCCAGAGACTCTCGAACGATATTTTTAAGATACAACAACTCGAAGATGAGATCTTGGAAGATTATCTTGGGAGATTTATTATACATTACATAAATGTAAACATAATGACATTTGAGAAGATGCAGTATGAAAAATATTCCTTAAAGGGATATCAGAAGACGTGGTAGAAATCCTTAATCTCATGGCATCTTGCGATGTCTCCCGCAAATCCTTTGCACAAATTGGGGAGATGTGTAGAAATTACTCTAGAAGTACTGGGAAAGTTGGGAGAAAACTTTGAGAGCCTTACAATAGAAATCTAAAAGGAAATACTCCTAGTTCAGGAGGAGTTACAAGGATAGAGTTAGGAAACCTATTGGAAAACTTCAAAACTAATATTCTAGGAACAATGGGTTCCCAACTAGATGTGTTACAAGATAATAAAAGGCAAGAAGAGGAATGTGCAGCGATGATAATTTTTTTCTGAGATGCAGAACTAAACATCCCCAATGGGAATTCCCATTAAATAACATCTCGGTATGTCATATATGTACGAAGGAGCATCCAACAAATTATTTCTCATCATTACATGGGTTACAGGCCAAATATAAAAGTGGGGACATTGGTGATACCTCGAGGAGGAATCCTTGGAAACTAAGGGATCCACCACCATATTAGAATTTGTCACCACAACCCCCACCTTATTACCAACCACCTCAATAGTGGAACACTACAAGTTGGTAGCATTGGCCACCCCAGTATCCTCCTCCTCCTCATTTTACTCAGCAACAGTATTGGCCACATGGGTTGAGGGGACAGTCCTATCCACAGTCACCACCTGTCTCTACATCCAATCATCCTTATCCTCAACATTCAACCAATACCCGACAATTTTTACCAGGATTTGTGCCTCCAGTCCCCCTTATTAGACAACAGCCTCATCATTTCCACAATACAAACCCTCCACGACCTACATTGTTACCTACACAACTGATACCTAATACAAATAATAATCCTACTCAAGCTCTTAACAGCATTGAGTTGCAAGTTCTTCCATCCTATGTTATTTCGACTGTACCTGTACATGAGATACAATTACGATATGGAAGAGTTGTGAATGATAGACCCAAGTCATCAGTCATCATTCATGAAGAGAATGAAGAGGAAGAAGACCCCAATGAAGTCATGAATGATACTATTTTGCAGGATGTGCCAAATATTCCAGTGCATACCCATCTTCAGCAAGAACCAACTCAAGAACAAAGAATCCCTCCATTTTTGGAACGATTAGTAATAGAAAAATCTATAATCCATCCTGAGTACGATATTTTGAATGAATTAAAAAATGTTTGTGTGAAGATCCCTCTATTAAAATATATTAAGGATATACCAATTTACAATAAGGTAGTTAAGGAACTTTGCATTAAGAAACCAGGAAAGAAACAAAAAGACCCCCCCACTATTCATGTTATAGGAGAAATGTCTGAATGTATGACTGACCAATCTAGAATTACAAAGTATAGAAATCCAGGGAGTCCAGTAGTGACTGTTATCATAAATAATACTGCCATGGAAAATACACTTATTAATTTAGGATTGGCTATTAATATGATGACCACTGCAGTCTTAGAAGTTTTACAGTTGGGACAATTTCTCGAACCGACCCCCTCAATTTTGGAACTAGTAGACCGTACTACGGTAAAACTGTCGGGGTTCTGGATTACAATGTTGTATCAGTATCCTCGTGGGAATATCCTGTTTATTTCACGATAGTAGAATCAAAGGATCCTTCTAAAGGGCATCCTATTATACTGGGAATACCATGGTTGGCTACCTCCAATGCCTTCATAGGATGTAAGAAGGGGGGAATGACCATTTCTAATGGGTTGTCCACACAAAAGATAGCTTTATACCCCCCAGCACAACCTGTAACTAAAACATTGTGGTGGTTAGATTTCCCCTTTGGGGATGCAAATATTGAAAATCACTTCTTTCCTAGTGACTACTCCTGGGCACTTCAGGAGTAGACTACTAAGAATGTGTTCAACCAATTTGGTTCTTCAACAACTTGTATATATTTTCGTTAGTATTTTGCTCAAATCGATCAAATTTTTGGGGATGAATTTCAAGAAAATATGTCCCTCTCAACATTCATGAATACACCATGTGTATTTGCAATTGAAGAGAATATAGGGTCTTATGCCATGCCTTGTGAAGTTAGCTCTGGAAAAGGTTTACACATAAATGTGGGGTTAAACGAGAGTCAAAAAGAATAATTGCTTAAGGTACTTAAAATCCAATCCAAAGCATTTGCATGGGAATACACTGACATGAAAGGTATACACCCTGACACTTGTATTCACCATATTTGCATGGATGCCAGTATATCCCCTATAAGGCAGCCTGAGAGGAGGATGAACCCTGCTTTGAAGGACATAGTTAAAGAAGAGTTACAAAAACTCCTTAATGTTGGTTTCATCTACCCAATTTCAGATAGTAAATGCACATCTCCTCTAGTGGTAGTCCCAAAGAAATTCAAAGGGAAATGGTGTATTTGTGTTGACTTCTGAGAACTGAATAAGGCCACTCTTAAGAACTAATTTCCTTTGCCCTTCATTGACCAAGTGATAGATACCTTGTCCAACAAACAATATTTTTATGTTCTCGACGGATATAGTGGATACAATCAGATTTTGATAGCACATGAGGATTAGGATAAGACCACTTTTACATTCCCTTGGGGGACATATTCCTATAGAGTTTTTCCATTTGGCTTATGTAATGCACCTGCCACTTTTCAGTTTGCAGTTTTAGGAATTTTTGTTGATCTTATACATGAATGCATAGAGGTGTACATGGATTATTTTATAGCCTATGGTAATACCTTTCAAGAAGCTATTGATAATCTTGAAAAGGTATTGATCCGATGTCAGGAAAAAAATCTGGCCCTTAGTCATGAAAGATGTAAAATGCTATTAACAGAAGGCATAGTTTTAGGACATCATGTTTCCTCACAAGGGATCAAGGTAGACCTTGCTAAGATAGAAGTAATTGTTGGTATCCCCTCTCAAAAAAATCAAAAGGAAGTAAGAAGTTTTCTTGGTCATGCAAGTTACTATTGTCGTTTTATTTAAAATTTCACTAAAATAGTTGCACCACTATTTAAACTGCTTATGAAGGATATAGAGTTCAATGGCCCTTGAAGCATGCCAAAGTGCTTTTGAGGTATTAAAAGATAAACTATCAGTGGTACCAATACTTAGGCGTCCTGATTGGTCCCTTCCTTTTCATATATCCACCAATGATTCTAACATAGCCATAGGAGGAGTTCTTGGTCAGAAAAAAGGACAAGCATCTTATGCCATATATTTTATTAGCAAAAATATGAAGCCTTCCAAACTAAATTACACTATTATTGAGAAGGAATTTCTGGTGGTAGTATACTCTATTAATAAGTTTCACCATTATATCACAGGATATGCAGTTTTTGTGCATACGGACCATTCTTCCATCAAATTTTTATGAATAAACCAATTACCAATGATAGAGTGACCTGATGGCTTCTTATATTACAAGAATTTCATATCAGTGTCATCAATCGATTTGGTAGAGAGAATTTGGTAGTAGATTTCCTCTCTCATATTCAACATGATGATGGTGCTAAACTAGTTGATGATACTTTGCCTGATGAACATCTATTTGTTGTGCCTGTTCAAATCCTTTGGTTTGTAGACATTGATAATTATTTTGAAACTGGGAAGTTACCAAACCACTTGTCTCCTCATGAGAAACATCGAATTGTCATCCAGTGTTCTATTTACTCTTGGGTTTATAAAGACCTTTTCCATACTATCCTAGATATTATTTATTAGACGATGTGTACGAGAGGACGAGATGAAATAAATCCTCCATGCATGCCATGATGGGCCATGTGGAGGACACTTTTCTGACAAGCAGACGACATACAAAGTATTGCATTATGGTTATTACTGGCCAAGCATTTTTAAGGATGCTTCCAAATATGTTAGAGGATGTGATAGTTTCCAAAGAATGGGTAGACCTATGTCATCAGACAAGATGCCTTTACAGCCTCAGGTCATGATTGAACCTTTTGAGAAGTGGGCTCTTGATTTTGTAGGACCAATATCTCCCATGTCCCATAAGAAGAAATGCATCTTGGTTTGCACATATTATGTCACCAAATGGGTAAAAGATAAATCTTTGTTCTGAGCTACAAATAAATCTATGGTAGAATTTATATATGAAGAGATATTCACTCGATTTGGTGTGCCTAGAGAAATCATCACTGACCAAGGTTCTCAATTCACCTCTAAATTAATGAAAGAGCTTACCAAAAAATATAGTATACAACATTGCAAATCCTCACCTTACCATCCACAAGACAATGGTCAGGTAGAATCAAGCAATAAGGTATTGGAAGCTAGCTTAACCAAAATTATTCAACTACATCATAAGTATTGGGCAGATAGACTCCCAAAGGCTTTGTGGGCCTATAGAATAACTTAGAGAAACACTGCTTGACATACAACCTATGAGTTAGTATATGAGAAACAAGTCCTTTTACCTATTGAATTCTAAGTTAATAGTTTTCATATGGCTATGCAATTAGGTATGGATTTAGAAGAGGCACAGAAACAACGAATCATACAAATTAATGAATTAGATGAGATTAGGCAAGATGCAGTCCAAAGGAAAATGTTAATACAAAATCAACGAAAGAAATGGCATAATAAATTTATGAATAAAAATCAGTTTAATACTAGAGATTGGGCCTTTCTATTCGACTCAAGGTATAAAAATTTCAAAGGAAAATTAACTACCCATTGGATGGGTCCATATGAGGTAGTTACAACCTCCGATAATGGGTCAGTAGAGATTAAAACAATTGATGATTCACAAACTTCCTTTGTCATAAATGGACACAGACTTAGACTTTACCATCAACCAATCTCTAGACAAGATTTCATGAAAAATGTCTTGCAACAAAAGGAGATGGAACTGGTTGAAGAGAAAGTCATTCCTCCTCCTCCTGATTCTTAAACTATTTTGTGGTTGTTTTATGTACATATGTACATATATATTTATTTCTTTAATAGATAAAATTCATTTTTGATAAGATGACTACATTTATGCAGGGAATTTGGTTGTATAATCATCTTATGGAATTTTGTCAAATTAAACAGAAAGGCTCTTTTCCTTTATATAAACTTTCCTAAAATTTATATGAATTTTTCTCGATGCACATGTTTTTGTTGCGAATAAAAATTTGAATCATTTAACAAGTGGTTTTGCAGTTTGATTACAAGAGTTTTGTTTCTTTAACTAGCCCATGAAATATTTCCTAAAAAGGGAAGTCCTCTAAGAACTTATAATTCAGCCCTTTTTTTTAAACATAGGGAGTTATAATGAAATTACAATATTCCCTATATTTTTTTTACCTAGTTTCTTTAATGATTCCTTATGATTTTATGGTGATTGATTTAGATATGTATATTTCAGACTTATCATTAAAATAGTTGCTTAAGACCTATTTTAATCATAATGTGATTCAAAGTTCTATTTTACACGTGACGACTACTCGTTCATCCTAGGCTCATTATCAAAAGTTGTCTCTTAAGGATTTTTGAGAAAACTCAAGAATAAGTGGATTTCCTACTTGTGGGGAACATTACTTATTGTTATGAAGAAGATAGAATGATTAGTTCGAGAACAGCTTTAAGTTATTATCTTTTGACATGATTTACAATTTAGGCCATTATAAAATTTTCTGTACATATAAGATTTTCGTTCAAAAATATGAATTATGTGTTTAGCAGGCTTAGCTCACTCTAAGTACCAATCGACTTCCACATGTTAAAAAAAAAACTTTATATGAAGCAAACCCACCAGAGTACTGAATAGGCTTGGTGGCAGCAGGTCCATGCTAAGTAATATCTTTAAACAAGGAAGGTTTCTAAGTGCAAGCAAACCCATCGGGGTGCTGAACAGGCTCACTGGCAGTGGCGCTATGCTTGCATGGTACCAAGATAAACCTATCGAGGTACTGAATAGGCCTGATGGCAGTGGGGAAATATTAGGTAAAAGAGGTCTGGTTAATGCACTACTATGCACATGGTTCATAAAACAAAAGAGACTAAAAAAGCAAAGCAGAAAAAAGAATAATACATGTTTAGGTCAATTCTTCATCATGTCATTTGAGAATGGCTGTAAGTTGGACTTGGGACTCTATCATCTACTTCAATAATATCTAGGATATAATTATTCTAGAAATGGGACCCATATCTATAGAAATCTCATGAATTCAAGGGTGAACCTAAAATATTCTTTGGATGACTGGATATCCTTAAAATGAGGCATGGATGACTAGTTCTCCTATGGCATTTTTCACATAAATTATCTTGTTATTTGTATAATCTTGTTAGGAACTGTTATTCTTGATGGAAATATATATCTGAATCATCTCCATTTACCACTTAGTATTTCCTTTTTTTACTAATAATAGCAGCATTTTTAGAACTATTTGTTATATTATTTGAAACTTAGTCAGATTATCTTTGATGGCTTGAGGACATGCCATATTTTTTGGTTTGGGGGAAGCTTAGAAATTTTCTGAATGGCAGTTTTTACTTTCTGAATGTTTATAGAAATTTTTGTTTATTTTTGACAAAAGTATATATTTTTTCAGGTGTTTTTCAAGATAATGCAATTAACAGAAGACTGTTTTAATCCATGAGGGACAATGCAATGAAGGTTTAATAAATCTGGTTTACATCATCATATTGTGTGCTTACATCCCATAAATTTTATTGCATAATTAGCAACAGTCAGATTCAATAAAGCATATATTTTTAGAGAAAATCCATATGAAGGATCATATGAAGGGTCAAATGCCGGTCCGAATGAAATGCCAAATGACTATCCAAATGAAAACCATGATATTATAGCACCAATGGTTATGTGTGTTAATGTGTTAGCTTATTTTTGTTTTTGGGTAAAAAGTTAAATTAGCTTAACTAAACCCATAATTATTAAATCACATCCACATGCTTACAAAAGCATTATGACTCCATTAGGACTAATTTTGACCTATGATTTTGATATAATATGATCTCATTTAAAATCTACATGAGTGTGATATGATTGTAGGATTTTTTCAATCATTATTACACTATCATTGCCTTTATCATGTTACCCAATTACATGCAGGAACCATCAAGTGACCTATCATCTCATTAATTTGGGTTATTATGATTTTGAATGCATTTTTATGGATCTGTATTGAGTAATGTATTCAACGTGTCCAAAGTTTACCTTTGGACATGGTTGAATTTACTAAAACCCTGCGAATTCATTAACGCATGCGTCCTTTTGATGACACATGATTCAAGATTTGCCATGATGGCATGATCGTTTAAACATTCCAAGTCTCTGCCCATGATCATTCAATCACCCAAATGGATCACTTTTTAAACTGACACCCTTTTGTATTTCATTCCATTCTGTCTCCCTCACTCATCTTTGTCCCCGCAAAGCCGTTTACTCACCATTTTCCTGTATCATCTGCAAACCTTGCAGCTTCGCCTATGTTTGAACAATTCCTAATCGTCTTGAGCCTGGAAGGTACCAGGACTTGTTCCAGATACCATAATTTCGAGAATGTGGAGAGGTTTTCTTCCACGTAGGATGGAACCCATTTCTACATCTTTTGTAGGGGTATAACGAAGAAATTTTGCTAATTTTTGTGGAAGGATATGATGGAAAAATGTCTAGGGTTGGTCATCTCCTTTTTCCAGTAACTGAAGAGACCATTGCAGTTGCGACTAAGCTCCCAAGAGAAGGCGCTCATTGGAATAAACATTTGTTTCTTCCACAATCGACCTACGATTTCTATTAATCTGGGTTACCAACATGTTGTAGGTGCTAATGGATTTCACTGAGAATGGATTAAGTCAGAATATATCAACCCCCTAATGATCATTGTCTGCCTTATCACCTACGAGGGTAAGTTTAATGTTTTCAAAGCTTGTCATCTTCGCTTACTAGCACATTTGGTTAATCAGCAGTTCCTCAATTTCCCATTTTATTTCCTCAAAAGTTTGGAGAAAATGTTAAGTCAAGTTAGGAAAAATACAGTCAACCCTAGGAGCAATTTGTATTACCACAGTTTGATTAAACTCCTAATCTTGCATCAACTAAAAGAGAGGAATCAAACTTGGTATAATTTTTTGTTTAAAGTCCTAAACGCTCACCTAAATATTCGAAAACTCCCTAGACATGCCCGTAATTGTGAAAAAACCCCTTCCACAGAGAATAAAATCCCCAAAATTGTGCACATTGACGAAGATATACCAGAGGCAAGTTCCCCTACTTATTCACCCACCCCTGTCAAACTCGTGTCTGCTGAATGTTTACCTTTTCCCTGAGCTCGCACTAGGAAACAAAAGGTGAAGTCTTTCCAGTCCATTGTTCATCCCATCGTCTAGACCACAGTTTAGCCCATTGTTCAGACCGGCGATCCAAAAAATGTATCTGAAGCAGATAACCCCATCATTGATTCACCTTTTCTCACATTGGCTAGTGTTTCAGCCGAATTGCTCAAAGATGTTGTTCATGAGACTATCCCTACACCTACTCAAGGCATGAGTCCTTAAAGACAAATCCCCTCTATTGATCTTGAGATACCATCCAGGGAATTGAGTCCGCCTCCAGAATTCAAGCATCCCATAGAACCATCCACTCCTCATCATCTAACTATAGACCAACTAACTCAAAAATTGGCACGATCAGTAAGTCAAAATGAAGAGTACGCCAAGATAATTGCATATCTTCGACAAGAGAATAAGGAGTTGCATCTTCAAGTTAAGACTGTTGAGGACCTTAATAATGCCATTACTTCTTCACATGACTCTCGATAGGAGAGGCATGCTATTTTAAAATCACAGGATAGAAAATTAAAATTTAAGTCCCCTATTTCATTAGCTAGGTCAAAGGAAGCTGCTGACACAGCTCTGTCTTCTTCCTAACTCATTTTTTGCTTAGTGGCACCTGGCATCTATCTGGTTTGGGGGATTGTTGATCCTAGTTTTTTCACTATTCTCATCTTGTAATCTTCTCTTTGGCATCTATTTTGTCACATTTTTTATATAATTCTTGTCATACATCTTATCATTCAACCCCAGGTACGTACACATTTGGAATTTATGCAAGTCTTGGTTTATCTTTATTATTTCGTGATTTTACTTAGCAATTATGTTATATTTGAAAATATGTCTGATATATGAATTTGTTTTGCAGATCATAGCCTTTACATGAGACAACATTGGACATGCATTCATGCTAGATATGCACAGAGCATATCCATCTTGCCATTCAACGTCTCGATCAGCTCGCACATTATCATTCGGCATATTCCCAAGTGATTAAAGTGCAAAATAGTCTCTAGTTGTTTTGTTGTCCATGTGTTTGATGCTACGATGGTCCTTTCTTTGAGAAGGCTTTCCATCCTACTTTCTCCATTTGACACCACAATCCATGTTCATGTCAATGAGAATCTATATGTCGCAATATGCGCAGGGAGAACTGACGCGCGAGAGAGCAGGAGGAATACTATGTGTTGTCGTATGGTTGTTTGTTCGCCATAAAGATCGACTATTTTAGGAGTGGTCGACCACTGAAAGGGTCGACCCGCTCATCCTTGTAAAACATTATATATAGTCACCTGCAAGTGAGAGCACAGAGTTAGCTAGTTTGTAAATCTGTTAGTCAACATTGGAGGGCCCCTCAACAACTAGTGGTCTCCATTTTCATGTGTGTTATTGTTATCTCCTTTCTCCCAGATAAGTAGTTTCTATTTCTATTTTGTTTATGCAAATTGGTTTCTTATTACTTGATATTGTTCATTTCTCTGTTTCTTGTAGCATATATTTCATTATGAGTAACGATGTTCTGTTAGTATAGTTTATATTTCTTGAATTAAAGTAATTGGTCGCGCACATAGTTTATCTCTAGTTTCCTTTCCAGTCTTTCTTCCAGCTTGTGGTTTAGTTTTGTATTGCTAATTACATAGAGTTGGATTGCTTTAATATATCATATTCAATTTACAGTAGGTTTACTTCTGTTAATTCTTGTTTTGCTATAGATTTACTTTGGTCATACCTTAGTTTATTTCATAATGTAATAGAAAATAGTTTCTCTATAATCATGAATTAGCATAAGTCATTCCGTTGTTACTTCAATTATTGACTAGGTTCAATTACTATCCTTTATGCATCTTATTCTCATATGCACGAAATCAACTGATATTTATATCATATAGGCCATTTATTTCTTAATTTCCATTGCTTTCCTTATACGAACTGTCATTCAGACCATTCCTTTAGACTGCCATTCAACCCTTCATTCAGCCTTTAATATTTCCCATTCTGTTTTAAACTTGTTCAAATTTATGTTTCTTTGTCTTTTAAATTATGTTATGTTTTGTAAGTAGACAATGGTTATATTTATAATTAGGACCTTATTCTAGATCATTTAAATTATCTATCAAGTTCCATCCCTATCTTTCACTTCCTTTTACCTTAGTATGTGTTGAATTATGTTTTGTTTTGTCTCTTTTGTTTCTAATTTCTTAATTCATTAGTGTTGTAATATTTGGTAATTATATCTCTAGCTCAGTTTAATTTACCTTTGTGTATATTGAATATAGGATTAAACATGTTAATTCCTAGAGAAACACACCAGTACTTTGTAAATTGATCATAGCATAGGACATGTTTTCTTCATTGTGTGGTTACTGAAATGATTCATAGAATAGGATTTAAAAGATTTTTCTTTATTAAGTTTTCTACTTGTTTCTAAGTCATATTTTTCTCACACGTGTTTCATATAAGAGTAGTATACCTTTAACTTTCAAGTAATTACTAAAAGAGTTTTGTTTCTTAATTAATAGGTTAGTCATTCATAATATCTTTTTTCGTTAAAGTCATTTGCTTATGGAATAAATCACAATTTTTACTACCCCCTGTAATTGGAAACTACTTAGTTTGTATATATTTGTGGAAGCTAAGTTAGATCTAATCGCATTCAGTTTCTTTACTTCTTTCAAAATCCATTTTGATATACCTCCTTCTCTAGTACCGATAACCATGAATGCATATCCTCAGAACAATCAAGGGGAGTGGATCTAGATAAATTGGTTCAATCACTGTATATTTGTCAAACCGCCTGTATGGTTTAGTTATTGGGTTTCTTAGATTAATTAAATAGTCATAATATTGTATCAAATAACATAATCTTTTGTAAGAGTTCTTAATCTGTTCCAAACCTTTCTAATTCATAGATTAAGAACAAGAATAGCTAGTACATTGTAAAGGAATAGTTTACTTTATTAGAATAGTGTTATTTATAAAATACAAAGTTTATGGTTGATAGAGTAGATAAGTATAGCTTGATACTTCTATAATCTAGTAAATGTGTCCCAGCCTAATTACCTTAGTAGTTGAATTTCTAGATTTTGACTTAGTTTTTCATTTTGAAAGATATTTCGATCTTTTCTTTATTGAAATATTTCAACAACACCTTAGGAACCCTTCTACCTTCGCATATATTTTGTATCATCTCTAAGATTACAAACCTCGATTGATAATTGAATATTTGGTGAATTAATTAAGACATTATAACACCCAACACACCCACCAAAGGAGTATACAGGCTGGTTATTTGAATCCTCAATCCCCACATTCTTGTGGCACACCAACTATCTACCTTAACTTGCATGAATTATGATTTGTCTAATGGTGAGACAATAAGGTTAAAGCATTAGAATTCTTATGTGATCCATCAAATAAGGAATTTGAAAATTTTAAATGAATAACTTAATTCAATCATTAATCCAAACTACATGTACATGTTAAAAGAGATGATCTATATTGTAAATGGTGTGTAAATGCAACTTCCTTCAGACCATTTCCATTCTTAACCTGTGTGAACCATGGCATGTATGGGGCAATGCACACCATTTTTGAATCCCATCACAAGACATTTATAGTCATACTTACTTATAACCAACACACTAACCTCATGTCAAGATGTGTCAATATGATCCATTTGATGTGTCAAGATGGTACCTCCTTCCCATTGATTTCCATGGATGACCATCATAATTTTTTGGACCATCCATCCACCTCTTATTGCTTCTTCTTCCTCCATGTCTACTGTTCAATAGGAGTTTCCTACAACCACTATGGAGGACATGGGATTCTATTCGCAAGCTAAACAAATACAGTAGTAACCATCCAGGGAGGGTCACATGTAGGAAAATAAGTATTTTTTTCTTATTATAGGGCATTCGAATATATAAGTTTTGGTGAAATATTGTAGAAGGTACTTTGGTATAGTATTTATTTTTATCATTCCAAATGCATGATTTAAATTCAAATTCACATAATACATACAACATTTTAACATACATCACCTTTTAAAAGACGTATTATTCACCGAGTCCATCCATGGAGCTAGGTTACACTTTTTGGCAAGGCGCTTTCAGGAAAAACACAAAAAACGTACCTCGATCGAGGGTTTAACAAGCACTCGATCAAGGTTTTCTTAAACCCTCTATCGAGGTATTAAAACCTCAATCGAGGGTTTATTACAACCGAGTTGATCTAGGTTTTAAGAAAACCTTGATCTAGGTTTTAAGACCTCGATCTAGGTTTTAAGAAAGCCTCGATCTAGCTTTTAATACCTCGATCAAGGTCCTTGTGCAACAAATTATAAAAAGAGGTTTTAACAGTAGCTCGATCGAAGGTTTATTAGACCCTCGAACGAGGGTCTAATAAACCCTCGATCGAGCTACTATTAAAACCTCAGTCGAGGTATTTGAATACCTTGATCGAGCTAAATACCTTGATCAAGGGCCTAAAAAACAAAGAATTATCCCTCTTACAAGAAAATCACTATTTATCTCCGTCTTCCAGTGGTGTAAACCCTACCATTCATGGAACATAACTGAGCAGAGTTTATACCGATAGGTTCATGACCGAATCCTCTATCCATTGAGGTATCATCCATGCATTTTGGCATTCATATGGTTTTTTTTTTAATTAGGTTTAAAACTTACACTTAGAAAACCGGACAACAACTTCGAAGCAGCTCAAATAAAAATCCGCAGGATAAAAAATAAACATCCAAAAATTTCTTAAAAATGCACAGCCCACACATCAATGCATCCTCTTCAAAAGGGTATCTTTGTGTTTTCAAATTTTGAAAATAGTGAAAAAAAGCTAGGATTGATACACGTGTTTATAAAATGATGTTGAAATCAAATGTGGTGACTTTCGAAAAATAATAAATAATTGTATATTGTNTATATATATAATTATTAATGTAAGATTGAATTATTGGGGTTGGACACAAGCCACTTATTAATTTCTTCACATTTTTAAGGTCACACAATTCATTAAATGCAAAATTTCACACATTAAATGACATCGGATAAATTTTAAAAACTATTATTTGGAAGCCAACATAATATTCTACGATTTGTTTTTTTCCTACAAGTCCAAATTTACATGGCATATATGTGTTTCGAGGGCTTCTATCTAGAACATGAGTAAAAAATAAGGCTTTCATCGCCAAATTTGGTCAAAAAGTGTTACCCACCTCATAAAAAAAACAAAAAACGTCTCAATCATCTTCATTTATGGTGAAGTCCAATGCATTTGTTTGTTTCTTCATTTTCTGTATAAAAATTTTTCCAATTGAGACAAAGTCTATTTCTTTCTTCATTCCATTCATTTCTTCCCATTTTACTTGCATTTTCAACCTTTTATCAGTTAGAAATGGTTACGGTTATGAAAAATTCCCAAGAAGATACAATTATTAAAAATGTATAAACCAATTCAAATAAAAATGTTTTGGCCAAAAACAAAAAACCTAAGTATTCATCAAAGCTAATCATTTCTCAGTCTTGAGATAAGGTGTCAATATTTTGGAGAGGAAGTTAATTAGTAGAAAAACTTTGGTCTTAAGAAATATGAAAAATCCTTTTCACAGACTGTGGATTTGGTAATATCTTCTCTTACCTAAAACAAAGATAATCTATTCACCCAGTGTAGTGTACTACAAATGTTTCATCACGAGATTCCTTTTATAACTATCCATGCCAAATAAAACATTCAAATGCGATTTCCATTTCACTGTGGCTCTTGTTCACAAGTTTTTATAGGAAATTTCATAGTGTTTCTGCTCTCCTCCAAGCACAGAGAATCTAGGTTAACAGTCAAACGTTTTCCACAAGTTTTCAAAACTATTTAGTCATTTGCCATAGTTAAACATTCTCCCATTTTGCTGAAATGATCTATGTATAATTAAATCTTCCACAATTTTTCACAACTATTCAGTCATTCGCCAATTAAACATTCTCCCATTTTGCTGAAATGATCTCTATTTAATTAAATAATACTTTGTTTTATAGGCTGGAACTTCTTTAATGAAACACATTAATTACAAGTTTGAAATCAATGACAATGTCCTATGCAACTGGACAACATAGTCTAGTCTCTCATAAGGAAAACACACAAAAATATGAAGATCCTAGTAAGAAGATGGGGAGGAAATCGAACAAGAATAGAGTAGCAAAAGCAGGGAGGAGACTAGTAGAGTCAGGTCAATACCCTACCATCAAGGTGACCCTTCTATAAGTTATAGTTTTCTTAGTGAAGATGTTGTCCTGGAATATCAGGGGCCTAAAAAGCCCCCGTAAAATTAAGATGCCGAGTAAAAATATTAAGAGAGATAACCCAGCTTTGGTTTTCTTGCAATAGACCAAATTCTCATCTAACCAGATTAGGAAATAGGAAAAAAGATATGGAAGGGGAGTGAAGGTATGGGCATCAATGCGATAGGATATGCAAGGGGTATGGGAATTCTATGGGATCCCAATAAATTTACTTTAGATGACTTTCGAGGTACCCACTACTTTATCTCGGTAGACTTCAAGGTTATAAGATTCCATGTCGAAGGAATGTTAACACATGTCTATGGCCCTCATTCATTAGGAGAAATGAGATAGTTCATTGATCCTATTAAGACTTTCCATGCAAGCCTTGGTGGGAAACATTGGATCATCAGGGGTAAATTTAATCTCATAACTTCACTAGTAGAAAAGAAGGGAGGTAGATGCAGGCTAGAGGAGGAAGGAGGCTCATTCCGAGACTTAGTTGAAGATCTAAAACGTGGAATAACAAGAAATGCAGGGATAGATAGATTGCCTCCCTTCTGGATAGATTCCTGGTCTCAGAGTCTATCTTGGATTTGGGAAGTGAACTCCATTCAATAAATCTCCCAGGAGAAGGTTCAGATCATTGTCCAATTGAGCTAAGGTGGAAGTGTCTGGGATCTTAATTAAAAGAATTGTTCAGGCATCTAGATTTTGTATACAAATTTAAGACCTGGTGGGAGGAATTAAGCGAAGGACTAGGCAGGAGAATGTACTAGTTTCAACAGAATCCTAAAGGACTGAAGGAATTATTAGAAAAATGGAATAGGGAAGAGTTCGACAACATATTTGCGGAAAAAAAGAATTAGAATATAGGTTGCAAGACGTTCAATCCACAGGAATGAATGGAGGGTATACTGCCAACCTGTTGAAGGAACAAGTCAATCTAAATGCTAAAATTGAGGAATGGGAAAGACAAGAGGAATTTCTTTGGTGTAAAAAAATCCAAGAGTAAGTGGCTTAAGGAGCGAGAAAGGAATACTTCCTTCTTTCATCACTTGGTTGCCCTGAGTAAAATGCAGAATTTTTTTTATCTCTCCAAGGAACCTTGAGGGAGCTAGGGTTGAAACACAGGAAGAAATAGAAGTGACTCTAAATCACCACTTTGAAGACATAATGACGTATCCAAGGCTGGATAGATAGAAAGACATAGAGCACATTACCAGCCTCATTCCTTCTCTTGTCTCTCAAGAGAAGAATGATCTCCTAATGACAACTATCTCCTTGGTCGAGGTGGAGGAAGCAGTCTTCCAGATGGAAGTGGGTAAGGCCCTTAGACCTAATGGATTCACTGTAAATTTATTTCATCACTTATGGGACTTTATCAAACTCAAAGTCTAGAAAATTGTGGAGGATTCTAGGGTTTCTCGCAAGATCTTTAAAGGCAGATAAGAAACGGCATAATCCTGGTCCATGAGCTAACAAATGGCATAATTTTGTTCAATAATTCAAGCTTCAAGGAATAAAGGAAGATGACAATTGACATAATCCTGGTCTGTGAGATGCTTCACTCCCTTGAAATCAGGAAACTCCCAGACATAATGGTGAAGTTCAACATAGAAAAGGCGTAGGATAAATTAACTAGCAATTCATGAGAGGTATGTTAATAGATTTTGGATTTTAGTTAGAATGGGTAGAATGGATTATGAATTTAGTTTCTTCAACCTTCTTCTCTATTTTAGTGAATGGTATCCCATTTGGCCTCATCAAGCCCTCATGAGGAATAATACGAGGGGACCCTCTTTCCCCATTTCTATTTATCCTAACAGCTAAAGGATTAGGGATATCGTTGTTGATAATGAGGAACAACAATGACCCAAGAGGCCTACAAGCTCATCCAAGGGCAGAGAAGAAAACCCACCAACAATTTGTGGATGATATTATGCTAATGGGGTATCCTTCTATCCAGGAATATCGAGAGTTTAAGGACTGTCTCACAGCTTTTGTGGAAGCTTCAGGTTTGGAGACCGATAATCAAAAATCCCAATTTTTTTCTTTCACACGCCTTGCATCACTTGACGTAATATTTGCCACATTTTGGGATTCAGAAGAGCTCCCTTCCAGCCAAATATCTTGGTTCTCCATTGGTTCTTTATATGGATAAAACTGGGTTGTGGGTGGAGTTGGTGGATAGTATGAAAAGACATCTATCGAAGTGGACCTTGAGACCCCTAAACCTGCCAAGAAAACTAGTTTTGGTGAAATACGTTCTTCAGTCTATTCCTACATACCTCTTTTCTACCCTTCTAGCTCTAAAATATATCCCAAAAGAGATAAGGGACATTCAGAGGATTTTTTTTGTGGAGTGGAGACATCAACAATCGTAAGTAGGAATTGGTAAAATCAGACACAATGTGTACTCCAAAAAACTAGGGGGGCCTAGGACTTAGGGACCCTAAAGTAGAAAATCTGGTGGGGTAAAAACAATTATGGTGGAGATGGGTGACCCACTCTTAGGAGCCTTGGGCGAAGGTATGACACATACAATATGTAGAGGATTGGGATAAGAGGGACCTCAAAATATTCTCATAATGCATTCCAGGGTATCACATCTAGAAAACTACATGTAGGGGGAGGTCGATATCCCAATATCATAGCTTCTAGGAAATAAGAAATGGTCAATCGAAAAGGCTATTAGAAGACTCGTGAAAACATATGCCACCCCTAGGCCATGATGCAGGTATCTGTCGGCTCATTGAGAAGTGCACTAACCATGGAATTATGAAATTTGAGGACCTATGGATGGATCAGGAAATTGATCATCATTTTCGGGCTTGGCCCAACCAGTTCTTATGGGAACAACTGGGGCCAACAAAGTAAGTTGATAGAGTGGAAGAATCCCTCGTAAATGGATAAATAAAAAAAACACTAGGGAAGATAAACTCAGATGGGGCTACAAACCATGGGGTGTTTTTTCAATAAAGGAAGCCTATGAATTATTGACAGAAGCAAAAGACCAACCGATGGACTAAAAATGGACAAAAATATGGAAGAAAAAGATTTGGCCTAAAATAACTATCTGTAGCTAGTTAGTAATGCAGAAGCAAATTCTAACAGGAGAAAACTTAAAAAAGAGAGGGTTTTGGCAGCCTTGCCGTTGCATTATTTGTGAGCGTGCGAACAAAATGTCAGGACACCTTCTTGATGAGTGTCTGCTTGCCTCCAGCCACTAGGACCAGGGTGCAGTAAGGTTCCACACACTGGACCAAATCAAATAGAGCCTAGACCAGACTCTCATAGAATGTGTCATGTCCCCAATTAAATAATTTTCAAATAAGGCTATTTTCAAATAATGTTTCACTAAGCTCCTAATTCCCTAGGTTGAGATGCAGACATAAATTTTGTAACAAGGGTATATGGGACCCAAAAGGAATTTATTTTACCATATTCACATTTAAATGGGTCACATGAATGATAAATTCTAATAAAATATGGTGGCAGGTATTCATGAAGACACTAGGAAGCTTGTGTAGCCTTTGGGTGACTAGATTCCCTGCACACTTGGCATGATATTCATCCAAGTTCGAACACATTGGTAATGTAACATTATTGGATGGTTATGTGGTGTAAAATATCATATAATGAGCCAAGAAATTTGTATTGGTAAAGGAGGGTAACTCCCATGGAAGAGGAAGAGACTAGAATACAAGGTGTGTCACTTGGAAAGAGACTCTATGCACTCTATGACAACAAATGATGGAAGATTCTATGACAAGTATGAAAAATTCAGATCCGATTGCTGACATATGAAAAATATGATATGTCAAGGCTAAAAATAGGCATCAATAGGTCGAATTTGGGATTTAGAGGCATCCATTCGAATTTGGGAAAGAATTGGAGCATGAAGAGGAAGACAAGTGTCATGAGAGTTACTAAACCACTAAGATGAGTTGGAGGAAGCTCATGGAGGGAAATTCAACCTTAGGAGGCCTCATGAAGTTAATAAAAGGATTTCATGAGGAATTATAATTGGATTTTGATCATTTTTTAATTATCCTTTGGAGTTTTTTGAGAGTGTTTTCTTGTCGATTGCACGATGAGTGTTCACTCTCCCTGCTTGTGAACCAATTTCGAGGGAGTTGGATTCCTTTCCAAGTTGGTTTATGAAGACGCAATTCAGAAATATCATGGTTGATTAATGAAGGATTTTTATTTGCAAGCTGAAGGTCCATACATTATAATTCTCATCTATCTTCCCATTCTCTCATTCCTTCTTCTCCATTTCCCCACACTTACATTTGATGGCGCACTTGTTGGAGTGATTCTTGCGCCTTGCTGAGGATAGTTGATGACCAAGATTTTATTTATGATATATGGATCTGTAATATTATCTCCATATTCTTTGTAAGTCAAAATCTCATAAATGAATGTATGAAAGGCTCACATTCCCCATGCTCTTGAATAACTAGTTTTCATGGATTTGGCTTCAATATTGAAGTAACTTCATATCATATTTGTATGAGGACATTTATATGAGTTTTATGACAATGGAGAATAAATATATGATGTATGTCTCTATAATATTATTTCCACATTCTCTATAATTTGAAATATCATAAATGCATGTATGAAAATCTTGCATACGCATGCCCTTGGCGTATCACTAGTCTTCATGGATTTTGGATTCAATCTTGAAGTAGTTTTATACCAGATTTGTATGAGAAATGTTCTATGAGTCTGAGGATTTTTTGAAAGCCATTTATGATGCATTACTCTGTAATTTCATGTCCATAACCTCTGTGGGTCTAAATCCAAGAAACTCATGTGTGAAAAGCTTGCATTCCCATGCCATTGAATCACTAGTTTCCATGGCTTTGGCTTCAATCTTGGAGGAGTATTGTATCAGATTTGTGGAAGGTTTTTCCTTTAATTTTTATGTTGATGTGGAAGAAATTTTTTATCCATATACTACCACCATGTTTCATATTACTCTTATAACCATATATTCTGCATTTCCTATGTCAAAGCCTAGCTAGTATTACAAATTTCCCTTAGGCAATTTCTATGAAAGTTACCCTACAATTGTTGTAGACCATAACATTTGAAGAACTTAATAAACATGGTTAAGGATAATAATTGATGTCTGATACTCATTCCCATACTTTATTCTAAAATTTTGGAGGGTCATACTTGATTTGGAGAGCTAGTTTGGCCATCACCAATATTGGGGACTTTGAACACAATTTCCTACTAATTTTGGTCTTTTGTCATTATCCCCAAAGAAGTTTACATAGGTATAAATTCTAATACAAATTATGCATAAACCACCTTTGGATTTTTTAAGATTCACCATACCACCTATGTCAGCCGAAAATACATACCTCCTGCAGACAAGAGCTGGTTCCCTAGTCTGAATGGTTCAGATCTAGAACCAAACACAAACACGGAATTCTAGACTCTCCCTAGATCTGGTTAATCACTTGAATGGAATGACATGATGCAAGGTGTGTGCAAGAATTTGATGGACCCTTTAGATGCAATAGTGGAGTGAAGTCATTCACTCTTGATTCAAAAAAAATAAATCAACCCAAGCAACACTGAACCTGCTAAGCCTAGTCCCAAGGCTAGAAATGGTCATGCTAACTAGGCTAGGAAGCAAAATCGCATGCACGTTTTAGAAAAGGAAATCGCGTGCACGAATTCCCTTGCTAAAAGGTGCACGCGATTCTTAAAACCTGTTTTTTATTTTTAAACTGACCGAGGCTGTCCCTTTCTCATTTTTGGCGCGGCTATTGGACGAACGAAGATGAAACCTCGACTATGCATATGCGATTTTGGGTGTGCTTGATCCCACCATCTCCACCTTTGGATTTTAACCTTCCCTTTGTGAGGTAATTTCTTCAATTTTTGTCATGTTTTTTTCATTTTCTACATCAATTTATTGTAAAATTCCATCTTAATGCCCGGTTCTCTACTATCTAACAGAGAGTTCCTAAGCAATGAATTCATTTGCCAATATAAATTAAACATTTTAACATATTCGTTGTCATGGGTTTGAGAGGTCCCTACGTTAGGGATTCATGGCTCCATATTTTGCTACATATCCTTGTCCCTCTTCATAAGAGCTTGACACAACCAAGACCCAACCTCCTATATTCTAACTCAATTGCTTTCAAAATTAGAGCAATTTCAGTATAACAAATTCCATACTCATCCCACAAGAATAATAAGTGTGTTTTGGCAATGTCATCATCAAGGGAAAGACATGTATACATCTTTCCATGATTTCTACTACCCTCATGCTTTCCACTTTTGTATTCCATCATCATTCTCCTAACAGTATATAGACATGGGTATTCATGTGGAGAAGAAGTTCAAGATTTTGCTGCTGTAGATGAAATGATTCATGGGAAGAGTGTAACCAGTAGTTTCTAGGCTGCCATAAATTGAAATATCAATGTGGTAAAATATTCACACATATGAATGGATATTCATGAAGATTGATAGGAACCTCACCTCTCAATAATAACTCAAAATTTAGACCAAATTCATCAACAATTCACCAAAAAATATTGGCACTACAACAATCATCCAAGTTTAAGGTGAAAATACATGATCTGTCCAGATCAAGCCTTTCTTTTATAATCTCTTTAGCTAAAGGTATTTCTCAAATGAATATAGAAATACTAATTTATTACATATTTTTATACTATTCACCCACCCATGTGACACTACATGCACAAGTGTTTTTTTTTTTTAATTCCAAATAAATATTATTCATCAACTTCATTCTATTTCATTGGCCCACTTCTACACACTTTCCTATTTTCATATGTTTTCTGGGTTCAGTTTTCTTCTCCTTATGATATGTGTGAACTTGTGTGAGTCATTTCTAAATAAAAAATATTTAGTTCATATTCTAGGCACAACTTTCGATTGTACTCCTATTTCTTATTTATACTACCTAAACATTTAAATCATACATTGATTATATGGCAATCAACAATACATATTCATTTTCTTCAAATTTTCTTCATAATGAATGAAATACATATGCCTTTTTTTTATGGATGTTTAGTAATCATATTTGATACCCAAGGGTGTCATGCTTCCACATGCCCTTTAAGTTTTTATTCGGTGTAGGCATAGTATAATGATTGAAACTAGGTTAACTCATCTTGTTCTTACCTCATGAGAGACTAATGGTCACTAATAAATAAGGATGGGTTAGAAATTCACCGTCATCATAGCTCCTACATATTTGTTGAATATCACCCTCATCAAAATGATAATAATCTTCATTATTAATAAATGGCTTAGAAATTGATTACCAACTTCATTCAACAATAGCCCCTCTCATTAACAATAAATAGCTTATATGAATAGACTAACACTCTAAATAGCTTATGCCGCCTATTATTTAGTGTAAAATTCAAGATCAATCTTTAAATTTACATGATATATTTAGTTTATATGTCAATCGTTATATAGTTTTCAGTTCTTATATATGTCATTATATCAAGTGTTTATATTTCTAATGATATTTTATTTGTATTTATGATTGCAGTGGCTACTATGGATTGTAACAACGCAGAGATACTGAGGTTCATTGGCCATTTGAGAGAGATAGGTTCAGCTTGGAGGGGTGGAGATGAGCTTCGCCGCTCCCTGTCAAATTCATTATTATCTATTGTTGATAGGATTGCAAGATCGAATGATGCGTTGTATAGCATCGCATCTTATAGGGAGAGAAAAAGGAAACAGTATGTTGATGGCTTGAGTTACAATGAGGTAAAAAATATGAAAATAACAAAGCATTCCATCTATTCATTGTTTAGAGTGCCTGGGACGGATAACATCCCAGATATTGGTAGGCCACATATTTCTATTGAGTGGTGCACTTTTCCACCCATCAGAGACAACTGGA
Source organism: Pseudotsuga menziesii (assembly GCA_001517045.1). Classification (NCBI taxonomy): domain Eukaryota; kingdom Viridiplantae; phylum Streptophyta; class Pinopsida; order Pinales; family Pinaceae; genus Pseudotsuga; species Pseudotsuga menziesii. Next base: position 145,447 of record LPNX010696391.1, on the reverse strand, counting down.
TGGATAGGTGGTACATGGTTTTTGACATCCCCCCTCACAACGATAGGGAAGTATCGATGTACTTCCTCCGAAAATTGTATGCAGAGTTTGTGATGAGGAAACATGTCAACTATTTTGACATGTTGGGCTTCCAGGGAGTTGGTAGGGGAATGCCCCAACATCGACCCCATGCTAGGAATAGAGATGCCAATCCACAGATACCTACACCCTGTGCCCATATACCGAGGGCAGACATCCCTCCTGCACATGACATGGTTGCCCAGACACAGGATGCATTTTTTACTCTAGCTGAGATGGTCTCTCGACACATGGCCACTATTGACCAGAGAGTGCCCTCTTCCTCTGCTAGTGTACAACCACCAGCTTCTGGTGGTGGAGGGACATCTATTGGTGGGGTAGACCGACATCTGATGTGCCTTAGAGTGAGCCGCATGTCTGCACATCGTGTGGGGGACCCTGTTATGGTCCTGGATGAAGACATGGTTCTAGTACGATGACTGGTGGTCAGGTAAGGACTTTGTTTTAAAACTCTGTTATTGAACTCAATTTTTAATTGTTCCATGGTATATCTAACATATTAAAAGATTCATAATATATAAGCAATATTTACTCTTACAGGAGTTTGATGCCTCTCACGGGGGTGGTACTGCACCCGGTGTGGTTGTACCCGACACCCAGAGAACCATAGTTGAGGTAATATATAAACACTTGTCATTTTGTTATTACATGTATAATTTTGTTAATGCATGTGTTATTCTTGATTAATTTATTAAAATGTCTAAAATTTACAATTTTTGAAGTTGCAGGAAGCCCACTTGGAACATGATGCTAAAGACATTGATATCAATGACATAGTCCAAGGTGGAATTTACGACTACTTAAAGAATGTAAATACATGGGTTATTATTGAATCTTGTTCGAATTATTTAAATTTCTTACCGTACATCCTTTATAGAGATCGCTAATGTAAATATGATTTTTAAACTTGCAGATGCTAGATGCACCTGAAGAGGAGCACCAAATTGATGGAAGCGGTCACTCCCATGGTGGAGATATGTCCCAAGAAGGGGTAAGTATATTACAGCATGTTATTTTTTCAGTACATATTATTCCATCCATTCAAATCCATGTCTAACTATGGTAACACTTTATGAATGCAGACGTCATCACAGATCCTTGCACCACCTCTTTGGTATGGATATCCCAGTAGTCCAAACATAGATAAGGGGGTTGTTTACACCAGATGAGGTCCCTCTTCCTTGAACAGAGCGTATGTGCATGAGGATCAACCTACTCATCCCACGGTAATGTACACACTTCCAATGGCAGTTGTTGGTTAGCTATGTATTCACTTCACAAGTGGTTTTTCTTAATGTCATTTTCGCATGTTTACAACATCAGCATGTAGAGTCATCCATGCCAGACCTTAGTGGGATTGTTTATGCCGCTGTCAATGCCGCATCTACAATAGGGATAAGTCACAGTGAGGTACATCTACTTGAATATTTGTAATTGTACATTTCATTTGTATTATTTCTGGACATGCACGATGTCTAACTATTTAATCATTTGGCGAATGTAGCCATGCCCTGGTCCATTAGTGCATGCAACTGAGGTTGATGTTCAACCTATGGCTCCTCTTACTACTGAAGAGAACCAGCCTCATCTCCTAGAAATGGTTTTTTCAGTAAGATGTTCATTTTTTACATAATTGATTAGTACTTTCTCATTCATGTACATGTTGATAATTCTTGAGATAATTGACATATTTTGTTTTATTCACGAAGAGGCATGGCAAGGAGGATTGCTGCAAGGTTGAGTACACTAGAGGAACCTACACCCTCGACACCACAGGCACCTATACCCCCAACGGATGCAATGAGTCTTTGTTTTATTTACAATTGAGTCATATTTTAAATTTTCAAACTTTGTTATTGATGGACAGTACTAGCTCAGTTACCTAATCAAGAAATATTGTCATTGATTTGCAGTCGCCAGAGATGCATAGTGGTCATAGACGGAGCCGGAGAGCATCAGGGTCCAGGAAAAACAAGAGAAAGTTAGAATTTTGATGTGTTAATCCAGGACAAATATGTATTTTTATGTACAGTCCGGAGTTAGAGTATAGGGGCACGGTCCAGGACAGATGTACTTTTGTTTGCACATGTACATCAAATATGTTTTTGATACATTTACATTGACAGGCCAATGATCTAGGCCTTATATTTTTGTATTATAACTTTCATGGTATAAAAAATATTTCATATCAAGGCTCTTGAGATATTCATGGTTCAGTCTTTTAAGTGTGATTATACATGTGTGGTGAAGAATGTTTTTATGTGTAATGTTCCCCGTTTTTTTATAGATTTTACGATTGTATGGAGATATCAGTTATAAATTTGAGAACAATGCATAATTACAATAAACTACGTAATGACAAAAATGTACATTCACTCCCATTCTTGATAATCCAGAAAACATTCCAATCATAATCATGTGTCTATAGGAAAAATATTTGTTAGGAGGCAATATACATTTCACTTTGAATTTGTTCTTTGGTTTCCACATGTTCTTGTGTCAATCTATTGTATTGATTTGTGAGGATTATCTATTACTTATGAATGCACTATGTCAAAAGAAAAAAATATTATATTTAAAGGTTTCAATGATCTCAGTACATGCACACTAAAGTCAAAGTTCTTGCTCGTGTAATTTAATAAATATAATTGCAATATACAATTATTTCAAGGTTTCAATGAACTCACTACTTGCACACCAATTGGATATATCTAATTAAAAATTGTGAGTTTGGATTCATTAAATTACAAGTTAAGTCAATGCTCAAGTGTAATTTAATAAAACTAAGTGCAATACATGCTTTACATTTCATCAACAACCAACAACACTATTCAACAAACCTCATGCACCCAATGACTAATCACTCAGCATTAAAGGAACTACAATAGAATCCAAATACTGAGAACCAACTTTGTGAATCAACATGATTTGAAGCATAAGTCCATCAGATTTGAAAAAGTTCAGTTTGACATTAGATTGATTCTGAATTGAGTTGTGACAGCAAGATAAGATTAGGGTTAGGATTAGGGTTTCCTTGGTAGGTTTATGGTAATGGGACATGCATGCTAAACAATAAACCCTAGTTAGGGATAGGTTTTTCCAAGTTTGGCCTTCGTTGGCATGAAATGCATTGTCCAGCTTTGGCACTCATTGGCGTGACTGCATTGTCCCCTACTAAGCAAAACCCTAGCTTCAGAAACCACCATAGACAGAGGTCACCGGGAAATGGACAGGAGGGAGAGGCCCCCCCCTAGCTAAAATCCCATGTCACAAATCCAACGTAATCAACGGTTCATCGATCGGAGACCTGAGCATCGATATATGGCGAGTTGCAGTTCACCTCCAGATATCGTTCAGGGACACCTGGTGGACTTGGGCCCGGTGCGCAAAAAACCTCACGGAGCGGAAATTTTGAATTCTGTCAACTCCTGCTAGTGTGTTTGGGCATGGGAAATATGGAAATGCCAACCACATCCCCACCATCCATGGCTTTCCAACTTTTCCCCTCGTTGGCGTGACTACATTGTCCCCTATTGAGCGAAACCCGAGCTTTAGAAACCACCATAGACGGAGGTCACCGGGAAATGGACAGGAGGGAGAGGCCGCCCCCTAGCTAAAATCCCACGTCATGAATCCAACGGAATAGACGGTTCGTCGATCGGAGGCCCGAGCATCGATCTATGGTGAGTTGCAGGTCACCTCCAGATACCGTTCATGGACACCTGGTGGACTTGGGCCCGGTGAGCAAAAAACCTCACGGAGCGGCAATCTTGAATTTTGTCAACTCCTGCTAGTGTGTTTGGGCATGGGAAATATGGCAATGCCAACCGCATCCCCACCATCTATGGCTTTCTAGCTTTGGCCCTCCTTGGTGTGACTGCATTGTCCCCTACTGAGCGAAACCCTAGCAAGTCTGGTTGATAAACATGCCAAAGTAAAAATATTGTGCGTTACAGTCCATGCATGCCAAGTGGCATCTTGAAAAAAATATACACATGTACTAGGGTTAACATGTTGCATCAACAGTATAATTTAAATTTTGAGTTAAAAACATTGGTTTTGCTTTAATATAGCTCTTGTTTATAGATATAAACCTACACCATGCATATTATAGAAACCAATTAAATGAACAAATAAATAATTAAAATAGTGTGTTGTGGTTAACCCAACAAGGCATTGATGATTTAATATTCTAAAAAATTAGAACTGCTAAATCAACATAAGAAACTTGGGAAATTTTGGAAATGGCCTATCAAGGCACTAATAAAGTGAAACATGTCCAATTATAGACTCTTAAAATAGAATTTGAGAATTTGAAAATGAAGGATTATAAGACAACAAATCAATTTATGGAAAGGGTAATGGAACTCATCAACTAGCTAAGAATTCATAGAGAATATTTGACTAACCAAAAGGCTATGAAATAGGTTAAGAATCCTTCCTAAGAAACTTGTCATTGTAGTATAGCCATTGATGAATGCAAAGGACTGTCACATCTATCAAGAGAAGAGTTGATGGGATCCTTACTGTCTCATGAATCACTAATTGATTTGGAAAAATATACTCTTGAACATTCCATACACAAGCAATTATCATCGAAGGAAGTGGAACAAATAATAGAGGCAGGGGAAGAATTAATTTCTTCCTCTTTCATCGTACAAATGGGAGTTGTATAGGAGTTAGTATATGTTTGGTATTGCATTAAGTGCAAGTAGTTTTAATGTGAGAAACTTCTTGAAGCAAAGTATATTGATAATTAGGATATTGTGTATTATTTAGGATGTAGGAGTCCATTTGGAGAATGCATGTAGTAGTTTTCTGGGTTTAATGAAATATGAGCAATTTTCTTATTACGCTTCCATGATACCTATAGAGTTGTATCTCTAAAATGTATTCTTCTTTTCTCTGTTGTAGGTGGTCCTACATGTCCAACAATTTGTTCTAGTCACCTCCAGATACCATTCAGGGACACCTGGTGGACTTGGGCCCGGTGCGCAAAAAACCTCACAGAGTGGCAATTTTGAATTCTGTCAACTCCTACTAGTGTGTTTGGGCATGGGAAATATGGCAATGCCAACCGCATCCCCACCATCTGTGGCTTTCCAGCCTTGGCCCTCATTGGCGTGACTGCATTGTCCCCTACTGAGCAAAACCCTAGCTCCAGAAACGACCGTAGATGGAGGTCACTGGGAAATGGAGAGGAGGGAGAGGGCCCCCCTAGCTAAAATCCCATGTCACAAATCCAACGGAATCAATGGTTCGTCAATCGGAGGCCCGAGAATCAATCTATTGCGAGTTGTAGGTCACCTCTAGATACCATTCAGGGACACCTGGTGGACTTGGGCCCGATGCGCAAAAAACCTCACGGAGCGGAAATTTTGAATTCTGTCAACTCATGCTAGTGTGTTTAAACATGGGAAATATGGCAATGCCAACCGCATCCCCACCATCCATGGCTTTCCAGCTTTGGCCCTCCTTGGCGTGACTGCATTGTCCCCTACTGAGCGAAACCCTAGCTTCAAAAACCACCGTAGACGGAGGGCATCGGGAAATGGACACAAGGGAGATCCCCCCTCCTAGCTAAAATCCCATGTCATGAATCCAACAAAATTGACGGTTCATTGATCGGAGGCCCGAGCATCGATCTATGGTGAGTTGCAGGTCATCTCCAGATACCATTCAGGGACACCTGGTGGACTTGGGCCCGGTGCGCAAAAAACCTCATGGAGTGGCAATTTTGAATTTTGTCAACTCCTGCTAGTGTGTTTGGGCATGGGAAATATGGCAATGCCAACCGCACCCCCACCATCCATGGCTTTCCAGCTTTGGCCCTCGTTGGCGTGACTGCATTGTCCCCTATTGAGCGAAACCCTAGCTTCAAAAACCACCGTAGACGGAGGGCATCGGGCAATGGACAGGAAGGAGAGGCCCCCACCTAGCTAAAATCCCACGTCACGAATCCAAGGGAATCGACGGTTCATCGATTGGAGGCCCAAGCATCGATCTATGGCGAGTTGCGGGTCACCTCCAGATACCGTTCATTAGTTCATTTTATCTTGCATGTGTATTCTCTCTGGAGCAATTTTAGCCGGCTTATCAGTGGTAAGTGATCATTCTATCTTGAAAACCCTAACCCTAAATTCAACTATAATATAGGGTAATTTTGAATGGCAGTTTGCATGCCCAGCTATTTCAGTAATTTTGAATAGAATACATATGAGGTAATATAGAGCATCTATAACGTCCATTAGACAATGATAAGCATATTTTAGGGATTACAATCTCATTTTATATTTTTCCTAAAACATGAGAAAAAACTTGAGAAGGATCCACATGGGACAAAATATTGTGTTTCCCCCTTTATGATAGATGTAGGCCAAAGGATCACTTTAAAAAAATTATATGGTGGTATTGGACCTTAAAAATGGTCAAAACCTACTAATGGTGTCCAAATTTCCATTGGAAGAATTAAGATATCCTAGGCCAATATTATGCGGTTGATTGGGACCTCAATCATTTCCTAGAATATTCCTTTAGAGACTAGCGCCTAGGTTTCTTTCCTTTCCCATGTCTAGTGCCTTACAACCCACACATAGTGCTGAAATCATATCAATGCAACTCATGTCCCTTCTTGGAGGGTAAATATCTTGTTGAGAGTTTTAATGTTGTGACTTGAGGCATCTTTAAAGATTCTGAATCCATAAAACACACATTGAAGGCCGGATTTTATGTGCCAAACTTTATCTAGAAGGCCTCTATTTCATTGGAAAAGGCTAAAAAATAATGATGATCACATACTTTTAATTGAGATTGAGGATAAGTTTTCATATTTTTATTCTTGGGATGGTTTCGGGTCTCTCTTGGATCTATCTAAGGAGATGCAATTTTATCTAGGAGGAAAATTTAAAGAATGTCTTCTTAAAGTGGATGATTTATGGTTTTTTCTTGTGCTATGATCCTATGAATTAGCTAGTGTTGGATTCTTGCTTAACCCATGTGCAAAGTGGCAACAATCATGCCTAGTGTTGACAACATTCTAATGGCATCAATATTATAGTCAAATATCAAGGATACTCAATATTATAGTCAATATTATTGTTAAAAATAATCCAAGGCCCCAATATACAAGACATGGATACATAGTTCCATGGATACCATCACACTATCATGCTTGTTTCTTCAAGGAATTATTCATGGCTCTCGATGGCTCAATGGTTTCTTTAGGGATAAAGGAATGGTGTTCTTCCTTGGAAATACATTCCCAAGGCCCTAAGACATGTACATATTTCAAAAATCCATTTCGAAAATCCACCTAATGGTAAAAACATTATCATTCATGGTCCAATGATAATATAAGGAGGCCACGTGTTGTTGGTGGAGGATACCTTCTTGTCCCTACATGGATAAAATATTCCTTTAGGGATCAAGGTTTAGGTCTCCTCCATTGACCATTTCCAAGGCCATAAGACCATAATAGTGGGATACATAGAATAATGGATACCCATGCAACAATATGAGTTTTGCTTTGAGGCATTGTTCATGGCTCTAGGTGCTTTAATGGTTTATTTAGGGAAAAAGGAATGATATTCTTCCTTGGAATTCCATTACTAAGGCCTTAGGAAACCTATACATAATGCTTAAAACTACCTAATGGAACTGACATCCTCAATCATAGGATAATGGTACTCTCAACAATCCATGTGTGGTTGTTGGAGGCAATCTACTTATCCATAGATGGATAGAAGATTGATTTAGATCCTAAAGTTCATGTCTCCTCCACTGACCATGTCTAAGGCACCAAGTTGACAAAACCTAGATACATAGTGCCATAGATACTCGTGTGAAGTCATGTTTGGTGCTTTAAGGTA
>LPNX010696391.1:0-132884 GCA_001517045.1 Pseudotsuga menziesii | reverse complement strand
TATGTTGAAAGAAGATGAAATGTAGAAAATTGAATAAGCTTTCAAAATATATAATTCCTATCTATGGATATTTTGTATGACCACATGAAAATCAAGTTTTTAAAGCAATATGTTGTTTTTTTGGGAAATTATATTGCATTGTTTTCTCATCGGTGCAAGTGACTTAAATGGTGGGATTTCTTAACAAAATTTTGAACAATTACAAAGAAGGGCTTAAATGATGGCATGTTCATTAAGTTGACATACAAGAGAACTTTTGGCATATTTATAAACAACATTGTGGAAAATTTTGCATATCAAGAACACAAAATTGACATATTCATAAGAAACATACATGGGGAAATTTAAATTATGATACATACCTCATCATGCTAGATCCCACCTATTATCATACAATCAAGCCCTCCAGATCATCTCTTATGATGATGGTCTCCATTAGTCTCTTGTGCTCTGTATCCAGTAAGAAATAGCGTACCTTCGATGAATTCCGACTAGGCATTGTTCGTACCTGGAGGTTTGTACCAATAATTAAGTTGGTAAAGTGATACACACTTGCACTTGGTTTGTAATCCCTGTAAAGATATCCACCCTTCTTTCTTGCATTGTTGTCATTTGTAAGATATTCACCTTTAACAACCATAGACCCGATGGGGAATTGGTTTTTTTCATCATCAGTCATGGACATAATGAGGGTTTGCTTTCCCTCTATACAATGTGCCAACCAGTAATCACCACCCCATTCACTATCTTTTGAGGCAACCACTGCGTATATGTGTCCTGCAAAGTATGATTGTAAGTATATGATCAAATATTTTTCGTGTGATACAAGGCCATTAATGTGAGTTTCAAAACTACATAAATTTTACAAAAAAATGTTAAGGAAATGCATCATACCAGGTTGTACAAGGTCTGATACATGATCAAAATCTATAGAAATAGACGATTGGTCTTCTTCCAATGGAGTTAACTCAACAATCGCACACTGATCAAGTGGAAGTGATATGCGATCCCATCCATCAACCCAATCCAATGATTCACACACATCCCAGTCACCATCACAACAAGGCAGGAAAAAACAAGCGAGTTTTCTGGTCCAAATTTCAAATACTGGGTTATCAGAGCTTCAAACCGAATGAAAGCCACGAGTCCTAGGAACAGTCTTGCATTCCCATGCATGTGAATGATCTATGTCTACCACCTCCCAAAAAAATCTCTCCACGTGTCTCTTTCTTGTGGATTCTGCTCGCATATCTGATTCCTCTCCCATTACTGACGTGCACCACCTGACTATAGATTGAGCATTTCGAATAGTAGCTGTTGTAGATAATTTCGATTCCTCTCTTCGTAGGGCTGTTTTGACACATGATCCAGCTCCATCATGCTCTCCTTTACCATGCCCAGTCTCAAAATAGTTCCACATATGTGGAACTTTGTAGTTTTTATGCAATGAACACATCCATTGAAATATGCATGCATTTTTGAACTGACCAGCACATCCATCAGACCAAATCCAGTGTTGATCCATCTGTATGTTCCTACCCTTCAAATGATCATAGAACATGATGAAGCAATGAGGTACATAGTGGAATTCATGACACCTATCATCACTTATGTAGAAGTGATATTCCTTTAGAATTTCTCTTTGCTCTTCACTACTGTTCGGGCCATGCCTATATGTGATATGCACCATCAAGGAAACCTGCTCAGAGTGATAATATTGACTTTGGATCTCATTTTGAGGTTGCAGAGTGTAGTTCTCGGCAAAATCAACTATTGAAAGTATAGTTCCATGAGGAAATGAGTCTCTGCATATTCTAAACTTTTCATCCTGCCATCGTGCCAAGTGGACATCCTGAACATATTGATGTGTCTTTTCAATAAATTCCTTGACGAAGACACTAACTTGTACCTGTTGACACAAAATGTTCTCAATATCAGGTTTTTTTGTAAGTAAGGAATGAAATGCAACTATTCTGAACATAGTTTTATAGATACATGCATGTACCTGAGATGTCACCAGTTGTATTTTTTTGCTTTCTTTCCCTGGGACTATTTCATAGTTGATATATTTGAAACTTTTCATGTCTGTAACCATATTCCAAAATTCATTGTCTCCAATCTCGTGCATACATTGGCTCAATAATGCCATTCCAGCACAGTTGGAGCAAGTTCCATCCAAACAGGATTTTGCATAGTAAGTTTGCCCCTCAGGTCTATTGCACATGATACTATGAATGAATTCTCTTGATGAGGTCGGTGGTATTGTCAAGGAGCAATCCTGCACATGGTTAGAAAGAAACACATGACAAATGTACAAAAATGTTTCATAGTAATATTCATATTCTACATGGTATCTACAACAACAAGTGTTACGAAGAGTATTTATTCTAACATACCAAGGCTTACATTTCTCAAAAGATCTTTGCCCCAAATTCAATTGTCTATGTTCGTTCCTAAATTTCTCATATAGTTCTGTCTATGTTATATCAAGAAAATGTTTAATATGTGGTTCACGGTCCTTTGAACCCCTTCTCAGTTTTAGTACATCCTTTCGGTTTGAAGAAGGCCTTGTGTGATCATTCCAAAAACTTTGCACTAGTCCCTTTACTGCATCAACTAGCTTCATGTCACGACGTGGCGACCGACCAATAAAGGCCCAAAAATATGTGTGGGAGGTTGTGTCGAGATGTTCTCTTCTAATAGAATACTTACGGAGGGTTTTTACATTCAAATTAACTAGTTTAGATGTAGGCTTGAGTAAACGAAGGACCCTGGTGTTCTTATTTACAATTTCTTGTGACAACACACGACGAGCCGCATTGCGGTCCTTTGACCGTGTGTTCTTACCAATTTTACCAAAGGCATCTACTAAGCTTTTAACTATATGAGAACTTGGTCTAGAAGGCTTTATCACCTTTATCCCTAACGATTTCCTAACAATAGTCATGCTCCTAGATTTTAACAATGATAAAAATAATCTACATTTATCTCCATCACATTTCTCCTCAAAATATTTATTTAGTATCTATTGAGTTTGATAAGCAATACTACGCTTAGATAGCATACCTTCCATGGAATTGAGGAGTCCTTCATCAACTTGTATACACTTCGGAGTTCTTCGACGCGTGCTTTCTAATGGAGGCAAGGGGGTTGGATTTCTATCTTCCAGTGCATCAACAATACGCTCTGGCGTTTCAGTAGCAACTTGTTGTCCTTCATTGTCTTCTTGGTAGTTGGATGGTGGAAGTCCAACGTCCTCATCTATGGTCTGGTGAATGTTTTCTTCTTCAACAGTAGGCTCCATGTCCAACGCCTCTTCAACAGTAGGCTCCATGTACACTGCCTTTTCGTCAGCTTTGTCTTGAGATGGTAGCTTATCACTTTGACTTGATGTGGGATTTGAAACATCCCCTAATGAGCACCTACGTTTTGCTTCTTGAATACTTCCATGGGGTGCTTGTTCAACAACTATTGTGGAAATTGAAGGTCCCTCTAGTGAATGCTTCCTTTTTTCTTGTACTGGATTAATAGGATGAACCGCTGTATCCTCTACAATTGGATTTGGATTAGTTTCCAAAGAAAGCCTCCGATTCATCATGTCTATTCTTTTCTTTTCTTTCTCTTCTTCGATGACTTCTTGAGGTATCTTCTTCCTTGCTGATTTTCTTCCTTGGTTACGTACATTCCCCATCACCACAATGATCAATGTCAATATAGTTTGTTTTTGTTGCTCCTCAATTACAAGCTTCCAATCCTTTAACTTGCTTTATAACTATTGATCCATCAGTGTGTTTCAATCTTCCTTCTCAATTGTTTCCCATCAAAACAATAATGAATGGGAAAATTTACCTTTGCTTCTCTTGAATAATAAGCAAATGAAAGTTATATCCACCATCACCATGAAATGACATTGAAGCTTGATATCTTATCATGTGTGCTCCTCAACCACGAAATATGTCTTCAATGCTGCACCTGCATAACAAAAAGAATGCTGTAGAATGTGTAGATTGTGAGTATTATGGACAAACTCGTGCTGTTGCTTTCAAAAATGCGCGCTAATTGGAGTTGCTCTCGGACAAAGACAATTCTGTGTTTTTTTTAACAGTGAAGAAACACGCACGAGGTATATAAAGGCAAATCGCGCACGCGATTTGTGTGGCCAAAATGCGCACGCGATCCTGCTAAGTATAATCAATGAGGTGGGTGCACAGCTAAGTGATACCTAAGTATGTCTATAGGTGTGAGTAATGGAATCCTAGGTGATATCCATTATAAGGCCATGGTGGTAACCAAAATAGGTCAACTAGATAGAGACATAACTTCTATATACAAAATCTAATTGAGGTAATCAATGTTTGTAAAGTTTTGAACTCAATAGTATATATACTTTGTGTTTACTTACACATGAATGATGATGATGTTCATGATGTTGACGGCGATGATGATGACGATGGTGATGATGATGATGATGATAATGAAGATGATGATGATGATGATGATGAAGGTGATGATGATGATGGGGATGAGGATGATGATGATGATGTTCATGATGTTGATGGTGATGACGATGATGATGATGATGATGAATGACGGTGATGTTCATGATGTTGATGGTGATGATGATGAGGATGATGATGATGATGTTCACGATGTCAATGGTGATGATGATGATGATGAACGATGGTGATGTTCATGATGTTGATGGTGACGAGGATGACGATGATGATGATGATGTTCACGATGTTAATGGTGATGATGATGATCATGTTGATGATGATGATGATGATGATGGTGAAGGTGATGATGATGGTGAGGATGATGATGATGATGAAGATGAAGATGAAGATGATGAAGATGATGGTGGTGGTGGTGATGATGATGATGGGGATGATGGTGATGTTGATGATGATCATGTTGATGATGATGATGCTGATGATGGTGAAGGTGATGATGATGGTGAGGATGATGATGATGATGAAGATGAAGACAAAGAACATGAAGATGATGTTGATGGCGATGATGATGATCATGGTGATGATGGTGATTTTGATGATGATCATGTTGATGATGATGATGATGATGATGGTGAAGGTGATGATGATGGTGAGGATGATGATGATGATGAAGATGAAGAGGAAGATGATGAATATGATGTTGATGGTGATGATGATGATGATGATGATGATGATGGTGATGATGTTGATGGTGATGATGATGAGGATGATGACGACGATGACAATGAGGATGATCATGTTGATGATGATGATGAGGATGATGAAGATGATGATGGGAATGGTGATGATGATGATGATGATGACGATGGTGATGATGAAGATGATGATGAAGATGATGATGGGAATGGTGATGATGATGATGATGATGACGATGGTGATGATGAAGATGATGATGAAGATGATGATGAGGATGTTGATGAGGATGTTCACGTTGATGATGGTGGTGATGATGATCATGTTGTTGATGATGATGATGATGATGATGAAGGTGATGTTGATGATGGGGATGAGGATGATGATGATGATGTTCATGATGTTGATGGTGATGATGATGATGATGATGATGATGATGATGATGATGGTGATGATGATGATGATGATGATGGTGATGATGTTGATGGTGATGATGATGATGAGGTTCACGATGTTAATGGTGGTGATGATGATGATGGTGATGATGATGAAGGTGATGATGATGAGGAGGAGGATGATGATGATGATGATCAAGATGAAGAGGAAGATGATGAAGGTGATGATGATGATGAAGATGAGGACGAAGATGATGAAGATGATGTTGATGGTGATGATGATGATGATGGTGATGATGTTGATGGTGATGATGATGAGGATGATGATGAGGATGTTCACGATGTTGATGGTGATGATGATGATGATGATGATGAAGGTGATGATGATGATGAAGATGATGGTGATGGTGATGATGATGATGATGATGATGGTGATGATGTTGATGGTGATGATGATGAGGATGATGATGAGGATGGTGATGATGATGTTCACAATGTCGATGGTGATGATGATGATGATGTTGATGATGATGATGATGAGGATGATGATGAGGATGGTGATGATGATGTTCACAATGTCAATGGTGATGATGATGATCATGTTGATGATGATGATGATGATGAAGGTGATGATGATGATGAAGATGAGGACGAAGATGATGAAGATGATGTTGATGGTGGTGATGATAATGATGGTGATGATGTTGATGTTGATGATGATGAGGATGGTGATGATGTTTATGATGATGATGAAGATGAAGACGAAGATGATGAAGATGATGTTGATGGTGATGATGACGATGATGATGATGGTGATGATGGTGATGATGTTGATGGTGATGAGGATGAGGATGATGATGAGGATGGTGATGATGATGTTCACGATGTCAATGGTGATGATGATGATCATGTTGATGATGATGATGATGATGAAGGTGATGATGATGATGAAGATGAGGACGAGGATGATGAAGATGATGTTGATGGTGATGGTGATGATGATGGTGATGATGTCGATGGTGATGATGAGGAGGAGGAGGATGATGATGATGAAGATGAAGACAAAGATAATGAAGATGATGTTGATGGTGATGATGATGATGATGGTGATGATGGTGATGATGTTGATGGTGATGATGATGAGGATGATGATGAGGATGGTGATGATGATGTTCACGATGTCAATGGTGATGATGATGATCATGATGGTGATGGTGATGATGATGATGATGAATGATGATGATGTTCATGATGTTGATGGTGATGATGATGAGGATGATGATGATGATGTTCATGAACCTAATGGTGATGATGATGATCATGTTGATGATGATGATGATGATGATGATGATGATGATGAAGGTGATGATGATGATGAGGATGATGATGATGATGAAGATGAAGACGAAGATGATGAAGATGATGTTGATGGTGATGATGATGATGATGGTGACAATGGCGATGATGATGATGATGATGATGATGGTGATGATGTTGATGGTGAGGATGATGATGAGGATGATGATGATGATGATGATGTTGATGATGATGATGATGATGATGGGAATGGTGATGATGATGATGATGGTGACAATGGCGATGATGATGATGATGATGAAGATGATGATGATGATGATGATGGCAATGGTGTTGATGATGATGATGAGGAGGAGGAGGAGGAGGAGGAGGAGGAAGGTGATGATGATGATGATGACGATGACGATGGTGATGATGATGTTGATGATGGCGGCGACGATTCTGATGATCATGTTCATGATGTTGATGGTGATGATGATGATCATGGTGATGATGATGATCATGATGATGATGATGAAGGTGATGATGATGATGATGGTGATGATGATGAAGATTAAGATGATGATGATGATGATGTTGATGATGAACATGATGAATATGGTGATGATGAGCATGGCAATGTTGATGATGATGATCGATGATCAATGATCATGGTGATGATGATGATGATGATGAAGATGATGCTGATCATGATGATGATGATGATGATGGTGATGACGATGTTTATGACGTTGATGTTGAGGATGATGATGATTATGAAGATGACGATGATGATGATGATAATGATGATGATGAGGAAGAGGATGAGGATGATGATGATGAGGATGATGTTGATGACGACGATGGTGATGATGATGTTCATGATGTTGATGTTGATGATGATGATCATGTTCATGATGATGTTCATGATGTTGATGGTGATGATGATGATGAGGATGATGAAGATGACGATGGTGATGGTGATGATGATGATGGTGGTGGTGATGAGGATAATGATGATGACGATGATGATCATGATGATGAAGATGAACATGATGATCATGATGATGAAGATGAACATGATGATGAAGATGAGCATTGTGATGATGATAATGAATGCTATTTTGCTTTCACAAAAAGAGCACGCATTTTGTTCATTTATAATGCGCACGCGTTGTGCTTCAACTAAATCGCACTTGCGTTGTATTTAAATTCAAAAATTTATTCCCTCCAAAGGATAAGGCCGAGCCTCCACCCATGCTTTCATGGAATTCCTATGCCTATGTGTCTGCTTTGTACTTTGCTTCGGATTCAACATGCCTGTGCCTTGGAGTATGATAAACCATGGTAAATTCAGCATTATATCCAAATTTTCAATATGCTCATGTTTAGCGGTTCGTCTGATTATGCTGCACACCTCCATTTCTTATGATATTTTAGAAACAGATATGGTTTTTTTTGTAGATTCTAAATATGTAAAGTTTAACAAGAATACATAATTTTTTCTATTTTTTTCTTATTTATCTTCTGTCATCACTCCTCAACTCAAAAAACACACTGGTAGTGTTTCATCCATATCTCTTTCGTTTCTCAACCATTTAAAAAAAAAAATGTATGGTGCACTAAAGAACACCAACCTCTACATGTTATAAAAAACCCATTTCCAAATAATTGCATTAAGACATTCAAATGCTGCACCCACAATTGACGTACCATTTTCGAGGTTTGATCTCTTAGATAATTAAAAAAAAATTAAAAATATTATTTTTATTATTGGAAAAATAGTCGTTCACTAGTCCTATATGTTCTCTATATGTATACCGGTTTTCGTAATTTTATTCCATCATTTAGACACTCAGACGTTGCACCCACAAAAACATATACCTTATAATTTGTGCAAAAAATAAAAAGTGCCCGTTAAAATTTATCTAACTTTAGATAGTTAATAGAATTTTCAATAGAAAAAAAATATATATTTGGAAAGGCCATTCAATTTCCTACATTTCTTGTTTTTATTGATCGCAAGATTCATTGTTTAAGTGTCTCAAAATATGCGTCCAAGTTGATGGATGCCTGTTTTTTCAGTTTTGTATTGCATCTAACACGCCAAAAGAGACCCTCAACTTCTTGCACACACCCTGCTTCTCTCAAAGGTTTTCC
The DNA here is from genome assembly GCA_001517045.1 of Pseudotsuga menziesii. NCBI lineage: Eukaryota > Viridiplantae > Streptophyta > Pinopsida > Pinales > Pinaceae > Pseudotsuga > Pseudotsuga menziesii. Next base: position 123,886 of record LPNX010696391.1, on the reverse strand, counting down.
TCACTATCCTCGCAGAAGAACGTATAAAACATGGAAGACAACAAAGAAAACATGATAGCATACAATATAATCAACTAGATCTATGCATGTGACGAAGGAATCAAGCAATATAAACACATGCAATAGTAAATATGGGAAAGAAAATACATTCTTTATTAATAAATGATTGGAGAGACTAAAACCTTCATGCCTTGCTGTTGAGAGTTCCTTGCAATGGATCCTTGCCTCTAACTTCACCTTGCCTCCAAAGACTCAAGAATGATTTTGATAGAGTTTGGGTATGAAACACAATTCTTCCTATTTTTGTCCCATGGGGGATGAGCTAGTATTTAAAGGCATGGGAGGATAGGTTTGGTTGAGTATCTCATGGGTGAGGTGGAGATTAGATCCTAAAAGGGTGGATCTCGAGCTCCAACTGGTCCTAAACCATAGGGATGAGCCTCCACATAGGAAAGCTTCGAGAATCCTCTAGAAGCTTCTCATTTTGCCTTCAAAACTCGAGCACTGCTTTTCCAAAGAAGCAAATAGGCGGTGATAAGGGGGCACCACTTTTGGCAGTAGGGAAAGAGTGGCAGCACCTCTCTTTTATCATGTATCAGGAGCAGTGATGGATCTTTTCTTCTTAGGTAACTCTTTTGTTCAATGGGAAAAGAGCGTTACCTGATCAAAAGAGGGAAAATTTGGAAGGGGTTAATTTATTCGTTTATTTCTCTAGGGAAAATCTAAGGGATTGGAGCAGTCAAGGGGATACCTATCTCATAACATGAGGGTGACGATATTTCAATATAACAACCTCCTTTCAAATTTGGGACCATTTGATGAAAGTTGGAACCCTCTAGAGTCATGACTAGTTAAGCTCGAATTTTTCCCAATTTGTTCATTTCTCCAAAATTTCCAAAGAGGGACATTACAGAATGGTCCAATAAACCATTTCAGAACCCCATTATGAAAAAAATGTGGGAAATATTTCCTCATTTTGTATTATGGGAAATCAAGAGGGAGAGAAACCTCATAATGTTTCAATGGAAATCACGATTGCTACCAGGGATATAGGAAACTGTTATGTCTTGGCGACAGGAAACTATCAGAAAAGAGGAATGAAGGAATGCAGAATGTGAGGTGACTGGTCTTGAAGAAATAATTCTAGAATCCTAGGATTTGGCGGCTTCCTTGTAATGAATTCTCCACCGGTAGAGTACAAACAAAAATACTTCAAGCATGAATCTTTGGATCCCTCCTCCCTTAGGTTTCTCTAAAATTAACTTTTATGGGGACTGAAAGGGCAACCCAAGTCAGGATGGGTATGGGTGCATCATTCGAGAGTCCAGAGGGAACATGCTCGGCTTCATCTTGCAGTTCATCGGATGGGAGACAGACAATGTTGCATAATTTGAAAAGCTAATTCAAGGGTTGGAAATGGTGAAGGAAAATTGTTAGCTGTTGCTCTTGATAGAAAAGGATTCCTAGTTGGTCATTAACGCGGCCATGAAGCTACTCAACAGAAACCAAGTTTCCAAGGTGGAAAGATGTTGGTGTTTAGAAATAATGGCAAAGAGGCTTAAGGGAATAATGGATGCGAGCTTGGTGGTATGCTTTAACCATGTTAGGAGGGTGGGAAGCAAGGTCACAGACAAGTTAGCAAACATTGAAACTGACACCCATTGAATTATGAAGGCTAGATACTAGGACGAGCTGATAGATGTGATGACCCGAGATAGATATACTCACCTCCTACATCAGGACATGCATGGTAGTGATGAAGAGTAGAGGGAAGGATAGGGAGCAGACCCTTCAACTTAATATAACAAATAGGCAACGCGGGGACAAGGGAGGTGACATCAATAGTTTTACGTGTGTGTTAATTTGGTAACATATTGGGATCAAGGTCAATCCTTTCGGAAAGAAGCCATACATGCATAAATGAAGGAGATAAATGGTAAATTTGGGTTAAGGCATGAGATTAATTTGATCAGTACTATGACTAACATGCGGATCATCATGGTAGGTTCAGAGGAAATCATGATATGAAATTGGAAGGTTCCATTTAAGGAAGTTCAAGGTGGCGGGGAGGCTCATCAAGCCTGTTGGAAAGGGGTGTCAATTGTTGTTATAGATGGAGAGTGGCGGGGTTTGAGATGGATCATAATCATTATGAGCCAGGAAATACCTGAGAGAATGGATGCGAGCAAAGGAGAATGGAAACAGTTCTTAAGCGGTGACAAGGATAGGGACCAGGTAGCTCGTGATCAGAGGAAAACCATGTGGTAATCTCGTATGTTCGAACTGGAGCTTCCATCAAAGATTCAATAGGAAATCAACCACTCAAAGAAGAAGCTACGGGAAGAACTGGACGAGGAAACTCCCATGAATAATGTTGGAATTTGGTTAATTAGATCTTGCACCTAGGTCACAATGCGAGTCGTCTTAGCTTGTACGGAAGAACGTTTTCCCTCTTATGGGTGATGAAAAAACTCAAGGGGTGCTTGGCCTGGGAGAAGAAGGGGACTACAGATTTAAGGGATTCCATGAAGAAATGGTAGGAAAGAGTTGATGTGGACCTGAAGCATCTGAACTAGAAGATGGACCTATCCATGTAGTTCTTTAGGATTTTGGCCCCCTCAGTTATCCCTTGTCTTCCAAACCTGATGAAGGATGGTGGTAAGAAGCTTGGTGGTTTTTCGAATATCCCATGCATTCTGTTGCAATAGTCTGGTTTTGGGTCTTCTCCTGTTATCTTTTGGTTTTCTATCATGCATGTATAATCTAAAGTAGGTTTTTTTTCTCTAGTGGTCATATGGTTGATAGTTTGGTTTTCTGTCCCTCGGACAAGTTGGAAGTCATTTTGGTCATAATGATAGTTTTGGTTGTCTATCCCACGGATAAGATGGAAGTCGTTTTGGTCAGTAGTTTTGTTAAGGGAAACTTTTGTAATGGGGTACAGTGTCAGGATGGGTTGGTTAACACATTTTGTTGCTAGCCTATCTGCCATGTCGAATATGTCGTAATAGGAGAAATGATGTAATGCCAGTTGTGATTGTGTTTCTTTGATGTTAATAAAATCTTTCTTACTTACAAAAAAAAAATATTTAAACATCAAATAAAAGGAAATTTTAAAAATAAAACCCCACCCTAGTCCCATTAGCTTTCTTCCACATTTACCTATTTCTAGTAAGAAAACCAATATGCAATTGTTATTAAACTATCATAACCTTATTCATTAATAATATGGTTTACTTACACAGATATAAGCATTATTATTTTGTACCACCTCATATAATACCACCATGAATGTATGTAAACCATTTTATTAATTAATATGGTTATGCTAGTTGACTCCCCTCTTGGTGATGAGTTATTATTATTATTATAAAAAATGAAAATAATTCTTTATAAATAATTATAAATAAATAAACTATTAAATATAAATACTATATATATATTTGGTGGGAGTGGTCTAAAAATTTAACGATTTGGAGTCTTTTATTTTGCAAAATCGTAACTTTTTAATGTTTTAATGGTGATTTTGATAGTAGGAAAGGATTGAGCACCACCTTTGGGGTACCCAAAATTCAAGAACTTATTTCTAATTTGGATTTTGAAAATTTATGACCATTTCGACCCAAATTGTAGAGTTTTTAGACTAAGTGTTTTATGTGGATTTTTCTTAGAATTGAATCCATAAATAGACTCAACACCTTCAAATACTCTCATGGAACTTAGATTATGCAATTTCCCTAGCTAATATATTTGATTCTAATATTTTTTTATAGATTTCCACAAGAACACCACAATATGAGAAATATACTTGGAAAATGTTGAAAACACACACACACACACAATAATAATAATAATAATAATAGATGAAACAAAAAATAATAATCATCATTTTATATTAATAACAATAAAAATAATAGGAGTAACTCTATTTGTTAGTAGTTTTGGACTTTCCCTTGAATTTCTTATTAAAATCCTACTCATTTGCTTCCCCAAAATTTGAATTTTGAAGTGCCCGAATCATGTTTTTGAATGCATAAATGGATTGAGCACCCTCAAATACCCATGAGCATTAAGATTATACAAGTTTAACAACTATCATATATTTTTTCAAGAATTAATCCAAAATTTATATAGTATTATGTGAAAAACAAGGCAGAAAAAAAAAACTAAAAAAGGTTAAAAAAGTCTTACATTTAGAGTACTTCATAATAATATCCACTTAAGATGATAGTAAAAATAATAAAAATGTAATTAATATCACAATTTGTTTTTGTTTTTTTTATAAATAGCTTATATTTAAAGATGCTCAATCCATTTACTCTTTTTTTAAATGTATTTAGGTAATAACATTAATAAAAATAATAAATAATAAATAAATATTCAATAAAATAAAATAATATCAATAAATAAATAAAATATTAATAATAATAAAATAAAAAAATATTATTTTTATTTAAAACCGCCTTTGACAAATATTTTGTCTATTTAATACACACTCCTATTGAGCATTATATTAATCAAACTCACACCTCATTGGATAGGACATCAAATCTAGTTTTTCCCATTAAATCATTAATTATAAGAAGACCTCATTTGATACGAAAACAAGCTTACGACATCAAATTTAGTTTTTTCCCATTATTAATTTAAATCATTAATTATACTCAGACCTCATTTGATACGAAAACAAACATACTACATCAAATTTAGTTTTTTCTCTTTATTAATTTAAATCATTAATTATTGATGATGATGATGGTTAACGTCCCGTGAGACCAAACTTTGGTCTATCAAACCTAAAAAAGACCTCGTTTGATACCAAAACAAACTTATTATTTTTCTGGAAAAGAGATGAAAAACTACGGCATATCTATGGATCAGCTAACAACTTACAAGTATCTTCACAGGAAAAAGTTCCACTACAACCATTCGTTATCATTGTCACCGACAAAGTAAAATATCCGAAATTCTCATGGTAATGTTTTTTTTAAAGTATTTTCACAAGATAAAAGTTTAACTACAACCATTCATTAACATTGTCACGGACATATCCGAAATTTTCATAATTTTTTTTATAGCATATATAAGTTTGTACCATGGTTCACCTTATATGGTTAATCATGGATAAAGTTGGTTACATTATATATTTACGAATGACATAAATGATACAAGTAGATTAAGTCTAATAACATAGTTATAGGATGGTTTAAGTTCTTTACTTTATAAGGTCTATCTGTAATCTATAATAGTTTTTAATTAAATTTAATCAAATATATAATTTTAGTTTAAACATAAACTTTTTACAATTATTATAATTAAGTATTGGTATAAGATAATGCCATTTAATTACATTTACTTTTTTAAAAGTTTAAAAATAATTCTTTACAGAATTTAAATGGCCATTTACTAATCTTATTAAGATACAAGACGCTTAATATCTAAAAATCACAATCCTCATTCTTTTAGCTCCTAACAATAAGTCTTTTCACATAACTATGCTTATCTTTGAGGCTACATGTGAACTAGAACAAAACCTTGACATTAATTAATATATACAATGTTTCCATTATGACACATCTAATTGTATGAAAGTATCATAATACAACATAGTTTAATGTCAACATAGTTTAATGTTAACATATAGACTCCTCATATCAAAGACCATTCCCAATATGTGTTTAATACTTATAACATTCAATTGGTATAGATATGCTTTTAATATTGGTTTAGTAGTTTTTGATAACCTTACAATTTATCTTCTATCTTTTTTTACTATAATAACATAAGTCAATCATTCATACCTACGCAACTATAGGTTGATGACATTGCCACCCTCAGCAATAATCGTAACTTGAAATATTTTTCACCAAATAGCTTAATGGCTAGTAATATATTTATCACATATATATAATGTTAATTGAATCTATTAACCAACATTCATTAATGATGACATCATATGATTGCTTTAGTTTCTCTTTTACATAAACACTTATATTCTTCCTCCATATAAAGTTTTTATATACATATTTAGCTAAGTGCATGGTCCAAATCTCATTCATTGTGTACAAGTAAAGAAAATAGTATTATGTTAGAACCATGATTTGCAAAGCAATATATATGAAGAAAAACAAATAAGATATAAATGCAAGAGCAACATCACTATAAGTGGTTCACCACCAAGTAAAAGCTAAAATTGTAGTTCTTTTTTATTGTTCAACCGACAAGGAAGAGATTGTCACATTTGCCCCAATTTATTTTTCACTTCCCAAAATTTCTTTTACAAAGAATATCTTCAAATTACAATACAGCCTTATAGCAATGACTCTCTTCCTAAACGTTTAATTAATAAATTCAAATCTTTGTCCCCTTAATTACTTTAAATAGGGTTGGAAAAAGCTAATGCATAGTCTATAGTCAACAGATTTGCTTCTTTAACCTATATAAGGTTGGCGTTCGATTGTAGGTTGCACCAAGCACAGTGTGCCTTCTCTTGTCTTCATTCTTACCCCTAACCTACAATTTATGTTCTAAGCCTATAAAATCAAGACTCGCATATGCCACAGCCAAGAGCTTAGTCTTGTCATGATTTTCTCTCTAAATGAAACATACAAAACTGATTTTCAAAAACATATCCTCTTCAGTTTTCATGCAGAGAAACAAATCCTATTGTTTTAAAGATGGCTCGGTTCAATTCTTGAAAATATCTAGTGTTGATTTGTATAAAAGACCATAGAGAAAAATCTATCGCTCTTGAATATTTAATCAACAAGAATTACTATTGAGGATATATAGTTATCATCTATAATTGATGAACTATATGGAAATTGACATCATAAGAACAATTGGTACAACAAGAATTACTATTGAGGATATATAGCTATCATCTATAATTGATGAACTACATGGAAATTGACATCATAAGAACAATTGCTACAAAGGTTGAGACAAATTTTCTTTTTTTTAATACGACACTGCTTCACAATAAAACTCTGCTCATTTAGAAACCTTTACTTGTTCAAGTACAAGTCGGGCAGTTACACAGAATAAACTACAAGAGGAAGGTAATTGATCCTCCACCGAGTTCGTTTAACCTCTCTGCAACACATTCAAGCAGTAAAAGAATTGATAGGATTTGTTTCCACTAAGAACGATCCTTTTAACAGAACTTTAATGCACAATGTATAGTCAAAGGAGAAGTTAATAAAGAATGGTATTTAGCCCTCTCGACAAAGAGCACCGGTTTTTTTTATCAATTAAGCAACAAAAGGGATATAAATAAGAGATCCCTCGGCTCTTCCAGATCTGTAACACATACCAAATGGAGAGAGAAAGAGCCTTCGGCTCCGCAAAGGAAAAATTAACAAAGGAATAATTGTGTGGTACATTCAGTACAAGAATCAACAAAGTATTTGGGGTTCTTTGACCTCAAATGTAGAATTAGCTCTTCATCGCCTTAACAAAAAACAACTTTCATAGAGAGATAATTAGAATATTCATTCAAAACTGAACCTGAACGTTCAACCATTGTCTTAGTAAGTCAGAAACACTAAGCAATACTTCTTTGCTTTTCCTTTTTCAGTTGGTTCCGTTCTCTCCCTCCAACCTATTTGTCACGTGAGAGAGATAGACAGAGCTCTCCTTCCTTTCAGCTAGTAACTTCCCCTTTTAGAAAAGAAAGGGGCTTGGCTCCTTCTACGAATAGAATACTAACCGAAAGAAGAGTTATCTCAAAACCCTAACTATTTTGGATTTTTTTATAATATTTTCTTTTAATTTCATAAGAATTCATATATGAATATTATGTCAATTAATTACCTAATAAATTATTTATATTTTGTATTTCTATATATTTTATATTTGCATGTATTTATAATATTTACATTTATATAAGTTTTTATTTGAGATTTAGGGTCTATAGAAGTAGTTCAAAAAAAATTAAGAGCTCATGAATGAATTAGCAATGGTTCTGGGTAGATAACAAGAATGTGAGATAAAAAGAAGAAGAATATAAAAAATAATTTATAGTTGATAAATGGATAACAAGAAGAATGCGGGTGATAACATTTAGCTAGGAATATATAACTCACACTTGAACCATTTTAACTAGAAGAATATGAGCACTAATCAATCCATAACTATTTGTCAACCATTTGATCCTTATCCACTTAATCCAGCCACAACTTAAGTAAATACCCTAGTTATATGTTTATTCAACTCTATCACTTGTGTGTACATTTCCTGTACATTTACATATTTATACTTTCAGTTACATAAAAATCAAGGTAAGAGAGAGATATTGCTTGCAAAATCATCACCGTACATCAATTTTGTTTCCTAGCAGTACATTCTCTCATAAATACTTCAATCATCCATTACATGACTAAGGGTAGTTAATTGTCGAATCGCTTCTTTGAGGGGAGATTAATAACCAGCCTCACGGCTGATGCATGCCATATTTAGCAATATATGATATCTAGAAGGACCAAGTTGTGTATATCTATGTTGATGATGGGAACTGTTATTATGATATCTATCACCTTGTTATGTTAAATAAAGATAACATAATCTAAAGTACAAGTAATAAGGAGAAGGACACATAGTAAATAATAATATAATCCAAAAGGGGATCATAAGAGGAATAGTAAACTTAAGTATACACATAGGAATAAGATGGATTGGAAGTTGAGGATAAAATCCAAATTAAGAATTTTTAACAATAAATTAATTGTGCAAAGGAGTAGAAAGAGGACACATGGAGAGATGGATAATAATCAAGTTGCTATTAAAATAATTCTCATTTTGCATGAAAGAGGCATGTGTCAATAACATATAAAGCTTTATAAAAATATATAAAAGAATAGTAAGGGCTTGAGTCAAGAATCATTTTACCCTTATTGTGCGATGGCTATGATAATGTTGAAAGATAGAGGTAACTTTGAAGAGTTTGGTCATTTGGAAGTGTGCAAGGTTGAGATGCGTAATAGATTTGGGTTACACTATCCACTTCATGTGCTAGTGGTACATCTCCCATATAACCCCATTACGCCTCATGGGTCCTTGGGAAAGAAGAATACCCTTTGGGACCATGGTGGTTAACAAGTGGATCTACAAGATTGGAAAGAAGACAACACTAAAGAGATCTTGATGCCTAGGCTTGCTACATGAACTCCATCATGACATACTTAGTTAATCGACAAAACAAATAAGGTTCTCTTCTTGTTATTTGATCATGGTTCATAGTTGTTATATTTTATAACGAAATGTATAATTAATAGAATTTGAGTAATGCTTGAATTTGTCTTTCTATATTTGTATGATGAATAAGTAAAGGAAATCAAACCCTATAAACTAGTGTAGATACATATTCATGTATGTTAAAAGTCGGGTGTTACCATGGTGTTATTGTAGGGATGTACAACGTGTATGAATTGTTGCGCAGAATCATACAACCTTCAAAATTTCACATCTTTAAGAAAAATGATGACTTTGATTGACAAATCAATTTGTTTGACAACCGCTTTGAAAAATTGTACAATGACAACATAGTTCATATGAAAGGCACTTTAAACAATCATACTACTACTATGACAATGTAGTCCATATTGCAACCCCTTTTTAAAACAATTGTATTATTGTTAAATCATGCAACTTGTTGGAAACCAAATATACATGACAATTGGATGAAAAGAACCTTTGGTTTAAAACCAAAAAGAACATATAGTTGTACACATTAAACTCTTACAAAATTCAAGTCAATATAATTTGCAAAATATTTTATCTCCAATATTCATAAGCTTTACAAATATTATTACATACAAACTACAAATTAAATTTCTATTGCCTTCATTTCTTCCTCAAATATGTATGTACAACATTCAAATATGTGACACAATTTGGATCTTCAAATCTCTTTGATATTATATAGTGTTCTTCATATAATCACTAGACAAACAAATCCCCCATGCCTTCACTTGTTTTAAGCCTATCTAGCAAATTCTCACACCATATCAAACAATATTTGACAATATTCTATACTCACCCCTTCACTTGCTTTGAACCTATCTACCAAACTCTCATACTATATCAAAAAATATTTGAAAATATTCTATACATAATATGAGAACCTCAAAATATCTTAAGTTTTCCTATATTTATACAAGTAAAACAAACAAAAAAATTACTTCCTATTCAATTTTATTTATTAATTTAAAACACACTTTAACATACTTTTTATTTATTTAAATATAAGCTCACATTTACTAATAAACATAATAATTATAAACATTTATTTATTTTATTTTCTCTTTTAATTTTCTTTTAAATGTAAAACACATTTTAACATACTTTTAATTTAGTTATATATTTTCTCATTTAAAAAAAAATTCTTTTCAATTTTTTTTAATTTAATTATAATATATTTCTATTTAATTTCATTTATTAAATTAAAATACACTCTAGTCTACCTTATATTTATTTAAATATAAACTTGAATATAATATTAATATAACAATTTATTTAAATATAAAGTCAGAACAAAATATTAAAATAACACCTCACTCTATTTAAATATAAACTTAAACAAAATATTAAAATAACACCTCATTGTTTATGAAAACAAACAAAAATTTTGAGTATTTAATTTCATTTTTAATTTAAAACACGCTTGGACATACTTACTTACTTTTTCTGCCCTTTAATTTAAATTTTATTAATTTAAAATACAATCTAGCCTACCTTATATTTATTTAAATATAAACTTGAATATAATATTAATATAACAACTTATTTAAATATAAAGTTGAACAAAATATTAAAATAACACCTCACTCTATTTTAATATAAACTTGAACAAAATATTAAAATAACACCTCATTGTTTATGAAAACAAACAATTTTTTCGGGTATTTAATTTCATTTTTTATTTAAAACACACTTGGACATACTTACTTACTTTTTCCTGCCATTTAATTTCAATTTTTTTGGTATTTAAAGCACACTGTGAAATACATTTTATTTATTTAAATTTACAGTCCTATTGAACATGAGGTGAATGAACCAAACACCTCATTGCATACGAAATCAAATTTATTTATTCCTTAAAAAGTTTATTTAAGTTCATTTATTAATGTAAACTATTAGTTGTACTAAAACGTCAGTGCATACGAAAACAAACTTATTATTTATTATCAAAATCGAAATCGAAGAGAGATTCGCTAACAAGTATCTTCATAGAAGAAAAATCAAACTACAACAATCCATCATCGTTGTCACCGACAAAATAAGTACAGTCGAATCAAGAAAGCTTTACAACTTGTTACATTCTCCAAGTAAATCCATGATTCATGCATTACAATATTGTTACATGACTAAGGGTCGCTAACTGCCGAATCGGTGCTTTCTGGGCAGCGTAATAACCAGTCTCACAGGCGCCGATGCATGCCATATCCAGCAATAATATATGATATCGAGATGAACCAAAGTGCGTTTGTGTTGGTGCTCATGTTGGGAACTGTCATTACGATAGCCCTGATCTTGCTGCTTTCATATCTTTTATTACTCGCACGTCAGGGCGTTCCGTTACACGATCCACTAAGTAGGGTTAACGATCGCGGATTTGCCCTTCATATCGCCCATTTGAACCAACAGGGCTCTCTATTTGGAATCGATGAGGCGACCTTGGATTCATTCCCCAACATGTTATATTCAGAGGAAGTGCGCCGATCGTTCAAATCTACAAAAGGAAAAGAATCAGATGAAGCAGAGGATAAGAAGTGTTGCACTATTTGCCTGAGCGATTACAAGGAGTCGGAGGTTGTGAGAGTTATCCCTAATTGCAGTCACATGTTCCACATGGATTGCATCAACAAATGGCTTCGCCTGCACGCAACGTGCCCAGTCTGCCGAACTTCTCCTCTTTCGTCAGAGCTGTTCTCCAGTCCTGTGGCACAAGAAGCCCATCAAAGTAGTATTGTAACAGTACTTGATCATGAATCTATCTGAGGTTGTACAAAATATTCTTGATATGTGCCTATGTTTCCATATTCTAATTCATCACTTCTATCTAACGTTTCATATGAACTCAGATCGAAATCTTGCCGTTTCTGCCAGAAAGTTTAAATTTGTGGAATTTTTTTCTCAAAATTGTATTTTCAATATCTTAGGTTTGGTTGATAGAAAATCACTTGGTATTTAAATGTTGTAAAGTGAACATGTTAGAGCCGTTTCCGTTCAAGCCATTTCTAGAATTCACAAGATAAGACAGAAAACGGGCATTGGAGTATCTATAGGAGTAGGAAAGTTGGTCCTGTGCACCAAAACAAGAGACTAAATGTGCAACAGGAAGGTCGGTCCCGTGAACGATAAATCTCTATATCAATGGTCACTTTGCCTATTCCGTGCAACAAATTTAACGGATATGTTCGTTTATCCAATTACCCTAATTTATCTTAATTAGGCTTTTGGTTAGTTAATTTAATTTATCTTCATTTAGTAAAGAAGAGGAGGACATAAGTAATAGTGCACAATTAAAGAAGAGGACATAAGTAATAGTTCAAAATTAGAAATAAATAATTATAAAAAAAAATTAAAAAATAACTGCTAGCTAGGTGATGATGAATAAATAACTGATTACAATGCATTGATAACTTATAGTTGATAAATGGATACCCAACAGTTTCTAGTTTAATAGAAGAATGTGAGGAATAAAAAAATATTTCTCAAATGTCTTCCATTCCATAACTATCTCTTAACCATTTAATAAAGACTAAATAAATTTACCCTTGAAGCACTCTTTGCATAAGGTCAAACATTCAAAACTCTAAGTATACTTATTATAAAAAAAATAATAAATCTACTTGATAATAAATTTCAGGTCTTTAAACTTCAATCACCAACCAACCATGATGTTTATAATATTTTTCTTATTATAAAAAAAAAATTAATAAATCTGCTTGATAATAAATTTCAGGTCTTTAAACTTCAATTACCAACCAACCATGATGTTTATAATATTTTTTCTTTTGAAAAAATATTGAGAAAGGTTACTCTACCTATAAAACAATAATGAGAAAAGTTATTGGAATAATTTGAAAACTTTAGATACAATAAAACAATAATGTGAAAGGTTATTTAAATTATTTTAAAAAAAAATAATGAGAGGTTATTGGAATTATTTGAAAAACAATAATGAGAAAGGTTACTAGAATAATTTGAAAGGTTGGAATTTGTAAATTTTTGTGGCCTGTTTGGTAATTTTGATCAAGCTTATCATTATTTGTAATTACTATTACTTGTGTTATAAAGTAGACTACTCTTTACATGCATGAGATTATGATTCAGAGAGGATAGACCTTACAAGTTTTCTCGATATCCCACCCTATATATTAATAAATAATGAGCTGGTGCAAGCTAATGTTGGTCACTTATGATGCGTTCGTTGCAATGGACTTTTAGAAAAATAAAAAATTGAACATCAAAAAACAATATTAGAAGTACCTACACAACTTTTTGGAATATGGCGTAAGAACATGAAACGCGGACAATCGAAATACCTTCTGCAATATATAACTTTTATTTATGGAAACTAAGTATAAATCCCAAAAAGCGAGGTTCTTCTAAGGTTGGTATGTTATTTTTTTCCCTAAAAATAATGAATATGTTTACGTTNATATTAAGGAAGTCAGTGACGCCCTAAAATGACAAGGTTGAGCATTGGTCCACGACATCTTGATCTTAACATAGTCAATAAACGATATTTTTTTTACGATGTAGGTCTTTGTGTCTTCTTATGCGGGTTCTTTTCCGTTTTCTAAATAGGTGAGCCAGTAAAAAGTTATAGCTGAAGAAAATAGTCTACCTTTTGTGTTAGATTGACGTTAGTCCATTAAAAATTAAATAAAAATAGAAAAAGATAATAGATTTAAATAAAAATTACATATTCAGAATCTAAAGACAGAGTTACACAAGTGTGTGAATTTTCATTAGTAGTGGACAAGCATGGCATATGCAAAATCATGCACAAAATAAGAGAAGTGGTACAAAACATGTTTTATGTCATGAGATAGTCCAAACCACTTGGTTTGGCAACCCAAACCTAAAACCAAAGCAGCCAAGTCATCCACCACGTAGGTTGGAAAAAAGGTACCTGCCAAAATTCTAAATTTAAATGACGCGTGGGTGTAGTTTAAAACGTAACGCACATGCACTAGAAGCATGATCGCGCTTCTAAGTGCGTACGCGTTAAACACGCATGCATGCATATGTTAAGTTAAATTTTTATTTTATTTTATTTTCAAACATTTGCAATTGAATGATGATGATGAACAATGATTAGGAGGAGGAGGAGGAGGATAATGATGATGATGAGGATGATGACTATGATGATGATGATGATGGCAATGATGATTATGATGAACAATGATGGTGATGATGATGATGATGACGACGATGATGATCACAATGACTATGACTATGATGATGAAGATGATTACGATGATGATGACCATGATGATGACGACCATGACGATGATGATGAACAATGATGATAACGATGATGATGACTATGACTATGATGATGATTATGATGATGATGGTGACAATGATGACGACAACGACGATGATGACAACGACGATGATGATGATGATTACAAATAGTATGACTATGATGACTATGATTATGATGATGATTTCGATGACTAGGATGATGATGACTATGATGGTGATGATAATGATGATGATGATGATGATGACAATGATGATGATGAGGATGATGACTATGATGATGATGATGAGGATGAGGATGATGATGATGATGAGGAGGAGGAGGATGATGACTATGATGATGAGGAGGAGGATGAGGATGATGATGATGATGACGATGATGAGGATGAGGATGATGAGGATGATGATGATGATGAGGATGACGATGATGATGAACAATGATGGTGATGAGAATGATGACTATGATGATGAGGATGAGGATGATGATGATGATGATGACGACAATCGTGTTGATGATGATGATGAGGATGACAAAGATGATGAGGAACAATGATGATGATGATGATGATAGGTTTAGTTGAAACTTTGCTTTGGTTTTATTTTCAAGCATTTTCAATGGAATGATGATGATGACCATGACGATGATTGTGAACAAGGATGATGATGAGGAGGAGGGTGATGACAATGATGATGATGATGACTATGATGATGATAAGGATGATGACGATGATGACGAGGATGATGATGATGAACAATGATGGTGATGATGATGATAAGGATGATGACAATGATGATGATGAAGATGATGATGATGATGATGATTATGACGATGACGATGATGATGAACAATGATGGTGATGATGATGATGATGATGATGATGATGATGACGAGGATGATGATGATGATGACGATGATGAGGAACAATGATGATGGTGATGGTGATGATAGGTTTAGTTGAAACTTTGCTTTGATTTTATTTTCAAACATTTGTAATGGAATGATGATGATGAACAATGATGATGAGGAGGAGGAGGACGAGGAGGACAATGATGATGATGATCACGATGACTATGATTATTGACGAGGATTACGATGATGATGATGATGATGATTATGATGATGAGGATGAGGATGTTGATGACGACGACGACGATGACGATGATGAGAATGATGATGAGTATGATGATGAACAATGATGGTGATGATGATGATGATGACGACGATGATGAGGAACAATGATGATGATGGTAATGATGATGTTAAGAATGATGATGAGGATGATGACTATGATGATGAGGATGAGGATGAGGATGAGGATGATAACGATGATGATGATGATGACAATGATGATGAACAATGATGGTGATGATGATGATGATGAGGATGAGGATGAGGATGATGACGATGATGATGAGAAACAACGATGATGATGATGATGATAGGTTTAGTTGAAACTTTTCTTTGATTTTATTTTCAAGCATTTGCAATGGAATGATGATGATGAACAATGATGATGATGAGGAGGAGGATGACAATGAGGATGATGACTATGAGCATGATGATGATGATGATGATGGCGATGATGATGATGATGATGGTGACCATGGCAATGATGATGGACAATGATGATGACGACGAAAATGATGATGATGATGATGATGACAATGATGATGACGATGACGACGACGACGGCGACGATGATGATCATGAATAGTATGACTATGATGACGATGATTATGATTATGATTATGATGGCTATCATGGTGATGATAATGGTGATGATGATGATGACAATGATGGTGATGAGGATGATGACTATGATGATGATGATGGGGATGAGCATGATGGTGATGATGATGATGGGGATGATGATGATGATGATGATGATGATGATGACGACGACGATGATGATGATGAACAATGATGGTGATGATGATGATGAGGATGATGACAATGATGATGAGGATGATGACAATGATGATGACGAGGATGATGACTATGATGAGGAGGAGGATGAGGATGATGATGATGATGAAAATGATGGTGATGATGATGATGATGAAAACGATGGTGATGATGACGACGACGATGATGAGGAACAATGATGATGATGACGATGATTATGATGATAATGATGAAATGTTTAGTTGAAACTTTGTTTTGATTTTATTTTCAAGCATTTTCGATGGAATGAGATGATGACCATGACGATTATAATGAACAATGATGATGATGAGGAGGAGGAGGATGACAATGTTGATGATGAGGATGATGACTATGATGACGATGATGATGAGAATGAGGATAATGATGATGATGACGATGACAAGGACGATGACAATGATGATGAAAAATGATGGTGATGATGATGATGATGATGATGTTGAGGAACAATGATGACGATGATGATGATGATAGGTTTAGTTGAAACTTTCCTTTGATTTTATTTTCAAGTATTTTCAATGGAATGATGATGACGACCATGACTATGATGATGAGGATGATGACAATGGAATGACGATGATGATGAAAATGATGATGATGAGAATGATGACTATGATGATGATGAGGATGATGATGATGATGATGATGATGATGATGCCAACGATGACGATGATGATGAACAATGACGGTGATGATGATGATGATGATTATCACAATGACTATGACTATGAGGACAATGATTATGATGATGATGATGATGATGATTATTACGATGATGAGGATGATGATGTTGATGATTATGATGATGATGATGACCATGATGATGACAATGATGACGACGACGACGACGATGACGATGATGATGATGAATACTATGATGATGATGATGAGGATGATGATGACGATGACGATGATGACGATGATGATCATGATCATGAATACTATGGCTTTAATGATGATGATTATGATGATGATTACGATGATGAGGATGATGATGGCTATGATGGTGATGATGATGATGAGAATGATGATGATGAGGATGATGAATATGATGATGATGATGAGGATGAGAATGATGATGATGATGATGATGATGATGATGAGGATTATGACTATAATGGTGGAAGAATAGGAAACGTGGACAATTGGATTACCTTACGGAATATATAAATTTTATTTATGTGAACTAAGTATAAATCCCAAAAAATGAGGTTCTTCTAAGGTTGGTATGTTATTTTTTTCCCAAAAAATAATGAATATGTTTGCGTTGGTCCACTCGTTTGGTATGCAAATTGTGGAATTTTGTGACAAAAAATATCTGGAATTGTAGATAGTAGGTGTGTCTAGTGCGGCATTATTTTTCCATATTTATTTATGTTATATATATTTTTTAAAATTAAGGAAGTCAATGACGCCTTAAAATGACAAGGTCGAGCGTCGGTCCATGACATCTTGGTCTTAACATAGTCAATGAAAAATATTTGTTTTTAGGATGTAGGTCTTTGTGTCTTCTTATACTAGTTCTTTTTCATTTTCTAAATAGGTGATCCAATCAAAAGTTAGACGAAGCAAGTAGCCTACCTTTTGAGTTAGATTGAAGTTAGTCCATTTAAAATTAAATAAAAAATAGAAAAACATAATAGATTTAAATAAAAATTACATATTCAGAATCTATAGACAGAGTTACACAAGTGTGTGAATTTTCATTAGCAGTGGAAAAGCGTGGCATATGCAAAATCATGCATGAAATAGGAGAAGTGGTACAAAACATGTTTTATGTCATAAGACAGTCCAAACCTAAAACCAAAGCAGCCAAGTCATTCACCACGTAGGTTGGAAAAAATGTGCTCGCCAAAATTCTAAATTTAAATCATGTGTGTGCATAGTTTAAAACGTAATACGCACGCAGTAGAAGCGCGATCACGCTTCTAAGTGCGTACACGTTAAACAAGCATGCATGCATATGTTAAGTTAAAACTTTGTTTTGATTTTATTTTCAAGCATTTGCTATGGAATGATGACGATGAACAATGATGATGATGATGAAGAGGATGATGACAATGATGATAATGAGGATGATGATGATGATGGTGATGATGATGAACAATGATGGTGATGATGATGATGGTGAGGATGATGATGATGATGATGATGATCACGATGAATATGATGACGATGATTATGATGATGATGATGATGATGATGATTACAATGATGAGGATGATGATGTTGATGATGACGATGATGAAGATGATGACCATGATGAAGATGATGAAAAATGATGATGACGATGCTGATGACTGTGATGACGACGATGATGATGAACATGAATAGTATGACTATGATGATGATGATTACGATGATGATTACGATGATGATGATGATGATGATGATGATGATGATGACTATGATGGTAATGATAATGATGATGATGATGATGATGACAATGATGATGACTATGATGATGAGGATGAGGATTAGGAGGAGGAGGAGGAGGAGGAGGAGGAGGATGACTATGATGGTGAGGAGGAGGAGGAGGAGGATGATGATGATGATGATGATGAACAATGATGGTGATGATGACGAGGATGATGACAATGATGATGACTATGATGATGATGATGATGATGGCGATGAGGACGACAACAACGATGATGATGATGATGATGACGATGATGATGATGACGATGATGATGGTGATGATGATGATAAGGATGATGACAATGACTATGATGATGACGATAAGGATGATGATGACGATGACGACGATGATGATGATGACGCCGATGACAATGATGATGAACAATGATGGTGATGGTGATGAGGATGATGAGGATGATGATGATGACGATGATGAGGATGATTAGGAACAATGATTATGATGATGATGATGATAATGATGAACAATGATGGTGATGATGATGATGATGATGATGATGATGATGATGGGGATGATGATCATGATCATGATCATGATGACTATGAATATGATGACGATGATTATGATGATGATGATGATGATTACGATGATAAGGATGACGATGTTGATGATGACGACGATGATGATCAGGATGAGGATGATGATGACTATGATGATGAACAATGATGGTGATGATGACAATGATGATGAGTAGAAATGATGATGATGATGATGATGACGATGGTGATGATGATGATGAGGATGATGACTATGATGATGATGAGGATGAGGATGAGGTTGATGATGATGATGACGATGATGCCGATGAAAATGATGATGAACAATGATGGTGATGGTGATGATGATGACAAGGAGGAGGAGGATCATATTAATGATGGTGACGATGATCAGGAACAATGAATATGATGATGATGATGATGGTAGATTTAGTTGAAACTTTGCTTTGATTTTATTTTCAAACATTTGCAATGGAATGATGATGATGAAAAATGATGATGATGAGGAGGAGGAGGAGGATGACAATGATGATGATGAGGATGATGGCTGCGATGATGATGAGGATGATGATGATGATGATGATGGTGATGACGATGGTGATGATGATGATGATGATGATTAGGATGATGATGATGATTATGATCACGATGGCTATGACTACGATGACGATGATTATGATGATGATGATGATGATAATGATTACGATGACGAGGATGATGATGATGATGATGATGACGACCATGATGATGATGAACATGACGATGATGATGAACAATGATGACAACAACGATGATGAATATGATAATGATGATGATGACGATGAAGATGATGATGATGATGATGATGATGATGATCAGAAATAGTATGAATATGATGATGATGATTATGACGATGATTACAATGATGAGGATGATGATGACTATGATGGTAATGATAATGATGATGATGATGAGGATGATGACAATGATGATGATGAGGATTATGACTATGATGATGATGATGGGGATGAGGATGATGATGATGATGAAGATGATGAATATGATGATGAGGAGGAGGAGGAGGATGAAGATGATTAGGACGATGACGATGATGATGAACAATGATGGTGGTGATGATGATGAGGATGATGACTATGATGATTACGATGAGGATGAGGATGATGAGGATGATGACGATGATGGTGATGATGATGATGGTGATTATTGTTATACCAAAATCCTCTCATCATCATGTGATAATACCTTTGGCATACCTACTTGACCTTAATCCCAACACTCCAAGTGGAAACCCATGCTGTCTTTTAATTCTACATAAAAATGGTCAGCACCACGCTTTCCCTATTAGCCATGATCGGTTCCTTGCTTGCGCCTCCTTTCTGCTATTTGCCATAAGAGGTGCCACTACCTATTGCCCTTGGTCCATAAGCAGTTCTTACGTGAACCTCTCTATCATAAGAGGAGAAATGCGGTACCCTAGGTAAAAGGGGAAAAAAGAGAGGATTCTCAAGGCTTCTATATCATGATCCCCGTGTCCACCCTTATCCCTATCATTGTGGGTTAGTTGAGCTCAAGATACCCCATCATAGGATCTTAGAGGCCACCTCATCCACAAATATCTCAACCATTCCTATCCATTGAGCCTTCTAAATATGAGCTCATGTCCATGGTTGAGGGAGGAACTCTTAAGGTATTGTTATGTGTTGGATTGATCACTTGGCCCAAGCCATTGGAGAGCATAGAGAGCAAAGATGGAGCTTATGGGGATGAAATTTTTGGTTTCATGGAGATGCGTGTCAACACTAAGGATTAATTGGTTGTAAACTTCTCCATTTTTATCTTAATTCAAAGTTGATTTCTGTCCAACATTATTGTTGTTGTTTGATTTCACATGTATATGTTGATAGATTCCTTAGTCACTAACATGGATCAGTAGATTATATTCTGGTAGCTTTGATGTGTTTGTGTGTTTGATATGATTGCAGGTACACAGGGTTACTATCGAAGCATCACATTCCATATATCTACGGAATCTAGGGAGGGTCTTCAACCTTTGTCGTTCATTTGTTCTGGATCTGAACCATTCAAACCAGTGGAACACCTTATTGTCCGCAGAAGGTGAAGTATTCCTGTTAACAAATATGGTGACTCCACTGGGGAATGAATGTATGAATCAATCGATATGATCTTCCTCAGTTCTTCAACTCTTATCCAAATCCAAGATCCTTCTCCAACTCTCTTCAGTTAGATCTGCTATCTGACTCAGTCAATTTGAGTTTGAAACTTCTAGATCTTTTAAGACCTGAATCATTTCGACCTTTTATGCTATGTTTCTAAACTCAATCTATCAGCCTTTACCCTAATCTGGTATTTTTCTGACTTGATCTATCATTCTCTTTGTGTTTTGTATTTTTACAGGGAACCGCACCTATGCAGTGGGTGAGAAGCGGTGCCACTGCCTGAACAGAGTGGGCAGTATGCGGTGCCACCGCCTATATCCTGTTGGTGAGAAGCGGTGTTGGAATAGAACCGCTCTGTCAACACCCGAGAAGCACGGTGCCAGGTAGGCATCATTCCAAGACCTCTTTTCCTCATTTTTTGTAAAAATTTGAGTTGTTTTGCTTTCAGTCCTGCACTGTTAAGCTTGTGTGACAGAATCTTATGCTTGTGGTTTGAAATTTTATGGTTTAAGATTGGTTTGATTGGGAAATTCAAAAGCTAGATTAGGATTTTTTATTGTTCATTTTCTTCTGTGCTTGTTGGTTGTGTTTGCAAAAAGATTTCTTATTTTTTGAAAGCTTAGGGTGTTAGTAAGATCTCTTTTTGTTTATGTTATATAGACTAAAAGAAGAACATTTAATTAGCATCCTAGTTTCATTTCTTGTTTGCATAGAGAACCTCTTTTTCCTTCCTTTGAAAAAGAAAATTTTGACTGAGATTAGGTTATCATCATTGAGCATTGGACAGTGGATTGCTAATTGGATTTACGAGCTTTCAGGCTCTTCATGTTCTTTTGTCTCTTATGCATTTAGTACTATCTCAATCAAAATAAAAAATATGGTAGTTTTAAGTTATATTTGCCTATGTTTTAAGAGAAAAATGAAAAAATAGAGTGCATTTGTATGTAGTGTGCTTCTTGTTTTTCTTTTAGGAAAAGAGTTTCTCCCCGTTCTTATTGCTTTCAGAAAAGAGAAAGCAGTTTGGAAAGTGCTGCCTATCTTTGATTTTGTGTTCAAGACTATGGTTTGGAAGTATTTTTTGTTTTGAAACAAAATAAAATACTCTCTTTCCCTCCCATAAGCAGGCATACTGAACGGTAAAGTGAAATATTTTGCATAAGCATACTACATGGTTTTAATTTTCTGTCAAAACATCATGCATTCACCTAACCATCCACTTTAAAATCAACGATAGTTATCGGTTAAAATTCACGTAGCAATTGGAGTGATAGGTTAGAGATGTGTCCAAGTGTCGTTAAGCGTAGGAGCTGTCATTATTTGTCCGCATTACATTTCGAGACTCGGGCGATTCTTCCACATACCATCAGTATATCGAACGACCTTTCACGTACCCTTGAGGTATATAGAAAGGTACTTCACGTACTCAATTGTATATCGAAAGGCCCCTTGTGTGCGATTATGCATTAGACAACACTGCTATCGATTCGAGCTCCCATGTACCTTGAGTATATCGGGAGACCCCACTAGCCTTACCCTATCCATCTGAGAAAATCCCTTTGGTCATCTTGCTTGGAGACATACACCGAAAACAACATTCAGGGAGATTAATACGCATGTACCCTCGAGGTATATTGCGAGTGGCACCTTCTTAACAATCATAGTGAGAGACCTGACTTTTTGAACTCCTCCTATCATTTTAAGTGTGCTTGCTTTGACCTATAGCTTTTCTAGGGAAATTTTTTGGTGTGTTTTCTAATTTTTCAAACCCTAGGTTAGATAGGAACTGTACAAATTGGCCGAGTTAAGACAGTCTAGAAGAGTACAGGGCTTGCCACCCAATTTTATTCCTGGTTCAGGAGAAAATCTAATTGAAGCTATCGAGTAAGGAGCTGCTACCACCTCCCAAGTGGGAGATAGTGTGGTTGCAGAAAGTGGAGGACCATATTCTTCACACTCGCCCTCGTTGGTCCAATAGCCATCTCAAGGAAATACCTCATTCCATTCTCCCACGGAAGGTCATGTTGATGATACTACCCATCCAAATTTTGGTCCCAATGCTCCATTTTGGGATACCTCTATAGGACAGGTGATTACCTCATTTGGAACCCATTTAAACTCTTCTCAAGATGAAAAAGAACATACGCAATACCGTGCTGCCATTCTCCGTGCACAGGAGATTGACAAGCAAATAGATGACCTATTAGGCCTGACACCATCACGTTCCACACTTGTTCCTGTGGGATATCGTTCACTTACTGATTCTATGAGACCCATTGAACCGATTATAGATTGTCCAATAACACCCCATAACCCAGGTCAAAATACAACCACCTCCGATGTTATGTTTGTTCCTAATCCTCCCAGGTCTTCCACACCTGGGGCTCTACCTTCAATTCCAGTTTCGTCTATACCTTCTAGTGCTAGGGGGAAATCCTCGGCATGACCTACATTATCTGACACCAAAATTGTAACTAGTCAAGGGAAGACCTCTAATATAGAACCATCTAGAGTTTATGTCCCTCCCACCCATACTAATGTGGTTAATCCCCCATCTAGTTTAGGTCAGCCCTCGAGGGAACAACCTGTAACCATTCAATATTCTGGAGGTTATGGTTATCACATACCTCTAGGTAATATTAATCATCCACCTAATCCTACAGGGATACCTTATGCTGGATTTCCATACCCTAGTAACGCTATTACGCCATGTGGGCAACCCAAGTGGTCTTACATGCCAGCTATGGGGGGAATACCTATACATACTGCGGGAGGTACCAGAGGACCACCTTATGGAGGTCCTCCCCCTAGGTGGCCTAATGGTCCCAAAGGATCTGGCAACTTTCCTCCTTATGGTCCTAGTGGCTTTCCTCCTTATGGCTTTGGAGGGTCTGGTGGCCCTGTACCTAGTGGTTCTGGAGGCTCTGGAGGATTCGGTGGCCCGCCTCCTGGTGGTCCTAGTGGTCCCAGTGGCCCTGGTGGTCCTCCTCCTAGAGGCCCTAGCGGTCCTAACGGTCCTGATCCTGGAAATCAACCCCCTGCGGGCAGATTTACCGGTAGTTCTTCATCACAACAACCTGTCTTTTAGTCCACTTATGGTCCTACTAGTAATTATATACCATATAAATATTACCAGTATGTGAAACCCAACTAACAGTTACCTTTCCTAGCAACTTTGGAATTACCTAACTTGTCCAAGTTGATTAATGACCCCATTCGACACAATCCCTCATGGCCTCCCATTCAGGTAAAGTTACCATCGGATATCCTGAAGTTCGATGGGAAGTAGGGAGACGATCTGAAGAACCATGTTATGAAATTCCATTTGTGGTGTTCTTCAAACTCCCTCATGGATGACTTCGTTCGGTTACGAATCTTTCAACGAACTTTGACCGGTACATCCGCGAAGTGGTACATTGAACTCCCACAACATTCATTTGTGGATTTTGGCTCATTGGAAACCATGTTTCTTACACACTTTTAGCTCCCTAGTCGTTATGAAACGGACACTAATATTTTAACTTCTCTGCGACAGAACACCTCCACACACATATCCGATCATATTCACGAGTGGAGAAGGCAGAGAAGGATTATTAAGGCCCCTATTCTGGATCAGTTATTAGCTGATTGGTTTACGAAATCCTTGTTACCTCCTATTTCCCAAGATGTGGCTATGGGTGGTGCCGTTACTGAAGAGCAGACTATTAGTCGAGCCCAATATCTAGACTTGGTCTATTCCCAGTCTGGAACCCTTTATGACTTGATTCCTCAAGCTCCTCAGCCAAGCACCGATCCCACCAAGCCACTAGCAGAAGTACCTGTTAATGGGATTGTTGGTTCAGTCCAGTCCTCGTCAGCAGTGAAACCTGCCAAGCAACCCCAAACTGCCACCCCTACTCCTTCAATTCCTAAGGTTTCTACGGATTTCAACTCTATTAAAAGTACTCAAACCTCGGGTAATAATAAAAATAAATGTAAAAATAGAAATTAAAAACCTGGAAACCGATAGGAGACTCCAAGACCAACCAACAGTGATAATGATAAAGGGAAAAGAAAAGAAAAATATCCCTGTCTGCTATGCGGTGGTGACCATTTTCAAAGGAGTGTCCTCATCGGGATGAAATCTCCCAGTTTCTAAAGTCCAATCCCGCACCCGCAGTACTTACAGATCGTTTTCCCTCTCAACAACAACTAATAGACCACATGTCTAATCAGGGTAACTCCAGTTCATCCAAGGAAATTCGTATGATGTCCTTAGATACCATCAATCTACAAACTCAAAGTCATAATTATGAAAAACCCATAGATAAGAAAGAATATCATTCTTCTTCAGGGAAAGCTCCCTCTGCTAGTTCTTTGGGATCCTCATCTACTGTCCCCCTATCTATCGAGAATCCTACTGTCGGCATGATTTTGCGTCCACCTAAGAGTACGCTTCGGAAGGTAGTATTTAACCCTAATGCCTGAGATGCTTAATTTTATAATGTAGTTGAAGATCTCGCTCAGGCACCTTGTGCAATGTCTACCTTAGAAGTATTCCAAAGTTTCCCTACACAACGCAAAAACTTGCTAACAGCATTAGGAGCTTTAGACCCGGATAATACTAACTTGATTCATTTCAATGTTGAGAACTATAAGTCTAGGTTACCGCATAAACTTGCTTTTCAGATCATTACGAAAGTAGTTGGAAAGAAGGTTTTTCAAATGGTACTAGATGAAAGAGCTTTAACCTCAGTTTTGTATTTGTCTTGTTGGAAGGCTCTCGGTTCTCCCGAGCTTGTAACATCACCTACGACCCTTAAAACCTTTGACAGATGGGGTTTCCAACCCCATGGTCTCATATCAGACCTAGCGATCGAGATGGGGGAAAAAAAAATTTCCATTCAAGTAGAAGTGGTAGATTCCCCCTTAGATTACAACCTCCTTCTAGGAAGAAATTGGTTCTATGCCATGACTGCTGTCGCCTCAATAGTATTCCGAACAGTCCAATTTTTGCATCTAGGGAGAATTTTTACTATTGATCATCTTGATTTCTATACACCAGATGTTACTACCTCCATGGATAATAACATCCCCATGTTAGGCCAGTCCCCTCCTCCGTACCAGTCGATTGAGGTAGGCTTGTTGAAGGATTCATGCCTTATGGGGATTTTTCCATCCACTCCTAGCACAGATACCGCGACGGTCCATATGATCGCCTCATTTGATTATGAGCCTAAGGGTAAACATGTTGTTGAGTCCACCTCATTGAGTTCACATGAAGCACTATATGAAACTATTCAAACCTTGTCTAATGATCGCACTGATGACCTTCATCTAGTGGCTTTGGATCCTTACCATTTACCGTACTGGTTAGAACCTTCTCTTCCTATTCTAGATTATCTCTCTAATACTTTTCCTTCCGATGAGTCCATTATGGAGTTCATGAATACAGATGAGTCCATTTGGGAGGATCACCATCATAGATCCATGTTCCTCCCCAACACCAGTTTGGTTAGCCATGATTTTGCAACCTTGTTTCCTACTGATATTGTCAACGTACCCCAAAGTCCTATATTGTTGCAAGATACAGATTCTGAAGAAAACCTTTGAAATATTACTCAAATGAATCCGATTGACATATCAACTAAGCCTAATACTATCGATCATGTTCATGTTGGGCAGAACTGCTCAGCAGATGAATCTGAAGCCTATAATGCACTTTTCAAAGAATTTCGTAATATTTTTTCCTGGTCCTATGAAGAGATGCCAGGGATTGACCCATCCATTGTGGTCCATGAGATTAAAACCTATCTCATGGCTAAACATGTCAGGAAAAAACTAAGCCAAGTCCATCCTCGGAAGGCCACAACTATTAAAGTTGAAATTGAGAAACTTCTCAAAGCTGGGTTTATTTATCCTGTACCCCTGACAAAATGGGTATCGAACATTGTCCCTGTCAATATAAAGCAGGGCACCATTAGAGTCTGTATCGACTTTAGGGATTTGAATAAAGATTGTCCTAAGGACAACTTTCCTACTCTGCACATCAATCAGATTATCAAAACTGTGTTGGAAGTGTCATTATTTCATTCATGGATGGCTTCTCTGGCTATAATCAGATTGAGGCATTACACTTCGATCAGCACAAGATGAAATTCATTGTCACATGGGGAACCTTTGCATATAAGAAGTTACCTTTTGGCTTAAAAAATGCTAGAGCCACGTTCTAGCGTGCGATGTCCTATGCGTTTCACAATATTAAACATATTGTTGAACTGTACCTTGATGACCTCCCTACTCATTCATAGCGATGGGAGGACCACCCTGGTCATCTTAGAGAGATATTCCTGAGATGCTGTCATTATAATATATGGCTCAATCCGCATAAATGTGTTTTTTTTGTTGAGACGAGACATCTCCTAGGTTTTGTGGTATCTAAATATGGCATCCGAATTGATCCTTTGAAAATTGCCACCATTCTAGATCTACCAGCCCCAACGAATCTCCTTGAACTCCAAAGTTTGAAAGGGAAGGAAAACTTTCTTCGTCGTTTCATGTACAATTTCGCAGAGAAAATGCACGGTTATATGCGTCTCCTTAAGAAGAACACTCCATTCTTCTAGGATGACCAGGCCAATGCACCTTTGATAATCTTAAGCATGCTCTGACTCATTCACCTGTGATACACCCCTCCGTTTATTCAAAGGACTTGATCTTGTATATTGTTGCCTCCTCTACTACCATCGCTATGGTTTTAGTTCAAGAAAATCTCCACGGTTAGGAGCACGTGATTTATTATGCCAGTAAGAATCTCATGGATTCTGAAACTCGCTATTCATGTGTGGAAAATTTGGCATTGGCCATGCTCACTGCTATACAAAAGTTTCGTCACTACATTCTACTCTGCACTACCACTGTATTGGCAAACTAGAACCCTATGTATTACATCCTAACTTGTCAGGTGCTTGGGGGAAGGTTCTCCCGCTGGATAGTCATACTTTAGGAGTTTGATCTAGAATTTGCCAAAGCCACATCAAAGAAATCCTTGTTATTTGTCGAGCTTATGTGTGATATTCCTTGTGCTTCAATGAAATCTAAGCCCAATGATTCATTCCCAAATGAATACTTGTTATTTATTAGCACTACCGATCCTTGGTGTGGATATTTGCTTATTTACCTCCAAACACAACAATTTCAGCCGCATTTATCTCATGATGATCACCACCATATCCGTCACCACGTGAAGTACTACCTCATCCTGAATGATACCTTGTATAAACGTGGGATTGACTCTATTCTATAGCGATGCCTCACCCATGAGGAGGCTGAACATGTGTTGAATGATTTCCACTCTAGAGAATGTGGCGGTCATTTATCTGGGATGGCTATAGCCCAGAAAATCCTTTGCACTGGCTATTTCTAGCCTTCTGTCTTCAAATACTGTCATGAGGCTTTTAAGAAATTCCCACCTTGTCAACACTTTTACCCTAAAAATTGCACCCATCTTTCTCTGCTACACCCCGTCATTGCCATTGGCCCATTCGCCAAATGGGGGATTGACTTCATGCATTGTAAGCCTACCTCATCCGGGGGGCATGGTTACATCATTATAGCCATTGATTATTTCACAAAGTGGGCTGAGGCCATGCCTACATACGCAGGAGATGGTAAGACTGCTGCTCTTTTCTTGTTCAATCATATCATAGCTATATTTGGAGTCCTACAGTCCATAATTACTGATCATGGATCCCATTTCTATAATGAAATTATGGAGGAACTAAGTGCCAAGCTAGGTTTTCACCATGAAAACTCTACACCGTATTATCCACAAGCTAATGGTCAGGTAGAGGCCATTAACAAAGTTTTGAAAACTATGCTTTGTCGAACGGTTGGAGATCATAAATCCAACTGGCACCACATTCTTTTCTCCGCTCTTTGGGCTTATCGGACCTCAAGGAAAACAACCACTGGTTTCACGCCATTTCAACTTGTTTATGGACTTGAAGTTGTCTTACTGATTCAATGTCAGATTCCATCTTTACAACTTGTCGTCGAACTTTTCCCAGACAGTTCTGTAGAGGAAGAAAGACTTTTATACTTGAATAAACTTGACGAGACTCGAAGAGATGCTGCCTTGGATAATGAGGCACATAAGAAATGCATCAAGGCACAGTATGATAAATCCATCCAACCTCGTGTCTTTAATGAGGGTGGCCTAGTTTTGACTTATGATTAGAGATATGACAAACTAGGGAAGGGTAAGTTCCAGTCGATGTGGTATGGACCTTTTGTCATTTCTAAGGTTTTAGAGAAAGGAGCCTACGAGCTCGTCGATTATGATGGAATCCCTTTGGGACAACCTCACAATGGGTTGTACTTGAAAAGGTACTATGCCTAGGTCTTTCTTGGATAGTATCCTCTATATATGTATATTGATTGACTTTTAGTGTGCTTTTAGTATTTTCAAGATGGTTTTGAATTTAGTGTCTGCATCTGTTTATACCATGTTTTGGTCATGTAGATGGATTTCTATGGCTTTGTTTATGGTTCTTGCTGCCACACCTTGAATCTCGCCTCGGTTGCTTGGGTCCTCTATTCCCTAGCTGAAGATTTGGTCAGTTTAGGAGCGGTTTGTATAGGTCTTTCTACTAATAACATCGTCGAGTATGAAGCACTCATCGGTCTTCTAACTGAAGCTACCTCTCAGGATGTTCATGATCTAGTAGTCTTGATGGAATCACAACTCATGGTTTTCCATTTAAACCATGTTTACACCATTAGAAACCCTGTGCTCCTTCGCCTCTTTCGAAGAGTACGTTTCCTAGAAAGATCATTTGAAACCATCACTTATAGGCATATCCATAGGGAACATAATGTAGTTGTTGACTCATTAGCTAATTACATCCTAGATTGGCATATTTCCCATTCATGACATTGAAATCAAACATGGTAGATTGTAAATAAACATTTAAAGATAGATAAAACTCATATAAAATACATTTACCATCTGAGACATATATACACCAGGTAAAAGTCTGTATATATATATATATACGAAAATTTTACAAAAAATAGGTCCCGAGACCTCATCTGAAGCACATAGGCCCTCAGGATAAAATACCATACAAAATCCTAAAGCTGTCAGCTTTCAGTACATATCTCATACACTAGTGATGGTCGTGGTAGCACATCACTGCTTGAGCTACTCTATGTAGCATACTACTGAATGGACCTGGTACTCCCACTGTGGAACTCTGATATTTCATCGAGAGGTCATCAATGGCAGCATCTAGGATATCCAAGGTCAACCTATCCAAGTTTTCCTCTAGCTCCCCAGTGATATCATCACCCTGTGGTACAAAGCGGGCTCCAGCTCACCTATCCAATGGAGAAGATCCTCCAGGTCATGCTGCTCCAACATCTGCATGAGAATATACAGGTCTCGTCACTTAACATAAAAATTATAAAACATTAAAACATAAAAATATTTCATCCATTTTAGAGTTTCTTGCTTCTTACTGATGTTGACCCACTGTCCTCCAGGTGGGAGTGGTAGGTCAGGATCTCTCTTGAAGTCCGTACCTGTGTAAGCATAATCCTCAACCATGAGGATCTAATATCGGAGCCATCTGAAGAACGGGTCACCGAACTTCACCTTCCCTCTACCTGCTCTTGTACAAGCCATGATCTGGACCCACCTCAGCATACGAGGGTCCACGCTCTCAAGCTCCTAAATACCACCTGAGGTCTCATATGTGGAACCTGCTTGAAGAAGAAGTAGGCTAAAATGGAGCTAAAGCCAAACTACTTTAGCTCTCCTTGCCGACACTTAGTCAGCTGATCTTTGAATATCGGAAGCATGGATTTCACCCAGTTGAATACCATGGGTGCCATGGCCTCTATGGCATATAACATATGTGCCCTAGAATCCTGGTGCACACCCTGACTCCTGGCCACCCTCTACATAGTAAATCGGATGGTCCATAGGGGCCCATCCGTCACTTCTTTGATGGGGATCTTCATCCCCGATGTCCTCATCCCTGGAGCACAGTGACGATCTATTAGCTCTTGAGTGGTAATATCCCCTCCATGGGAACCTGTCAGTGAGATGGGGGCACCCTATCTCGAGAGACCAGTCAAGAAGTAGATGTCTTCTACTTCGACTGTAAGAATATGGGCCCCCACCTCAAAATACTGCTGCTCTGGATTCCACATCTGCAGTATGTACTCTAGTAACCACTCATGTGACACCATGCTTGGGGTCTGGAAGAACTTCAAGAGCCCACAGACCCGTAATGTGGAAATACAACCTGTATTTCTCACAGCAAAAGCATCATCAATGTCATGTTCCATTTCTTTCCATATCACCATGTTTTGAGCAACCAAGACCTGCCAGAAATAATCATAGCATGCTTTAGAATCATCTCTAATCATTAAAAATCAAAAGAATGACTTATTATTGTTCATGCTATTAGTTTAAAATCTCCAAAGTTGGCACCGCCTATGCATCGCTGGAGATAGGCGATGGCACGTCCTGTCAACTATGTTATAAGCGTGGTTCTCAGGATGTACCACGTATCCCGTAAGGGGTATGCGCGGTGCCCGCTTTTAAGGTTTTAGGGCTTGCCATATGAGCCCAAAACCCCATCAAAACTCAAAATAAATTCTATGAAATGAAAGAGTAGGGTTTTAGCTATTACCTGCAACTAACGGTGCTCAAAATAGATAGTGGGAACTCCCAGTATCAGCTGCTGAAGGTCTGGCTAAGAAAGTGCTCCAAATGCTCTCCGTTATGGGTAAATAGTGAAATGATTTGCTTTTTTACTATTTACATGACTTATATAGGCATTTTTGGGTCTAATAAACTATAGTTTTGATATAAAATCATATTTTAGTCGAAATTTATCTATCATAATCCCTTAATGCTAGTTATAAATGCATTTAACACTTGTTTCTAAGTCGATTGCAGGATAAGAGAACTATAGAAAGAAGCTTTGGAAGTTTGTTTATGGATTTTTCGCACTTTCATAAAATGGAAAAGGTCGATGAGAGTTTATTATGCCACATTGGTCACGCTCTTTAAAATCAGTATCAAAGGTCCGAGTCCATTTCAGTTTCTTTCCAGGATCGTAAAAAATTGACATCGTGTAAAGAAGCATCATGGAGTCTTGTTTTCACCTTCTTTTCAGGCTCCTTAAACACAAAAAGATCATTAAGTCCATTTTCGATTGTTTCCAGGCTCGTAAAAAGTGACGTTGTGTAAAGAAACCTCATGGAGTTCTCTTTAAACTCTTTTTAGGCTCCCTAAATACGAAAATATCGTCAAGTGATATTGTCTTCTTCATGCTCGTTAAAGTATTTGAAGAGTCATCCGTCCGATGGTAGGTTATCTCTTTTTTAGTTCGGATAGGACTATTTATGAAAAAGGAACACTCCAGCCAATAATGACTGGAAGAGTTCCCTAAGGTATGATTTTATACTTTTTCCGGCCTTAGGGACTAAATCATACAAAAGAGGACCCCCTGTGGAGTCTTTTTCTGTATTCATTCAGACTCTCTAAATATGAACGATACTGAGTTTTCTTTCAGTGGACTCGTTAAATTAAACATTGAGAGGCCCGTTTTGGGAACGAACCCCTCATCTCTTAGGTTCATAAAACATATGAGTATGGACTTGTCTTCCGACAAGCTATACCGAGTGTTTGTTACCCTCTTTGAACTCGTAAAACTGAAAAGAGGCACTCATCAATCATGATAGGGGAAATGGGAAGGGAATCATTTTGCAACTAATGGCAGTTGTTTGTTGTTACCTTTGAAGATGGCACTTGTTTGCACATCATGTCAGTCAATTGGGTATTCAGTTAATATCCACGATGATTCGCTTTCATGAGTCATGTCACTCCTTTGAGTCTTTCAGAAGAATGCATTGTCCACTGTCGCATTGTGTGTTTGTCCCGTTCAGTCATGCTGCTAATTCCTTTTGTCGTGCCACCCGATGTTCAAAGGGGATTTGAAGAAGTTTTACCTATGCAGTCTACAAACTCTTTTGTGTCAGTATTTTTGAGTTAGTCTTATGGTTACTACATTCACATCATTCCAATACTATGTTCCTAGTTTCGTGTCATCGATGTGGGACTCATCATGGCCCTCTTTCGATGAGACTTTTCCCGTCGACATCAGCTCATTATCTGGGAAATAGTATTAGAAACAATATTTGGTACCTTGAGATATGTATGACTTAATGACGGATTCTCTTGCTCTCGACATAGGTTCACATCATTGACCTTTGATCAGTAGAATCGAATGGGTGTTCAACATCAGGACATCTATTTACACTCAGTAGATTGTACTAGAGTCCCTTGGGAATCATTGACATTAATGGTGATCTCCCTCGCACTTGTTAACGGTGCACATCATTGGCTGGTAATCAAGTGGTTTCTACCATGTTTGACTTCAGATCATTGTAATCACATGGATAGAATCATACTTTGTGGAAGACGAGAGGAATACCCTGGGTATTTGTTTAAAGTGCTCATTTATTTTCCCCAGGTTGCGATGGAGTTTTGTATATCTAGCATGGATCCACATTTGTATGGTCATGGCTATGCTCAAATTTGTGTCTGTATGACATAGATCTACATTGTATGTCTCATAGCTATTCCCAAGTTTGATTCCTCTATCACATGGATCTATGCTGTATCCTAGTATCCATGCTCATTTATTCCTCTCATGGATATTCCTTGTATTGGTCTGCAGCCATGACTTGGTTACTTGTGTCTATGAGTCAACATGCTGATATACTACAGATGCCTACTTGACAACGTGCTCCGATTGATCCAACTTGTTCACTTCATAGCAACGACTTGTTCTGTAAAAGCTCTTGTTTATCGTATCCATATAATACTCAAGCTTTGGGGGGCATCCTGTTATACCAAAATCCTGTCATCATCATGTGATAAGACCTTTGACATATTTGCTTGCCCTTAATCCCAACACTTGGAGTGGAAACCTATGATGTCTATCAATTCTACATAAAAATGCTTAGCACTGTGCTTTCCCTATTAGCCATGAGCAGTTCCTTTCTCGCACTGTATTTCTGTTGTTTTCCATAAGCAGTGCCACCACCTGTTGCCCTTGGTCCATAAGGGGTTCTTACCTGAACCGCTCTGTCATAAGAGGAGAAATGCGGTACCCTGGGTAAAAAGAGAAAAAGAGAGGATTCTCAAGGCTTCTAGATCATGAGCCTCGTGTCCTCCCTTATCCCTATCATTATGGGTCAGTTGAGCTTGAGATCCCCCATCAAAGGATCTTAGAGGCCACCTCATCCACAAATCTCTCAACCATTCCTATCCATTGAGCCTTATAAATATGAGCTCATGTCCATGGTTGAGGGGGGAACTCTTAAGGTATTGTTATGTTGTTGGATTGATCACTTGGCCCAATCCATTAGAGAGCATAGAGAGCAAAGTTCGAGCTTATGGGGATGAAATTTTCGGTTTCATGGAGATGCATGTCAACACTAAGGCTTAATTGGTTGTAAACTTCTCCATTTTTATCTTAATGCAAAGCTAATTTTCTTCTCACATTATTGTTGTTGTTTGATTTCACATGTATATATTGTTAGATTCCTTAGTCACTAACATGGATCAGTAGATTATATTCTGGCAGCTTTGATGTGTTTACATGTTTGATCTGATTGCAGGTACACAGGGTTACTATCGAAGCATCACATTCCAAGTATCTACAACGTCCAGGGATGGTCTTCAAACTTTGTCATTCATTTGTTCTAGATCTGAACCATTCAGACCAGTGGAACACCTTATAGTCCGCAGAAGGTGAAATATTCCTGCTAATAATGATGAGGATGATGATGATGACGTCGATGATGAGGAACAATGTTGATGATGATGATGATGATAATTATAGGTTTAGTTGAAACTTTTCTTTGATTTCATTTTCAATCAATTTCAATGGAATGATGATGATGACCATGACGATGATGATGAGGAGGAGAATGATGACAATGATGATGATGAGGATGATGACAATGATGATGATGAGGATGAGGATGATGATGATGATGATGACGACGATGATGATGATTATGATGACGATGATGAACAATGATGCCGATGATGATAATGATGATGTTGAGATACAATGATGATGATGATGATATGTTTAGTTGAAACTTTGCTTTGATTTTATTTTCAAGCATTTTCAATGGAATGATGATGATGGCCATGACTATGATGATGAGGATGATGACAATGGAATGACGATGATGATGAACAATGATGATGATGATGAGGGGGATGATGACAATGATGATGATGAGGATGATGACTATGATGATGATGATGATGATGATGACAACGATGATGATGATGAACAATGATGGTGATGATGATGATGATGATGAGAATGATGATGATAATGATTATCACGATGACCATGACTATGATAACGATGATTATGATGATGATGATGATGATGATGTTTACGATGATGTTGTTGATGATGATGATGATGACCATGACGATGATGATGAACAATTATGATGATGATGATGGTGATGATGGTGACGATGACAACGACGATGATGATGATGACGATGATGAGTATGATGATGATGATGATGAAGATGATGATGATGACGATGAAGATGATTATGATGATGATCATGAATACTATGACTATGATGATGATGATTACGATGATGAGGATGATGATGACTATGATGGTGATGATGATGATGACAATGATGATGATGAGGATGATGACTATGATGATGGTGATGATGATGAGGATGATGATGATGAGGAGGAGGAGGAGGAGGATGAGGATGATGATGATGATTATGATGATGATGATAAGGATGAGGATGATGATGATGACGAGGATGATGACTATGATGATGATGATGATGATGATGATGATGATGATGAAGATGACAATGATGATGAAAAATGATGGTGATGATAATGATGATGCCGACGATGATGAGGAATAATGATGATGACAATGATGATGAGGATGATCACAATGGTGATGATGAGGATGATGACTATGATGATGATGTTGAGGATGACTATGATTACGATGATTATGATGAAATTTGAGCCTAAGTGTAGTGCAGAAAGATGAGCCTGATCTTAGTGCAAGAGCTCATCCTCCTTTTAGAATTCATTTTTGGCACTTTTTCTGATATGATGGAAAATATACTTCATCTTGAATTAGTTATCCCTCTATTTCCTCATGGGATAAGTCATCTCAATTCATCTTGTGCTCTCTTTAGTCGTGTCTGATGTCCTAGGGGGAAATATGTTGATTAGATGCAATTTTGTTCTTGAAGATAGTCAATTTACTATATAAATGATGTTGAACTTATAAAAGTTTATCTCTTACTAATCTCATTTTTATATAAACATATCCATAAAGTATAGTAGGTTTGTTGATATGATTTATTTTAAAAATAAATATTTATTTATCTATATCTATAATATTTAAATTTAACTTAGGTCTCATAAAATGTGAAATTTATATCTTTCTCTTTAACATTTTAAAAATATGTTAATCTCTTCTTCTAAAAATTTTAACAAATATTTGAATCTTAATTGATATTTCTTAGTTAATACAGAATTTACCCATAAAAGCAATCAATATGACCAAGAAAGTAGGGTTTTTACATAGCAAGGTTTCCCTTATAAAAATTAATATGACCCTTTGAGAAAGTGTGTTTTCAAAGTAATGGGGGTGATTAAAATTCCAATACTGTAGTGGTCGTGACTCATGCATTTATTTTCATGTGATGGTTGTTCATCGATGTCTACAAATGTATGGTCCATAGAATAGAACAGATCATCTGGTACCAGAAATATTCAAACAAATGTGTCGCCATCAGTGTAATGAGTGTTTATGTGTATTAAAGATTTCAATAGTTTTCAAGATTTAGTAATGATATTTTTCCCATTTTCAAGATTTATTAATCAATCCTTATAGTAATCCATTTGATACTCCATAGAACCTGGCCCCTTCGACATCACATCTATAAAATTTGAAAGACCAAGGATTTTGTAGAGTCCACAGAGCCCGAAGCTTTCTTATTTCTTGATAGTAGCTGTAAATTTCAATTACTCATGGAAATTGTGTCTAGGATTTTGATGTCTCACTTCGCACAAGAACTCTCTGCATTTTTCTTAGTACACGGTTAATGACTTATTAACAGAGCTTTATCTATCTCGTTATTTATATATAACAAGCAACCATTCCAAGTTTGATTCGAGGATGATGACAATGATAATGATGAGGATGATGACTATGATGATGATGATGATAATGACTATGATGACAATGATTATGATGATGATTACGTTGATGATGACTATGATTATGATTATGATGGTGATGATGGTGAGTGTTGGACACCTCCCTTACCCTCCACTAGACATAGGTAAGGATCCTACGACCTCATAATGGAACCTATGGGCATAAGAATAAAGTAGTGGTGAAGACTATATTGTAAAAATACTCATACATGTGTGAATACGAAGACATTGTTGAAGAACGTTAGTCATTAAATGGTATAAATGCTAGTGAGTAAATTTTGTAAATGTTAGGCAACAGAGTGCGCGTCTCTTTGTACGCATGCGTTAGTATGTGCACGCACTCTTATACATGGGTGCACGCTCATAAATACACGTGCGTGCACCTATTACTAATTAAAAAAATTAGAGATCTAGATTCTCAGGGTTGCTACCAATTTTCACAGGTTTTCTCCAACTGTTTGCGCATTTTGTGCTCCTGAATTGTGCAATTTGGCTCACACCCAATCATCAATTGGAAACTCTTTGATATATTGGATAGAAGATCACTCTTGAAATCTAACAAACATATTCAGTGGTATTGGAAGTTAGTGGATGCATTCAAACTATAAGTTTTCATTGCAAGAAGATATCATTTTGAATAGGTATGGTGAATTGTAAATAATTGTTTTCATTCACAAGCTTTCAGTCATTTCATTGATTTATATTTTATCATATGACTACAACAATATCTCTCTCATAGAAAACATTTAATTTCACAGGAATAATTGCCAACTTCACATCTAAACAAGTCTCATATTCTCCATACAAAATGAAGTATGCAATGTTAACTAATTTACATTTGCACATGAATATATTTTGATTTCACACAATGATGGCATAGATGAAGTTATCTCTTGAGACTCTTCATTTAAAAAAAAACCTTTGAAGCAATCATGGGAGAGGGTCCATATTGAATAGTTCACCAAGTTGTGCATATTCTCTATACAAGATGAAGTATGAAACGCAAACCAATAATCATTTGCACATGAATATATTTTGATTTCCCACAAGAATTGCATAGATGAGGTTCTCTACTGAGACTCTTCAATTTGTATTAAAACCTTGGAAGAAATCATAGGAGAGGGTCCATATTGAATAGTTCACCAACTTGTCCATGCTCTCCTCTTCATGCTAGATTTATCATAACATGCCTTTGAGATTGACAAGGATGCCTCTACCTCAATGATTTCTCCCTTTTTAGGGGGATTTACAACCTCCTCATTGTGTAATTCATCAATTTGTTCTCTTTAGTTAACTTGTGACTTAATGAGTGTAATTTATTCAATTTATTCCCAAGACATCCAAACACCAACTTGTGTCTTCCCTCACAACTAATGTGGCATATTATGTGTAATGTCATCTCGTCCGAAGGTGTTGGAAATGAAGAATATTTCACTCATATTTGTGTGACTTCCAATCATTTTTGAACACAAAGGAAGTCATAATCCTGTAGTTGTAATACCTGCAAACTTGATTCTCTTTACTTGAATCAAATAGAGTATAGAAATGAAGCTTTAGTTCGAACATAAAGAGAAAACTTTAATCATCGTTTATGTATCAATGCCAATAATTACCATACTAACATATCTATAATTTATTTAATTATGTTGGAATGCGTCATGTTTATTGTACAATGGAACTAATAACTTATTTGTTTCTTCTTATGTAGGGGTAGACCTCATAGTTTCAATAAAGAGTATTTTGGATATGGGAAACTCATGTAATAGAGTAAGAAAAACTAGAAGGAATATTCCCATTGAAAAGGAAAATGAGGTAAGAGAAAAGGCTAGGTTGGAAATGGAGAGAATGATACATGGTCCAGACATTTCCACTGATACTGCGACCGATCCTAACAAAATTGATGACATAACAAAATCTACTTGAGAACCACGGATGAAGCAGTTGTGTGCAATGAAACCAACTCAAATTCCAATGTCAACACGGTCTCCAACCAACAATGCATCAGTGATCCATGTTGAAGTTCTTGAAGAAATAGGTATATTGAGAGACGTTGAGTATCAAGCATTGGACCTAGGAGCAATGATTAATTTTCAATATCTCCAATAAGACCACACCCATGTCGATCACACTCCCAATATAGATGAGCATGTGAATGAATAATTACAACAAAGAAGCCCTCAGATTCGTAGCCCATGTCCACCTTCCCTACCTCGACTTTCTAGTGCAAGAAAAAGGACTCCTAGATGTATCTATGTGGATGAAAGTTGTATGTCAGGCCTTGAAGGTATGTTTACCAAATGCACTATCGATTGGCAATGTAGCAAATTAATGAAGGAATATTTTGAATCCAAAGGCGATGCATGTAAATGTCAATTATTACTATGTTTGTTAAAGTCAAATTGTTTAGTTGTTGTTACGATAATTCTGGGCATAAAGATGCTTAGAATTTTAGATGCTAACAATCATATTGTTAGAAATCTCCAATCTACTTTTAATGCGATTTGGAAGACATCTCATACTAAAGTTATTTGTGTGGCTCATCATGTGTTATTAGAATCAGTTGTAAGAAGGTCCACATGGCAACGTCTCCTCCTTTCACACACTTCTCACATACTTAAATTAAATAGAAAAAATGTTAAGAAGTACTCTGTTATAAGAGAAAATATTCAGACTCCAGGTGGAAAAGATTGTTGGGATTTTGTCGAAAGGTTGCCTCATCAAGATATAAAGCTAATTGATGCTGTTAAGGACTTAGTACAAAAGTTCTGGCATGATCATACCAGACCTTCATCTAACCAAAGAGATGTGCTAAAGCTGAGAAAAGGTTCTACTGAACGTGAACCCCACGTCAAACACTTCCATGACACAACACAGACTAAACTCTATCAGAGATTCATGAATGAGCACACACAATTGAACCTGGGCCAAAGGTCCTTTGAGAAATGTAAACCATGGTATGTTCGTATATGCATTGATCGAAACACATGTTGTTGTAGATACCATGTAGAATATGAATATTTTTACGACACGTATAAAAATATATTTTTTGATTTGCATACTAAACTTGAGCAAGGCTGCAATGAATCCGTAACACCATCCAATGCATTGAGAGATTTCGTTGTCAACATCATGTATCCAAGGCATGAAGGAAAAAAATACTATGGAAAATCATGTCTATATGGGAATTGTTCCAGGTGCAGTGGGTTTGCTCTTTTGAATCATTGCATTCATGGAAGTGATGGGCATTAATTTGGCAATATGATTGTGGAGATGCAGAGATTCAATTATGTAACCTATCAATCAGATGGTGTGAAGGAAAGTAAAAATATTGCATTAGTGCATTCACATATGCAAATGATTATTGCATGTTTTCCTCTTACATGTTCAGTTTCTACATATACTTTTTTTAAAGGTCACATTCTAATACGACCCTTGTTTTCATGGAAACAGGTATGGGTATGTGATTTTTTGACAGATTTCTACAAGAAAACTGAGCAGTTTGTTCAACATGTGCATGTAACATGATGGCAGGATGAGCAGTATAGAAAATGAAGGGAAAAATATCCCATTGGGACCATATTGTCAATTGTGGATTTTGCAGAAAACTACACTCTTTAGCCACAAAATGAAATGCAGAGTCAATACTACAATTCTGACCAAGTCAGCATCATGGTACATATTATGTATAGGCATGGCCCTAAGAGCAGCATTAACAACAAGATAATATAGAAGGAGACAAAATTTTACATAAGGGATGACATATGCCATGATATGCATTATGCGGAACATTGTTTTCAAATTTTCTATGATTAGCTAAAGAAGGGAGATATACAGATGGATCGGATTTGGATATGGTCATATGGTTGTGCGGGCTAGTTCAAAAATGCTCGAGTCTTCCAATGGATGAGTATGTTACATAAGACTTACAATGCGCTGCATATATGGAACTACTTTGAGATCGGGCACAGAAAAGGTGACCATGATGAGTCCAGTGCATGCATCAAGACCGCACTATGAAGGGAGGAGATGAGGTTTACCAGAAACCCCCATATCAAAGATGCAGAATCCATAGTTCAATGGTGCTCTGCAACAATGTCATACTGAACTAAAGTGCAACATACATCAACAGGAGCAAGAAGGCTAGTTAGGAATTTTTGGCATGTGGTTGACATAGATCGATCACATTCCTATAGTTGCATCACAGTACAAGGAACATGCATATTTCATTCAGTTCAAAGATCAAACAACCCCCTATTTGAAATATGAACGTGAAAACTTGCTTTCTTTTGCCGCACTTATAGCAGTGGTGAATATGATGAATGTGAATGCATGGATTGGGTTGATGATTGGGATTGTGTGTCACTTGCAGTAGACCCATGTGTAGTCATTGAAACAACCTACTTAGAGGAGGGCTAGATAGCAATTTTGACAAACTATGACCATATCTCAGATCTTGTACAACTAGGGCACATATATGCAGTTGTTTCCCCGAAAGAAAATGAATGGGGCACAGATTATTTGTTGGCACGATGCATTCAAGGTAAGAAAATACTTAATGGATCATTGATTGATTATGAAGACAATGAATTTCCTATTGGCTC
The DNA here is from genome assembly GCA_001517045.1 of Pseudotsuga menziesii. Lineage (NCBI taxonomy): Eukaryota > Viridiplantae > Streptophyta > Pinopsida > Pinales > Pinaceae > Pseudotsuga > Pseudotsuga menziesii. The sequence goes on along the minus strand of LPNX010696391.1, from coordinate 81,424 downwards.
GATGGTGGTTGAGGGTGAATATCTTACACTAGATTGGAAATCAAGAAGAACTAGTGGGCATGTATTCATGGATTATAGACCAGGTTCTATGGTTTATCACTTCACAAACTTGATTGTTGGCATGAACATCCATTTATATACAATGACAAACAAGAACTCAACCAAGGTACACTACTTCTTGCCTCATTCAGAGCACGAGAGATTGATGGAGGAAATTAGCAATAGAGAGGATCCAGATGGCTATATTGAATGAGATTGGGTAATTGTGCTTACACTCCACTTGGGTGAAACCCTAGTTTGCATAATCTGGCCTGGAGGCATATCTGGGCCATGCAGAGTCAAGGGGGGGGGGGGAGGCCACCCTAGCCATAATAATGTGCCACGATCCCAATTGTTCATCCATTGGATCCTCAGTCAACATTCTATGGTGATTTGCAGTAGGCCTGCAAAATCCATTCAAGGATGCTTGGGCGAATTCAAGGTCGGGGTCCAAAAACCAAACCGAGAGGCGATTTCAAAATACGTCAACACATACAAGTGTGTTTTATTATGGCCGCTGTGAGCATGCCACCCCTGGCTGCCATGCACAGGGTTTTGCAGGGCTGGTGCATTGTTTTTAGGGTTGCATGGACCCCACTGGGGAAAAACCCTAATTTTCAAAATCTGGCCTGGAGGCATGCCCGGGCCGTGCGGATTCAGGTGGGATGCCACCCTAGCCATAATCTTGTGCCACGATGCCAATGGAACTGACGATCTATCCATCGCATCCACGGTCAACATTCTATGGTGAGTTACAATAGGCCTACAAAAGCCGTTCAGGGACGCCTAACCAATTCAAGGTGGGGGTCCAAAAACCAAATTGGGTGGTGATTTTCGATTCCATTGGCTCCTGAAGGAAGAGTTCAAAATTGAACCCTTCATAGCCATTCCAAAGGGTTCTATCCCTTCCCATAAGTGTAAAGTTAAAATTTCCCTTCAAAAAAAATTTAAAATATGAATTTTACCCTTCCAATCAAGAGGGGCATAATTTATATCATCATTTCAAAAGAAGGGAAGCATTTGATATTACCCATCCATATAAATTTGTCAATATGTTGAAATTCCTATGTTATAAAGTTCAACTCATCATTCAAAATATTGGAAATATGATAAATTATAATCACTCACTCACTCATGTCATGCACTCACTGCTTAGTTGTGCATGATGGCTAGAAATCATTGATGACTACGAGGCACTAGCCATCGAGATGTGACTCTGAATACCAAGTCACTTGGGGCTACAATCTAAAGTGGAACAATGTGTCAACAACTACGACTATAACAAAAAAGAAAAACTACTAGTCTACTACTAGGCCCAAAACGAGATCAAAAATTTGTGCCTACTATCTATGTGAACCTTGATGCCAATGACCACTCTTTTTTCATCAAAATGAAATTAAAAAGGCCATTTTGATAAGTCCTCCTCTACAATAATTCATTTCTTTCATGAATATCATGGACTCATAACAAATATAAGCAAATACAAATAATGGCATGTAGCTAAGATCACAAATTGGGGAGAGGTTGATTTATGCATTGCTATAGAGAGGTTTCACTGGGCACACGATATGGAGAAATAATGGTTATTAATGAAATGAAAAAATCAATTGTTGGCTCAAGAATAGTCTTCAATTGGATGGGTGGCATGATCATGATGTAATCTCCCTCCATCATTCCAAACATTTATTGTTTCTCACAACATTTGTCCTCAGTGCCACCAAAATACATGTAAAAATTACTTGTCTTTACATCCTCTTCTCTTTAAATCCTCATCTCATAGTCATAACTAAGGATTATTATGCATGTATATCCTTACCTTATAATACGAATTGACGCAAATAATAAGAGACAACTATAAGTAAGTCTTATATTAAATTTACCATATAAGTCTCTAATTAACAATATCAACTGAGATTTGGCACACTAGATTGTTGTGATCTTCTTATCACTCGTTCTTGATGTGATTCAAGGCATTCTTTGAAGGTGAAGTCCATAATTTTAGGTCTTCTTCCTCATTATCACACCTTTTGGTAAGACAATAAAGAGGGTAGTGTCCTGCATCATCATGGAAAATGATTTCAACATAGAGGTTATACACATTAATTGTTTTAATTAAATAACTTAAATTCCTACCCATGACTATTGATTCAGTCAATCGTGGACTGGTATGAAACAAAACAAATTTTAGAGCCTCGAGCCCTTAATTACTCGCACCTAGAACTTCTCAAATCTAGCCATTAATATACTTCTTTTGGTATTTTGGTTCAATCTAAAAGGCAGACTTTTGATACTCGGACATGTAGTGAGTTTCAATTGAATTAGGCTTGATTCCATTTCCCATTCATTCCATACATGTATGCTTTCAGGACAATTATTGAACAAAAAAAATCGATGCCTCGACCCTGGTTATGCTAGATTTGCTAACTTGCTTGGTATGTAGGAATTTTTTTTAATGTTTTTTTTGTTGTGTATTATTTTTTCTTAGGTTCCCAATCCTTATAATTCTTACATCTCTCAAGCATGGATTGCATGTGAATGCCCCAATATGGTTATCGAATAGTCTATGTAGTTTTTTGTATAATGAAGTGTGCTCCAACTGGAAAAAATACAATAGAATAGTTGTTATGTTACTGAGCTATAACATTAATGATACACATATGACAACTTAATGTGTTTAAAAATATGTTCTATTGAAAATATATCATTTTTTCATGTAGATATTAAGGAGTGCTCAATTGTTTAAAATTGTAAAAATTTGAACGAACAATATTTGTCTTTTGCATTTTTTTGGTGAAAGGGTTCAATTAATTTATACTTGTCAATTGAAGTAGAATTATTTATTTTTCTCTTCATCTCTAAAGGGCTTGGAAAATAAATACCCTTTCAATTGAAATTAAGATCCACCCTTCAAATTTGATCACTGCAAGCTGCAGGTGTGTTTAGGAATGGAGGCCATGGGAAAGCCACCCTCAACCACTTGGCATAGGATTTTGCAGGGCCGGTGCACCATTTCTAGGGTTGCATGGACCCCATTTTCATGTGAATTTCAACTCGACATAACTCAGGAACCAGAGATTGGATCGAAAATCCGTCGAATCCTTTGGTGTCTTGGCATGACATTGCCTCTATTAGGCCCTCTCCACCATATTTTCATGGCCCAATGAGGTCATTGTGCATTAGTTTCATAAACTAGGGTTTTTCTCCATTTATTTCAATGCAACTCTTGCATTGGTGGGTCAAATCTACAAAACACTCTACCGTTCCAGTCTTGGTAGTGTTCCTATATCAGTATTTCCCATACACACTTGTCCAATCCAACATAATGAAATATTTCTGCTTCGTTTTGTTTTTTGCTCCCGTACCGAGAGTCACCAAGTGTCCTCGAACACATTTTCATGCAAGTTTCAACTCGACATAACTCAAAAACTAGAGGTTGGATCGACGAGACATCGAATCCATTTGTCTCTTGGAATTCCATTACCTCTAGTGGGCCTTCTCCATTGCTTTTGCATGGCCCAGTGAGTTCATTGTGCATTAGTTTCATAAACTAGGGTTTTGCTCAGTTTCCTTCAATGTAACTCTCGCATTGGTGGGTCAACTCTACAAAACCCTCCACCGTTCCAGTCTTGGTAGTGTTCCCATATTGGAATTGCCCATACACACTTTTTTGAGCCAATGACATGCAATCTTGCTGCTCCATTTTTTTTTTCACTCTCGGACCAAGAGTCACCAAGTTTCCCTAAACGACATTTTCATGCCACTTTCAACTTGACATACTTCCGCAATTGGAGGTCAGATCGATGAGCTTTTGACTCCATTGATCTCCTGGAATTCCATTACCTCTAGTGATCCCTCTCTACCATGTTTGCATGTCCTAGTGAGTTCATTGTGCATCGGTTCCGTAAACTAGGGTTTTGCTCAGTTTCCTTCAATGCAACTCTTGCATTGGTGGGTCAATTCTGCAAAACACTCCACCGTGCCAGTCTTGGTAGTGTTCCCATATCATAATTTACCATACACACTTATCGAATCCAATGCCATGAAATCTTGTTTCTCCATTTTGTTTTTCATTCTTGAACCGAGAGTCATCGAGTGTCCCTGAACGACATTTTCATGCGACTTTCAACTCAACATAACTCGACAACTGGATGTCAGATCGATGAACTGTCGACTACGTTGGTCTCCTGGCATGCCATTACCTAGAAACCAATAGACCATATACCTAGAATCTATGTACCCACACTATAACAAAGAAACTAGAGTTTCATGAATTTCAAGTAGAAACACATAGTTGCATGAATTAGAAGTAAAAACTCATACATGAATTACAAGGATATAGCTAATTAGGTTTTCATTGATTGAAAGAAATTACCATACATAGAGATGCCATGTTATTTCAGTTTCTCTTATGTAGAACCACTTAGACGATATGCCTAAGATACAAGAGAAAATAACAAAAAAACTAGGGTTTCACAAATTACAAACCATAAACCTAAAAACTAGGGTTTATAAATTTACACTTATAACTACAAACTAGGGTTTTATAAAGTATAAATTCACATACATAGATATCACATGCTATATTAGTCTCACTTATGTAGAAATACTTAAACCACCTACCTAATCTACATGCATACATAGAAAAAAAAACTAGGGTTTCATGAACTACAAACCACAAACCTAAAAAATAAGGATTACAAATACCTAGACCATGTACCTAATCTATAAGAACAAATGCCAAGAAAGCTAGGGTTTCTTGAACTAGAAACCACAAACTTAAAATCTAGGGTTCACATATGTAGACATAGAACTACAAACTAGGGTTTATGAACTCATTAGATTTATATCATTATATTTTTTAGTATCACTTAACTAGAAACTAGTAGACCATATACCTAGAATATATATACCTTCACTAGAACATAGCTAGGGTTTCATGAACTACATTGGATGTAATTTTCCTTTCAATTATGCATGTTGTCGAAGTATGCTAGTGGTGTTGATGGGATGTTATCATCATATTGTACAAATTCAACCTCTTTTGCAACCGACATACATTGACATAGACCCCAATCAATCCACTTTTCATGAATATAGGACTGTCAAACTAAGAATGATTTCCAACAAAGTCAAAATGATTATGACAGTCCAAAACACTAATTTCCATCTTGCCAAAATGAGTGTAAAATCCCAAATGCAAGTACTAATGATAAACAAGAGTTGAAATGGCACTTTGAATTAGTGAAAAATATTGTCAAAACAAAAGTATTTCCAGCCAAGCATTTATCATTATGACAGTCCTATATTTCACTTTTTAGATTGAAAAGACAAAGGTACAATATTTTAAGTAAACATCGGTGATGAACAATTTTATAAGTGCCAAGTTTCCAAGCCAATGGGACTCTTAAACCAAATAAAATTTCCAATCAAGTAAAATTTCTTATGACAGTCCAAGATGTAATTTCCAGTCAAGTAGGAATGATAACAAGTATATTCATTTGGATTTTGATGACACAATGACTTGTAAGCAATTCAAGACCTTTTATTGTATTTTTCCAAGTTATGGATGTTTATATACCACTGTCAAATTTGTTTAAGTATGGTTGGGAATGATTGTTTAGATACAGTCCCTTTAGGGTGTCTTTGTGCCACTTTAAATTGGGTTTTGGACAAGTTTGAGGCGAGGCGTTAGTGCATGGGTAAGATAGGAAGGAAAGGAAGTGACCTTAGGCTAGGATAGGTGGGTAAGAAGGCTATTAGGGTTTCCCTAGATAGGAGATTACAGTCAAGAATTAGGCAAGCTGAGAGGAATTTAAAGGAAAAAATAGAGACGAAGTTAGCCTTGTGTTAGGGTATTAGCATGCTAGGAGGTTAGGGCTATGGATAAAGGAGAATTTAGGGTAGCTTAGGATGAGTTAGTGGTGTTATAGGGTTGTCCAAAATAGATATTACAATCAGAGATATAGGGAGATCCATGGGGGTCTAATTAGTGTGGAAATGAAAGGAATGGGCCTTGCTTTAGAGAGAGGGAAAGGTAGGAGTCTAGGGAAAGGGTTATAGCAAGGGTTAGGATAGAATATAATGGTTTAGGTGTGTCTTATGGCTGCCTAATAGGTAGCATTATAGTCTATTTTTATAGACAGTCCTAGGGTTAGTAAAGGTTAGAAAATGGAGTAGAAGGCCTATTGATATGGACAAGGTAAGTCCAAAACACATGTAATAAATTTTTAGCTTCTTTTCACTATGATTCTTGCATGGTAACTATGGTGTAAATATAGGGTTGATACTCTCTATGCATTCATTTCCCATCCTTTCCTTCATTCCTTCATCTATTGCATGTTAATTTGTTCTTATCAACTCTAGGCATAAGCCTATTATAGAGCCTCTTTCTCTCATGATTTTTTAATGTATGAGTTGTGGAAGATGAGCTATGTTTTACTTATTTCAGTGTGGTTTATAAAAGGAGTGCTCATGAAGCTCTAACCCTATATTATTTGAAGTAATCCATGCTTAAGCTTTGAATTATTGCATTTGATTAGTCTATAAATAATATGCGACATATGACTACAATCCTAGGCATGCTCATATACAAACAAAAATATAATTTATAAGAGGCCACAAGAGATGGTTAGGTAGGGTTGGAGTTAGGGTTCCCCTCCTATGTGTAGGGTTGCAACATTGATTCTAAACCCTAGGTTATGAAAGCTAACCCTTAAATCATTAAAAATTTAACAAGTACAATAGATCATTAAAATTGAAAGTGCTCAACAATAGAATAACAAATATGTATGTATTCAATGAGAGTAAGCATTGTCAACTTCGTCTTCAAATGATATGAATTGCCAAATTTATCAAAATCAATGTTTGCCAACTAGATGTAACAAATGCAAGGAAACAACGGTCACGTTCAATATGATTCTTAGCTCATGAATACTATGAAATTTCCAGTCAATCAAATGGTAAGAGAAGATAATTCCAATATAAATTTCTATCTTTCCAAATGAGACAATAATTACTATGTAAATACCAAAGGAAAACAAGTGCTTTCTATTGCAATTTGGACAATGAATAAGATTGTCAAACCAATGATAACTCTCAGTGAAGTATGACTGTCCCAAAATGTTATTTGATATTTGGTATTTAAAATATTATTGTTATTGGACAAGTTTATGCAGTTGTGTATTTTTTTGTTAACTAACCTACAACATTAAATTTTTTATGAATTTTATTGTGAACATACAGACTTTATTGCTTCATCAACAATAAGTACTGCAAGCGCATCAACTGTAAACTACTATTGCATTTGACATAATGTAGGAAAATATGTAATAAAATACAAAGTAATATACATAATTGAAAAATGATATATTAATATATACAAATTTCCAATCATATACAGTAGTAGTGAAAAAACGAACATTGTTCCCAATGTCTATACAAAATATGGCAACTCGTTCCCTATACAAAATATGAAAACTCATTCCCTATACAAAATATGGAAACTCATGTCAAAATGCCACATCATGGATAGTGTACATAGGAGGGTCTCTAAATCCTCTTGGCCTCCCTAGAAGCTCCGAGGTGCACCTCCAAAATCGATCTTCCTCTACTTCGAGCTAGAGGAAGCTCATTTCTTCTAGCCGCTTCGACCACCTCCCCTTGGGATCTGAAACGACAACAATCAAATGTCAACTCCTACATGAAATTATTCAAGTATAAAACACAATTTATAAGTAAAAATTAGGTTTTCAAATATTAAGTAGCTCACCTCAGACAAGACCGTAAGTGATGAGCAAGCTACCCTCCTTTGTGATCCAAGTCTCTCGAAAATGCTACCCTGCAACATTTAAAGAGTAAGATAACTCATACAATTTACTGCCTATGTTAATTTTCATTAAAATTGCACGAGATTTTCATAAACTAATCAATCTCACTGTGAACACAATAGGATGATCCTGGGGGCTGGAAGGTGGAGCAATCGGTTGGTCCTCAAGGGTGGTAGGTGGAGCAATCAGCTGGTCCTCTGAGGTGGCATGTCGAGCAGTGGGATCAACAACCTTCTCTGATGCTAGGGTGGATGGCATAGCAGAGGATGTAGCCATATCAACATTGGCTATAAAACTAGGGGGCACGGTGAGAGAGGGCATGCACTAGAGTGGGCGAAGTGGTGATGTATGATGATAAACCCCAACTGGCTATAGAATGGAATGGGCCACACTAAAAGAGGCACGGGGACTTCATTTAGTGAACCTCTCACATAGCACGTACAATCGTGGGATATTAAAGAATACCCTTAATTTCCAAAGATATTGACCCAAACTCTTTTTGTTGAAACCCCCTCCCAATACTTAAAACCTCCTCCCCACCCCTTTTTATACCTCAATCCTTATTAACCGCCCTACCCACCCCCACCTTAAACCCCTCATCCCCCCAATACCTGCAATATATTGGTTCAATTTTTGATAATTTTAAAACCCACAATATGAACTAACGTGATAGGATATTGGTCAACAAGTGAAGACCCCATGAGAAGAGGAAACGAGGGTGGTGGGGGAATATAGGGGAGGGGGATCAGGTCTGGGATGGGGTGTAGGGATGGGTGAATGTGGCTTGATGGTGTATCATGGTGGGAGGGGGGAGGGTGTAAACATGGGAAATTGCAAGGGAGGGGGTGGATGATTGGGGTGGGGGGGAGTGAGCGAAGGCTGTGACGACGAAGGAGGAGCTGGATGGAAGTGTGGTGGTGGATGGGAGGTAAGGGATGGATGGAATGGGGTGGGGAGGGATGCAGGGAAAGGGAAATGTATGCCAGGGGCTACACCTGGCATATATGGTGGGAAAATGTAGTTGATGGAGAGATACTGACATCGATGTGCCTATGTACTAGGACCTGCATACATATTCATGGCCTCGTATATCAGTACATAAAAAATATAACTATACAAATCTAAGCCATCAAAACTAAAATTAAACTTATACTTTATTACACGATACCTTCTCACGAGGGGATCTGTTGATCCTCGGTGGGGATGGTCACTCACTCCCGAGGACACCTGCACAAAAACAAAAATATTTAGATTCAGTTACTAAATATTAACTACATTGGAAGACAATATTAACTACTAACATTAAATTTAATTACTGAAAGAAAAATACCTGTGTGTATGGTTCTACGATGTCCTCTTCAGCTGTCATGGATCCATCTAGCTTGAAGGAACCAACGTCCTCCCACCCGGGTGTTGGAGACTCAACACTGAATAGCTGTACATTAAAAAAAATCAAGTCAACTACATCTGATTCTAAGTTAAATTTATTAGAAATTATGAGAGTGCATAACATATAATCAATAATTGAACATTAAATAAAACACTAACTAACTTGGTGTAGGTAGCTCTATATGGCATGCTCCTGCATGGGAACATGGAATGGATGCCCAAAATGAGAAAAATGATGTGGCACTGGTCCCATCAAGATGAATGGATCATCTTGGCTACCACCTGTAGCTGGTCTCCCTTGCCCACCACCAGTAGACCATGCAAAAGTGTGTCCCTTGGGGTGGTCTTACTCGCTCTACAATGACATAACAACAAATTTGGTATTCCTGAGAAGGTGTCATGTGGCACGTCTAACAGAATCATGGATCTCATCTAGACATCTACCTAACCCATGGGGTTGAGGAAGAGGGTTTGGCTATCACCTAAGTGCAATAGGTGCTCTAAGTGGGTTCCAATGGGAATGAGGTTGATCTTGGGCTGAGACAAAACTGATGCCCTGTCCTATTCTTGGATCTATAAATTTTCTCCACATTTGGGATTTTGTGATATTCAGGTTTTTTGTATCGTGTTTGGATATACTAGTGCCATAATCTTCTCTCATCTGACCCCTATATTGGATCAAATTGGTTATCTCACTGTGCGCAATGTTGATGGACTCTATTATGTTTTGTAGTGATGAGACGAGGGAAACTCGAGAGGGTTCCCTAGTGTTCTTTAGTTCATCACTCAGTATTCTTAATTAGTTTAAATCCTCATGTAATTCATCTTCGGGGGTTTCTTCGTTTAATTAAGGGTTTTCTTTGTTTAATCCAGGATTTATTGGGTCCTCTGATTGGTTTTTTTCACCCCTTTCTTGGGATGGTTTATTGGAATTTGTCATTATGTTTAGGTAATTTGTATTTGCAATATCAAATTATTTCCATTTCAATTCATTTTCATTTTTTTTTAATTTTGTATTTTATTTGAAAAACAATAAAAAAATTTAAAATAAAGAAAAGAAGCAAATAATGCTCCATCTACCTTACTCCAACATCGTGGGTGTCGTTTTAGGCTTCTTGGATGCTTCCTTTGGGCTTCGTGGGTGTCGTTTTGGCCTCTTGGGATGTCAGTTTTGGTGGCTTGCGCGCTCGCGGGTCGGTTGTGAATTAACAAAACTGTTCACTATTTTTTTGTTGTTTAAACACAGGGACACGCACACATCCCTGTATGCAAACGTGCAAAACACATGTGCGCATCTAGATACACGTGCACACACATACACGTGTGCACATCATTAGGGGCACGTGCACGCTTCTATTGTCCACTCTAGAAATCTAGCATGGAGGTTCGCCACTGCTGAAGCAAGAGTGTGTGCACACATATAAGGGTGCGTGTGTGTTCATGTTTTTTTCTGCTCACGCTCTCCCAGTGCATCATAATTGGGTAGCAGCTTCTTATGGGTGCCCTAACCTCGTTTTTAGCTTAATTTTACACCTAGATTTGTCCTGCAGATACATAACTCATTCATATTCTCATTGAACTCTTTTTGAATATGCAAACAAATACATCAACAATTCAAATACCTATTGAGTGCATGCACTCACTCTTTACTAACATAGGTCCCTTTAGCCTCATCTCATTTTCACACATAGAGCAAGTTGTATACATGTTTAAGGTCCCATTACATCACTTGTATTCTATAAACAATATATGGTCCACCAATAGAGAATTTGATATGAAACAAATAAATATATAATTTGTCCTCTATTTTGGTGATTTCTTAATGGAAACACTAGATGATTTCGCTTGAAACACCCATTTTAGGGTAGGCCTTACTTTCCAAACTTGGGTTGAGAACATTTTGAGACCCATTTTAGGGATTAAACAATGTGTTTTGGGTTCAAAATTTTATGTTCATTGTTCATACCCCATCGATGTTGTTCTACACACTCAGATATTTCCAAAGGCACAAAGATCACCTCAATCAGGGTTTGTATAAGGAAGTTATGCCTCCCACAATATGACCTTATAACATTGACCACCATGGTATTGTTTGGATTCTACATCAAATATCATTAGCCACACATGTGGATCCAATTACATGTGGACTTTGAATAATATTGTATAGGTTGCAAATCCCTAGCCCTAATCGATATTTGATGCATGCAAAAACCATAAAAAAATAACCCTAGATGGATATTAGGGAATTGTTAATCGAGTAACTAGAAGAAGAAGGGGTTCAATTATTACGGTATTATGGTATTATTCCATGAATTTTCAAGAGCCAAAATAGTGGGACTCTTATAGTTTCATTCACTACAACAAATTGGACTTTTGGATAAATCAATAATGTTTGACAAGGATTATCTGGGATTTTGGATACAAATTTCTTCTACGTAAAAGAAATGTTGGTTGGTTGAGGTAGAGCTTATGTAGCTGAAGAGTTGTGCTCATGTCTAGAGCTCCTTGTAGCTTCTATGCTTCTCCCACCCAAACTCTGAGAGTTCCTATATTGGTGAAGAGTTCCTATATGGTAGTGGTTGTAGCATTCACCCATATGTAATGCTATTTTCATTATGGATGGTTCATAATAAAAAATAGTCAATATATATATTTGATGTTATCATCCCATGAAATACATATTATCTAATATTTGGTTAAGCATCACTTAAACTCTCAAGAAAGCCACAAAAATCAAACTTGGATTATAAGCACCTATAGGAAATTAGTTCAGTTCCAAACTATTTGGTAAAAATCCAAGTTATTCTTCTCAACCTGGAGTACTAGCTGACCCATAGTATGGAAACATTGAATGTGCAAAAATGGACTCATTTGTTGTGCAATATTTAAAGAATCAACATCGATAGATCCTTGCTCTTCCTCCATTGAATTTGTTGCATCCACATGTATGTCCTGAACCTGGAAAAGCTCTAGATAAACCTTTTAACACAGCAAGACGACTAAGAACTCATGATTTTAGAACACAGTATGGTGGAATGCATGAGCTTAGTTGTGATCAACATATTGTATTTTGTTGTTTGATATTTTTTCGTACATGTCATGATTATCCTGGATTATTGAATTTAGTTACATTTTTGGGCAGTTCTACTCATATTGCTACTAGAAGTCATGTAGGATAATTGAAGATATTTGATACAAACTGTGGAAATGTGTTGGAAATCCATTCTTTTCATCAGTCACTAATAACTTTGGTTCAATGTACATCATGTGGAATAGGAAACTAGTCTACCCCTTGAATTCATCATTTACTATCATCTTGTAATTATAATGTTTACCTTTTGGATTAGTTTGCACTTGAAAATAGGAAATTGCATGCATTTGACAATTATAGAGCACTACGAATCAATAACAACGGAAGTATGTTTGCATCATTTTCATTGGAATCTTCTCACCAAGAAATTCTTTTTTAAGACTTTAAATCTTGCAATCATGAATAAAGTTTGTATGGTAGTTCTTCAATTTCATCTAGGCCTATTCATGTACATACACAATCACTCATCTATTTCAGTCCTTCATATGCAATGTTGTTAAGGAATGGTGTCCTTTGGGATCAATGAATTTCATGTCCTATACACCAGTTTTATCAGTTTACTGACTATGGTTGTAATTTCTTCCATCCAACTGGAAATGAGGTATGGGAAATGTTTTGTAGTGTTGTCAATTAACATGTTTGTTGGCATGTATTCCCATACAGAATGTATATTCTTCTTTTGAGATACCATTTTTGTAGAATGAATTTGCTTTTATATTTTCTGTCATTTTCACACTAAGAGAAGCGAGGGGCATACTACATCCTACTACTGAAGGCAAAGTAACATTTTCCCCATGTCGTCAATGTCAATGTCAAAATATATATATATATATCTCTCTCTCTCTCTCTCTCCCACACACACACACACACACACACAACACCAATGTAGATTCCTCTTAACTCTTTATTTTTTAATCTTTGAGAAGTGTACATCTGAATTTTTTTTGGATGATAAAAATCATTGTTCTGGTATTTACCTTCCTTACAATGATGATAAATCGTACTGTTGTGGTATGGAACACTTATGGACTATATACCTTGAGAGAGAATATACCAGTTTGACACCTTGGTCTTCTGGGTAAAAGGGTTGTGTCCCCACCTTGATGGTACACCTTGGTCATATGGGTAAATTGGTTATTCTCCCACCTTGATTGACACACCTTGGTCTTGTTGGTGTAGGGATTTCTTTCCCAGTTTGTCATGACCCCTCTTGTTGATTCTTGATCTTATATTGATCTTTGATTGGTCCTTATGCTATCACCCCCTCATAGTGTGGTAACTTAACCCTTTTTTATGTTTGTTATAGGTGTGACCTCCTAGAAAACCAAAACAACTCATATCCTACTCAAGCAAGTTCAAATAGGTCATAGTTTAGTCCAACCATCCCCAAAAGGGCCACAGTTTAGTTCAAGCAGACCGAAGAAGGTCACTGTACATTTCAAGAATCACCAAGAAGAACACAACCTAGCTTACGAGGTCACAGTTTAGACTTGAGTGGAGTAATATCTCTGTTGCATTGTTTGAGTGTTCTAAGTTGTAAGAAATCCATGGGATTTTTAGGGGCTACAAACTAAGCTCTGGTTCGTGTGTGGAATGTCATCATTAACTTATATTTTACGGACTATTATTTATGGTTCTATTTCTCTACTAATTGGGGTTTTCTTACAATTCACTTCAAGCAGACCCAAACACTCAAACAGTGTAGTAGAGATCTTATTCCACTAAAAAAGGGTTATGGTTTCTTCTAGAAGCCCTAAACAACTCATAGCTTGCTCAAGAAATCCATAGGATTTGTATGGGATACCAACTAAGCTCTGGTTTGTATATGGAATGTCATCATTACCTAATATTTTATGGATTGTTGTTTCTTGGTCACAGTTTCATAATTGAGTGGACTAATATCTCTGTTGCACTGTTTAAGTGTGCTAAGCTGTAAGAAAGCCATGGGATTTTCATGGGCTACAAACTGAGCTCTAGTTTGTGTGTGGAATGTCATAATTACATGATATTTTATGGACTATTGTTTCTGGGTATGCTTCTCAAGTAATTATGGTTTCCTTATTATTCACTTCAAGAAGAACCAAATGCTCAAATGGTGCAACAGAGATCTTAGTCCATTCAAACAGGGTAATGGTTTCTTTCAGCAGCCCCAAACAACTCACAACCTTCTCAAGAAATCCATGGTATTTGTATGAGCTAAAAACTGAGCTTTGGTTTATGTATGGAATGTCATCACTACGTGATATTTTATGGATTGTTGTTTCTTGGTCTGTTTCTCTAGTAATTGGGGTTTCCTTACTAATCGACCAAGTTACCTTGACAGCTACTATAGTTGACTAAACCTACAGTAATTAAATGTATTCTCTCTCTTAGGTATGTCCTTTGTTCCTGTAGTGACTTGTCTCTTAATATACAAAATCTGATCTAAAAAAATATTGTTGAGTATAAGGAAGGTTTCAACTCTGACAGTGGGTTATATTAATTTTTTTCTTTGTACTTTGGGTTATATTTAGTATTGTTGTCATTTATTGTCTTTGTAAGCTTTTCAACTTTAACATAGGGACCTTAGGGAGTATTAAAGTTGAAAGAGATGAAAATTATGCTTTAAAATTATCTTGTCTAGTTACAATGTGTAATACCCCCTGATTTAATACTTTTGAATTCTGTTGGAAAATATTTGATTATTATTATTTTATTATTCTTTGATAGGAGGCCCAGAATAAAACATTTTTTGTAATAAAAAATTCCTTATTGATTAAAATTGATGAAGGAGAACACAAGTGGATATAGCTATTGAAAGAGTGCTTGCTGACCCACAAGAGGAGAATGACAAGTGGTGACTACCACTGAGTGAGAACTCAATATGCAGGAGGCATCATCCCAAAATTCAGGTCTGTACTCCTAGTTTAGTTATTGAAGAGAAGGAGGCTCATAAATGACCAAGTCCCAGGAAAATACTATTTAATAGTATGTCCATGAGCAGTAGGAGGCTAGCATTGGATGGGGATTAACATCTGTGTAATGCAAGAGATGGCACATTAAGATATTTTTCTCTTATGGTTCAATGAATAGGCTCAGGGGTTCTGGAGAAAGAAATTTGGATGCTCTGGGATTTTGTTGGGAGGAATAGCTTCTCCACTTATGTTTTCCTGGCGTTGGTTCCAGGTTCCTACTCTATTTCTTTGAATGATTTAGATGTATTAGGTTGTATATGTCATCTGTTTGGTTTTGAATTCAATAATTGAATTATTTTAGAATTGATGAGTTCCATCTAACAGATGCATTCCTCTGTTTCAAACCTTATTCCTATTTTTAACGATGTTTTCCCAGTAATCTATAACAATTCAGTTAGATCTTCATCAATTCTATTTCTCAATTTTACACAATGATTAAAATGTTAATTTTGGTTCTGAGTATAATGAATTGGATCCTCTATTTTACATGGTATCAAATGTTCTTATTGTGCATTTATTGTTTCCTTTGACTTCTGTAATTCTTTATCAATTCTACATTATGATTTCAAGTTGTCGAATGAAATTATAAACTTGTTTACAGTTTAGATCTGAGTATTTCAAAACTAAAATTGAAGTGATATACATAGAGAAAAACCATAATTAATATATACAAATCCTATAAGCCACTTAGCGCAGTTGGGGATTTGTTATCAAATCATGAAATGTTAGTGGACCAACGGTTCAGTTGTAAGCAATAAGATAGTTTCCAGATCCAAGTAACTGCAGTGAATAAAACCCCAAATATGAACAGAAACCCTTGATTTTTTGCGAAGTTAAACATGATTAGAGGTTTAACGGTCCAAATCTAAGGCACAGTAATATAGGCGGTTCAAAGAAGGTACTGAAGTCTGATTTTTGCATCAAATCAGATCCACGGTCATGATTTAAGTCGCAAGAATCAATCGTGTGGGAGGAAGATGCAGAATGCGGAAGTGGAAGGCCACAAATTAAGTTAATGGAGCTTCAATTTCCCACAGTCCACTTTCTACATCAAATAAATCGATGGTCGAGATCTGATCCTCAAGCAGATTAGCAACTAATGTTAGTCATGAATTTTTATTGGAAATCCATACAAGAATTCAGATTAACAGTTAGGATTTAAAGCCGTAAAAGAGATCGATGGTCAAGTTTCTTTCTTAGAAGGATTAACGGTGTGGAAATCCAAAGGACCCAAGTGATCGTTTTAAGAAGTTTTCGACTTTCAATCTCCATAGTGGAAGGAGGAAAGAAAAAGGTTTAAGAGATTGTTTGATGAGGTTTCTGACTTTCGAGTTCCACGACGGAAGGCGGGAAGTGGAAGCCGAAAATCAGAAAGTTTAAGGTGATCGTGTGATGAATTTTCTGACTTTCGAGTTCCGCAGTGGAAGGAAGAAAGCATAAGACAGAAATAAAAAAGTTCAAGAGATCATTTTAAGAAGTATCCAAGTTTTGAGTTCCGCAGCGGAAGGCGAAAAGTGGAAGCTGGAAAGAAGAAGGTTTAAGTGATCGTTTGATGAAGTTTTTGACTTCCGAGTTCCATAGTAGAAGGCGGAAGGAAGAAAGTCTAAGTGATTATTTTATGAAGTTTTTGACTTCCAAGTTCTGCACTGAAAGGCAAAAAGTAGAAGGTGGAAAGTAGAAAGTGAAGTGATCATGTTATGAAGTTTCCAACTTCTGAGTTGCGCATCGGAAGGTGGAAAGAAAAAAGTGCAAGTGATCATTTGATGAAGTTTATGACTTCCGAGTTCCATAGTGGAAGGAAGAAAGTTTAAGTGATTGTTTTATGAAGTTTCTGAATTTTGAGTTCCCCAATGCAAGGTGGGAAGCAGAAGGTGGAAAGTAGAAATTCTAAGTGATCGTGTTATGAAGTTTTTGACTTCCGAGTTTTGCAATGGAAGGCATAAAATGAAAGGTGGAAAGTAGAAAGTGCAAGTGATCGATTTAGGAAGTTTCCACTTCCGATTTGTGTAGCAAAAGGAAGAAAGAAGAAATTTCAAAATATTGTTTGATGAATTTGCCGACTTCTGAGGTCCGCAATAGAAGGAAGAAATTGGAAGATGGAAGGGTGGAAAGCTTAGTTTAGTGCATAAATGTCTATTATGGTTACAGAATGGATCTAACCATGGCGTAACAACTATTATAGGGGTACTTACACCTTAGGATGATTATACAAGGATGAATTTGACCATTTAATATGGCTAGAGTGTCTTTTTATTTGTTTTCTTTCATAACAGTCACGGTGTTTTATTAATGTGCCGATAGATATATAATTATAAAAAAAAAAAAATTTATTTTTGAGGTTAGTTACACAACAATATTATTTTGTTTCTAGTACTGTTTTGTCATCATTTTTCATGGTTTATGTCTTTTTTCTTATCAGATATATGCTGCTAATTTTAAATATCAGTCACAGTGTTTTATTAATGTGCCTATAGATATATGGATATAAAAAAAAAATTATTTTATTTTTGAGGTTTGTTAAACAACAATATTATTTTGTTTCTAGTACTGTTTTGTCATCATTTTTCATGGTTTATGTCCTTTTTCTTATCATATATATGCTGCTAATTTTAAATATCAAAATATGGTTGGTAGTTTCCAAAATTTGCACTTGCATTGATTCCTATTTGTTAGATTTTTTGGATCCATGTCTCTATGTCAAGAAAATTTATCACCTGTTGTTGTTTAAATGGGCATGCTAGAACTGCTATGAGTTGGAAAATTATCCATGGATAAAGGAAAAGGACATGGATGTAACGAATCACATGTTAAGAACTCTCAAACTAAATTACTTCATCCCTTGTTGAAGCATTACATAGGGTAAGAAGACAAGCTCTCGTTTTAAATTTTTTAACTTTTCATTATTTACGTAGTCAACGGCTTAAAGAAATATGATTTATTTGCCTATAACTAACATCTATTTTCACTCAACTGGAGCTAACATAGTTTATATGGCTTACCGGGAATAAAAAATAGAGGTCCTTACAAATATGTTAACCTCACTAAATGAATGCATTCAGGTGATTACCCAAATTTTTTTGCATAAATAATATTATATGGGATAGTCACTTTATTTTCTTCATTTCCTATGATGGTTATCTTCCCAATGTCTCATATTTCATAGTTTATTTTTCTTCAAGGAAGTTGTCTACACTCTATACCTGCTTTTAGGTTTAAGATTGATTCCATATCAAGCATGCTTGTGCTGTTGGACAGGTGTTTTTCCTATAACTCGAGGGGAATGTTTGTGGAGACTTTGCTTTATTGTGTCTATGGTAATTAAGATTTCGAGTTTTTGTTGAATTAGGTTGTTATAATTTATAAACTTTGGTGACAATTTTAGGCATGTGTTTTTTTCCCCTTATAGGGATTATTCATGGCATGGAGAATTTCTAGATGGTTTGAGAAGTATAAAAGTAGGCATAATTATTTTTGCATAGTAACTTAAGGAAATTTGGCAACCAGAAACTTGGTTCTAGTCCATGCAACTCATTTCTACTTGGATTTAAGATTTCAGTTAATTTTCTTATCTAGTTAGATTGCATCCCATTGCAAAATAAACCAGCATAGATCCAAATCCTAAGCTCTATCAAGCGCCGAGAGGGATCAAATATTTGGAGGTGAAAACCTCTTTTTAAGTATTGCACTCAACTATGAGCTTTGGTGTGATTCAGAACAAAAGACACATCTTTTTATTTAAGGTCGACATATAATATTTTTATTATTAATATTTAATACTATATTTTTTATTATTTTGTATTTTGTTACAAAAGAACATTACAAAATCTACCCCATACATGGTTTTAAAACCATGTGCAAAGCCCTCCTAAAACCATGGGTTGTTTAGGAGGCCTTGCACATGGTATTAAAACCATTTGCAACGACCTCCCAAACCATGTACAATAAAACCATGGGTTGTTTAGGAGGCCTTCACATAGTTTTAAAACCATTTACAAGGCCCTCCTAAACCACGTACAATAAAACCATGGGTTGGGTTGTTTAGAGGCCTTCACATGGTTTTAAAACCATGTGCATGACCAACATTTTTCTGGGGGATAATTAAATTTTATTATTTTTTATTATTTTGTTAAGTAGGAACATTACAACATCTCCCCTATATTGAGTTGCTTTTCTCACAGAATTTTTTTTTGGTAGGACAATCCCTTGTGGAGTAAAAATTTAAGCACAGTGTAGACATGATGATTCTACTACTCTTTGGGTGATTGTTTTGCTATCTCTCTTATATGAGGTCCAATTTTTAGATCAAACAGCTTAGGTTCCATGTCTACGAAATGAAATTTGTAGTGCTTCCTCCTTAGCCTGCAGAGCCTCTTTATCTTCTACCACAACATCCACGAAGTTACACCTGTTACACCTCAGATAGGGTTTCCCAGGATCTCGGCCACTAAAATACTTACAATGACAAAAGTGGCTATATTCTATAGTGCCAATTTTCTTTCTGCAGATATAACACATTACGTTTCCACACCTACATATCACCCTATTGCAGATCCCATCCTTCTTTATTAACTCCACCTTACAAATGTTACATTTTCTGATTACAACGTTTGCCATCCTCTCTTCAACTTCCCTACAAAGAGCAGTGCCAGATATTTTCAGAACCTGTTCACAAGATAATGGTAAGTGACTCAGTTTCTTGCATTTGATACAAGAAGACTTCAAACATTTAGGGTTTTGACAGTCCAAAACATGTAGACACTTATTTTCCTCATATGGAATGGTACAAAATGGGCAGTAAACTAACCCTTCAAGGTTGTATTCTACAATAACGTTGCAAGCCAGCAATATCTTCATATTTTTCAAGGGCATCCTTTGTAATAGCTCTCAGAATCTTTGACGACGTAATTGACTCATTACAGCCAGCAATATCTGTGTAAGATAGAGAACCATGTGCTCTGAGACCGCCATAAATGATTTCTTGTACCCTCCTCCTTATACATTCGAAACAAAATTCATGCCCATTTTGACACTTCACCATATTTTTACATTGAAATCTCCCATAACAACAACCACATAAGGTACCCATTGCCCACCCTTCATCCATTTAAACTGCTTCTCTGTTATTCAGAATTCGACGAATCCTCCTTTTAATTTCGAGATTCTTATACATCGCGCCTTTTATTTTAGAGATTTCTTCTTCTAAATTATTTGGAATCACAACTTTTAGACCGGTTAATTCATCAAAGTCACCTACTCCACTAATTATTTCATTTAAAGTAGACCCTTCTGCTTGTACAGTCCTCCATTGAACTCCAAAAATCATGACTTTTGAAGGTCCATGATCTGACCAATCCAAACTAACCAATTTTTCATCTATAGAAGTTGAAGCATAGTCTAAAGGTGATGAACGCGCAGCCATATTTGGCAAATGCAAGTCAATATTTCTATTGTAATTCGCTAAAAATACAACTTGGAGCGTCACAAAATAGTAAAAACGGTATCGTAATCCTTTATATCAACGAGTATAATTTAATTGAAGAAATATAAAACGTCAATATCTAAATAAATATCAAAAGTATAATTTAAATTCTAGAGTGTTGACAGGTCGTAGAAGTGGCAAAGAAGCAATAAGGAATATAAGTTGATGAGGTTGCAGTTAATGGCAGGAATGAGCTTCATAGAAAATTGGGTTTAGATTTCTACACCGCCTTTGAAATTGTGGAAGAGCGTGATGAGAATGAAATAGTGTACAGGAATTATCACGATTATCACTCAAACAAATGGAAACTGAACAGAAAGCTGTCATACCTCGTCTATCATGAACAGGTAGAGGCATAGGTGCTTTTTTTAACTCTCATATACAATAGCGAGTATTAATATAGCGACTGTATTTCAAACGAAACATTACCACCTTAGATTATTAGGTTGACAAAATATTTAGTACTTTTTACAAAATAGTTACTTCAATATTACAAACGTGTCAAATGTTACATCACGTTACAAGATCTCTCCCATAATATTCACTATCACTATTATTTTTTGCCGACATGTTACAAACGTTACAAAAGTTACATCACATTACAAGATCTCTCCCATAATATTCACTATCACTATTATTTTTGGCCGACATGTTACAAACGTTAGTAACGTTACATCATGTTATAAGATCTCCCCCATACTCGGCTGTAGAGTGCCTCTCGGAGCAATTATATTTTAGAAGTTTGTGATCGGGGATGGTATTTTCCTTTGTCTTTTGTTGTTTCCTTTTTTCTTATCTGTGCATTTTATTAGGGTATTCCAATGGATAATATATAATATGCATATGCATGTAATTACTTGATGTTTTCATGCAAAGAAGACAAAGTATTTCATTTTATACAAGAAAGGAAATAATAAAAATTGAGGATAATTGTCCATGAAGTATCTGAAATTTTCTCTAGGTCACGTAGGAAAGAAAATGATTTAAGGGGAGGATCTAATTGTGTATTTCTATTATGAAAGGACTCTATTCTCTTTCACATCGATTCTATCAACATTATGTCATTTGAAGGGGCTATGCTTTTTAATTCTTTCAACAGATGGTAATGAATGTTGCTCCATGGAAACTACATTGGGAGAACAATATTTTCTCCTTGAAAATAGGACCTGGAGAAGTTTTCTTCAACATGAACTATAACAAATATAAATGTTATAAATATTAACATATAATACTAAGTAGGTTAATTAGGGAAATTAATTAATTACTCAAGAGGTGACTTGAAAAGTCACCCCCCTTACCACCTAGGGTATAAAATACAAGACACTAATTATTGTAAAACATCTTACTTATCTATCATACATTGTATTTTTACTTTCAACTTAGCCATTTATGGATTTTCTATGCTGCTTGTTCTGGTTATTCGAATATTGAGGAACTTTGTTCCTTTAGTGGTATTAGAGCTAGTTTCTGATCTAGGCCTTCGGCCATATCATGATTTTTAATCATAATCCTAGGGAGTCC
The DNA here is from genome assembly GCA_001517045.1 of Pseudotsuga menziesii. Taxonomy (NCBI): domain Eukaryota; kingdom Viridiplantae; phylum Streptophyta; class Pinopsida; order Pinales; family Pinaceae; genus Pseudotsuga; species Pseudotsuga menziesii. The sequence continues at coordinate 59,125 of LPNX010696391.1, read as the reverse complement.
CTAAAATTATGGTCTTTGACAAAGTAAAATAAGAAAAGAAATTCAAAAGAAAAAATAAAAAGGAAGAAGTAAAAAAAACATAGGAGAGGAAGGAAGATGATGCCATAAAAAAGGGTTTAAACCCTAATTCTCGTGTCATTCATAAAAATATATATATCAATAACACTATTAGTAATAATAAAATTATATTATAGTTATATATTTTTTCAAAAAACCTTTCGACCCAATTCACAAAAAATATATATACTATATTATTATTTTTAAATAATAAATGGTAATATATTATATTTGTTATTATTATTAAATTTTTAATAATAATAGTAATTATTATTATTATTATTAATTACTTAATAATTATTATTTAATCATTGTGTTATTTACAATTATTACTTTATACAAAAAAAGAAAAAGAATCAAAGAATACATTAAAAGAACAGAAATCAAGTCTTGGAAGATATTAAAAAAATTATGGATTCCATATATAAATCCAAATTTTGGATGAAGTTATCTTATTGCGAAATGGAATTCCAATATCTGACATATTTTAAAAATTGCAATAGCTCATGTCCAATAAGTAGACAATATTTTACTATGGAAGATGATCCAGGTCACTCGCAATTGCAGTCACAGTTATGGACAGTTTCAACCTAGCTAAAGACATGTGATTCAGCTAATAGTCTTCTACAACACTAGTTCGACAATCAGAAACGAAGTAATAATTTTCAAAAAGAATAGATTACTACCTTAGAATTATGAATTTGATCATTGGAAGATAGTAGAGAAAAACTCACAAACGATTTATCAGATAAGGATGCGAAAATATCACATCTCGAAGGTATCATTCAAGAACTTGAAGACTTGATAAAAAAAAACTAAACAAATTCAAAGAATGTCTGTATGGAAACATTATCGACTTAGAAGAGGAAATTACTCATCTAAACAAAGTTGTCATGGACAAGGAAGACGAATTAGTGCAACTACATGAAAAGTTAGAAAATAAGGAAATAGAGTTATGTCATCATTAACAACAAAAATAAAAACTCCAACAGCAATATGATGACAGTAAGAAGACACATAAGTTGGAACTAACGAAAGTCAATAATTTGTTATCAATCAATGTCGAAGAGATTTTTTGATTACAAAATCATAAAAAAACATTGATTACAAAGATTAAAAAACTAAAACAGAGTAGTAAGATGGAACACTCCGGTGAAGACCTCGAAGGAAAAACACTAGAAAAAATGGAAGAAAACTAGTGTCTAAAAAACCGTAATCAAGAAGTAGAGAATCAAATCAAGAAGTTATAAATTGAAAAAAAATTCGCAAGATGAAATATTCGGAAAGATTTAGAATCATAGCAATCTACAGGAGAACCAAAAAGTGCAAATCAAGGAAGTGAAGGTAGTCCTCACCGCAGTTTGAAAGAAAGAAAAAAAACAACACGTATGCCTTATAGACATCCTAATTATAATTGTCAATTTGACCAATCACAAGGTCAAACCAAGCACTCACAAAAGAATTATGTTGACAGGTGAAAAGATCAACATGCTAAGAAACAACTGAAATGATCCGTTTCGCAAAATGATCTTAGAGCTCCAATAAAAATTGATCTGGGATGGACTACAAAATATATGATGCGATAATTCTCCTTGGGAATCCGTAACTTGTATCATCTCAATTCATCAAGTGTCGCAATTACGAAAAGGAAATGATCCCAAGACGACAATTCAAGGGAATTCAGACATTGTTGTTGATACAAGCTTTGAGGACAAAGCTTCCCTTAAGGGAAGGAAATGTAACAAATATAAATGTTATAAATATTAGCATTTAATACTAAGTAGGTTAATTAGGGAAATTAATTAATCACTCAAGAGGTGACTTGAAAAGTCACCCCCCTTACCACTTAGGGTATAAAATACCTGACACAAGTTTTTGTAAACCATCTTACTTATCTATCATACATTACAGTTTTACTTTCTACTTATCCAATTATGGATTTTCTACATTACTTGTTTTTCTTATTCGATTATTGAGGAACTTTGTTCTTCATGAACATTTGCAAAGAAAATTATACATATTAATAGCAATTTTAGGACCTTAGTTTTAGCCCTTTTTTTATTGGATAGGAGTTGAAAATTTTATATGGGTTAGGATTCTTAGCCAATAACTCATCAAGATTGACTAGATGATAAATAAATTAATGTTACTTTAAAATTGTTAGAGTTGCACATTCTTGTTTTCCTCCTGCAAGTATCTGCTTAATATATTAGAAAGAAGACACAAGACATGAGTTGTTCCAAAATCCTATAAGTTTTTCAAAAGGGATGGGAAAATTGTTAGTCCCCTCCTTTAAGTAGTATGATGTGGCTAAAAATATTTCAATGGTTATACAAGATCTAAAAACATTTAGCATCATAACATCATAACCATATACAAAAGGATCATTGAAACAAAGACAAGCACATCCACACAAAAGAACACAAATATTTATCCTAGGAAACCCTCATGGGGGAGAAAACCCAAAAAAAATTCCTTGATATAGACCTCAACCAATTACATTGTAAGACCCAAAGAATAAGACTTATAAGAGCCCAAGAATAATACTGGAGTGCCTCCTCTCTCCCAGATGCACTAATCTTTCTCTCTCTAGCGCAACTACTAAGTTATGTTGTTGTTCTACTTCTCCAAATGAGGGAGGTTCCTCTCCTATTTATACTGATCAGTGGATAAGTCTAATAACCCAACTAGGCCAACCTATCCTCTGAATCAGGGTCAACTTGCCTAGGGGGACTAAAAAATGCACTTTAGTAATACTTTTTTGGATACTACTAATTCAACTTAAAACGAATGTTTTACCTAAATAATTTACATGAACAATTACATAAATGACATCCCTAATCAGAGGAACAACATATCTGAAAGAGGTAATAATAATAATAGAATATCTTGTGCAGTTACATTTCTTTAACACTCCCTCTTAGCAAGGAGGGTATTCTATAACACAACAATACATCTGTTTAATTGAATTGTAAGTCTATCTGTCATAGGAAGTTTTCACAATGATATCAACATCATCATTATCCATGGGATATTTCAAGCATAGGACATCACATCTCGAGCATTGTATCTAGGCATCACATCACATCTTGTCTCATCGTCGTCATATCTCATTGCATCATCACAAGCATCACATATCATTGCATCATCACGAGCATCACATCTCATCACATCATCACAAGAATCACATCTCATTGCATCATCAAGAGCATCACATCTCATCACATCATCATGAGCACCACATTTCATCACATCATCACGAGCATCACATCTCATTGCATCATCACAAGCATCACATATCATCACATCGTCATCGCACAATCACATCTTATTGCATCGTCATGAGCATCATCACATCTTATCTCATCGTCACGAGCATCACATATCATCACACCACCTACAATAAACACAACATTTGCAACTTAATGTGAAATCACCCACAACATCAAAATATATTGGGTTGTCTGAAAATGAATGCAGGACCACAACGTCTACAAATGAATTCCAGACCACAACATCTACAAATGAATTCCATACCACAACGTCTGCAAATAAAGGTCGACCACAACATCCGCAAATGAATGCCAGACCACAACATCCGCAAAGGAATGTTGTACCACAACGTATGCAAATGAATGCCAGACCATAATGTCTACAAATGTCTACTAGAACACAACGCCTGCAAATGAATACCAGACCAAAACATGTGCAAATAAATTTCATACCACAACGTTCGCAAATGAATGTTGAACCACAATTTTCGCAAATGAATTCTAGACCACAACGTCCACAAATGAATGTCAGACCACAACGTCTGCAAATGAATTCCATACAACAACCTCTACAAATGAATCCCATACCATAACATTAAAAAATGAATGTCGGACCATAATGTCTTCAAATTAATGTCAAACCACATCTCATTGGGATTTTCCTATTTGAATATATGACCAACTTTCCTGGGATCTTCCTTGTGAATATACCACCAACCATGTTGGGATCTTCCCTTAGCAATACAGCCAGTCATACTGGGATCAACCCTCAGTGATGTTGCCAAGAATATTGGGATCTCCCCATGAAGATATGACCATGATCTCAATACTGGGGCTCATTATTCTTTTCTTGTACATCCACAACTTTTTCCTCTGTAGGAACATACTAGATCTTCATGACTCCTCTCTGCAACATATCCTGGACCTTATAAAACATCAGTTTCTCTGCAACTCTTGTTGTCACAATACATATCAGTTGCATCTATATTGACATCAAACAATCCTGCCATATTGCTTCACTATAGGTTGAATCATGCTGCAAATGTGCTCATCCTCAGTTGCACTTAGGGAAACACTAGTTTTCTTTCTCTCAATCCATTAGATCACACCCGATCCCAAACTAAAACATCATCCTGAGGTGTTCTTTCTAGCACTTCCTCTCTGCATCTATAATGAGTTTGTCCTCTCTTGTCAAATCATCGACATATACCAGTATTCCACATTCTCCCTGAAAGTAAAGGTTGGAACCCTCTTTACTCTTGGTAAAGCCTTAGTCCATCCAAAAGTTTTCCATCATGCCGTACCATAAACTTCCACAGTGGTGGCACGTTTTGTATATGCGAGTTGTAGAATTGTGACCTGCATGTATCTTCAAAAATGTATTTAAAGGGTTGCACTAGAGAATCAGAGCAATGGTAGGTAAATGGGGTATAGTAAGTCTGTAGAGAGACACATAAAAGCCATCAAATCATGATGTATCATATGTAGCAAATCACTTTATAACAAACTCTTAAATTAAAGTGTGGTTAAGATATTCTCTCAATATCTTAACAACTTGTTAATTGCTAAGTTAAGATGTCTATCTTAAAAAAAAATTCGAACTTCATTTATGTGTAGAGGGCTGATGCATAATCATGGACTCCTTTAAAGACACTTTAGATGCCACATAATACTGGAATAAATGGAAAACTCTGATTTTAGGTGACAATTAGGGGTACTTCCCTAACTTATTTGAAGATGAAGTAAAAAGAGAAAAGATAGGAAATTGAATAATCTTTCATAATCTATAGCATTTATGTAGAGATAATTTCTGTAAATGATTATAAAATTAGTTTCCGTGAAAGTGGGTTTTCAAATTTTCAGCACATCTTAACATATATGTTTGTGCGGGTGCAGAAATATATGAGGTAAATGATGTCAATTTTGGATAAAATCTTGTAGACATATAAAGGACATATGGGCCTAGTGCAACACTATTTATTCAAAAAATTTCATGAATTATTTTTTTTATTATTAATTATTGAAGTCACAAAAGCTTGAAATTAAAACCTTAGGTGCAGGTGCAACACTTTAGGGGCAAAAATTAATAAAATCCTTGATTTCTAAATATAAGATCGTAGAGCTTGATCTCATCTAGTGCATCATATAGTTTTAATGGGAAATGGTGATGGAAATCAAAAGTTATATAACAAACAATCGATGTATGTATTTTCGAAAACTGACGTGTGTCATTTAGAAAAATAATTATAAATAAATAAGACATAGTTTTGAACGAAAAAATTACATATTCAGAATCATAATATTGTACTCTACAATATCCTAGATTTTCATAAAAAAATATTGTGTATGTCATAGAAAAACACGCCATCTAAACTGAGCATATTGATAAAGTTCTAAAAGACAAGCAATAACCCTAGTTTATTTGTCCTAGCCAATAGGTTCAGTAGTCCGAAGATATTTTCGAAACTAATGCCAAACCTTATTCCTGCCAATTATTTTAATTTTAAAAGAATGCATATGCGTTATATCTTATTCATATCACATATGCGATATAATGCATATGCGATATAACGCATATGCTATATGATAAAGCTATAACGCATATGCATTTTTTCTTAACTAATTTGGTACAAGAGTAAAAAAGAGTAATGGCATCCTTATCCCATTATAATACCATTTAGAAAACACTATGATGGACACAAATAATTCCTCTTTTTAATGATGAACGAAGCCATGGGCTGTGCATCAAAGAAAATAGGGCGGTGAACGAAGCCATGGGCTGTGCATCCAAGAAAACAATAATTCCTCCCATCCTTTGATCTATTCATCTTCAAGGGAAAATTTGCAACATTAACAGAGAGATTGAATATTGATTGATTTCAGTGCTCAAAGGACATTATAAATTCACAAGAATGCTTGTTTGGTAACTCTTTTGGATGTAAAAAATCCAGAATGAGTACCGATGGATCAACATACTCTCTCACTACAAACCGCTAGTGATGATTTGTCGATAGGTGATAGGTGACTTTAATCAACATTGTTATAGTTATTGTGTTCTTTTAATCGTCATCCTCATCATCATCATCATCATCATCATCATCATCACCCTCATCCTCATCCTCATCATCATATTCATCATCCTCCTCATCGTCACCGTCATTGTTCATCATCATCTTCATCATCACCCTCATCCTCTTCCTCATCATCACCCTCATCCTCCTCCTCCTCATCATCACCCTCATCCTCATCATCATCATCATGGTCATCATCATCATCATCATCATCACCCTCATCCTCCTCCTCCTCCTCCTCATCATCATCATCCTCATCCTCATCATCAGCATCATCATCATCACCCTCATCCTCATCAGCTTCATCATGGTGATAATCATCACCCTAATCCTCATCATCATCATCATAGTCATCATCCTCCTCATCATCACCATCATTTTTCATCATCATCACTCTCATCCTCCTCCTCGTCATCATTACCCTCATCCTCATCATCATCATCGTGGTCATCATCATCATCATCCTCATTATCCTCATCCTCACCCTCATCATCATCATCATCACCCTCATCCTCATCATCATCATCATAGTCATCATCCTCCTCCTCATCACCATCATTATTCATCATCATCTTCATCATCGCCCTCATCCTCATCATCATCATCACCCTCATCCTCATCATCATCATCATCACCCTCATCCTCATCCTCATCATCATGGTCATCATCATCATCACCCTCATCCTCATCCTCATCATCATCATCATTATCATCATCCTCACCCTCATCCTCATGCTCATCATCATCATCACCCTCATCCTCATCGTCATCATCATAGTCATCCTCCTCCTCCTCATCACCATCATTATTCATCATCATCTTCATAATCACCCTCATCCTCCTCATCATCATCACCCTCATCCTCATCATCATCACCATGGTCATCATCATCATCATCATCATCATCATCACCCTCATCCTCATCCTCATCCTCATCATCATCATCATCCTCATCCTCATCCTCATCATCATCATCATCACCCTCATCCTCATCAGCTTCATCATGTTCATCATCATCATCAACATCATCATCACCCTCATCCTCATCATCATCATCATAGTCATCATCCTTCTCATCATCACCATCATTGTTCATCATCATCACTCTCATCCTCATCATCCTCATCATCACCCTCATCCTCATCATCATCATCATGGTCATCATCATTATCATCATCATCATCATCACCCTTATCCTCATCATCATCATCATTGTCATTCTCATCCTCATCCTCATCATAGTCATCCTCCTCCTCCTCATCCTCATCACCATCAATGTTCATCATCATCATCATCATCATTATCATCATCATCCTCATCATCCTCTTCCTACTCCTCCTCCTCCTCCTCCTCCTCCTCCTCCTCATCATCACCATCATCCTCCATCATCATCATCATCATTGTCCATCATCATTGTCATCATCATCACCACCATCATCATCCTCACCGTCACCATCGTCATCATCATCATCATCATCACCATCCTCATTATCATCATCATCATCATCATCACCATCCTCATCCTCATCCTCATCCTCATCCTCATCATCATCAACCTCATCACCATCATCATCATCATCACCACCCTCATCCTCATCATCATCACCATCATCATCATCCTCATCATCATCATCATCATCATCACCACCCTAATCCTCATCATAATCATCATTGTCATCATCATCATCATAATCACCCTCATCCTCATCGTCATCATCATAGTCATCATCTTCCTCCACCTCCTCCTCATCATCATCATCATAATCACCCTCATCATCATAATCATCATCATAGTCATCCTCCTCCTCCCCCTCCTCCTCATCATCATTGTGCATCATCATCATCATCACCGTCATCATCATCATCACCATCATCATCCTCATTGTCATCATCGTCATCATCATCATCATCCTCATCCTCATCCTCATCATCATCATCCTCCTCCTCCTCCTCCTCCACCTCCTCCTCCTCACCCTCATCCTCATCATCATCATCATCATAGTCATCATCCTCCTCATCATAACCATCATTGTTCATCATCATCTTAATTGTCACCCTCATCCTCATCATCATCACCATCCTCATCATCATCATCATCATCATCCTCATCCTCATCCTTATTATCCTCATCATGATCACCCTCATCCTCATCATCATCATCATGGTCATCACCATCATCATCATCTTCATTGTCACCCTCGTCCTCATCATCATCACCATCCCCATCATCATCATCATCATCATCATCATCATCCTCATTCTCATCCTCATCATCATCACCACCCTCATCCTCATCATCTGAATCATGGTCATCATCATCATCATCATCATCATCATCACCCTCATCCTCATCATCATCATCATAGTCATCATCCTCCTCCTCATCACCATTATTGTTCATCATCATCTTCATCGTCACCATCATTCTCATCATTATCACCATCCTCCTCCTCCTCCTCATCCTCATCCTCATCCTCATCCTCATCATCATCACCCTCATCCTCATCATCATCATCATGGTCATCGTCATCATCATCATCATCATCATCATGGTCATCATCATCAGGATCATCGTCATCATCACCCTCATCCTCATCATCATCATCACATTCATCCTCCTCCTCATCATCACCATTTTTGTTCATCATCATCTTCATAAGCATAGATAAATGTAAATTGCATATATTCAGTGAGCACTAAATCACATATGCAATATATCCCATATGCACTAAATTGCATATGTGATATATTGCATATGCGTTTTGGAGAACATGTAAAAAACCTGCCCATTCATTAAAAAACATTGTATCAATATCGCATACGTGATATATCAGAGGTGCGTTATATCGCATATGCAATATGTGTTGTATACAAAATGTTGGGTTGCGTGTTGTGGGCCAGGTTTACTGTATCAAAAGACATAATTCGTCTGAACCCGCACACAGAGAACTGTTCAACGTGCAATTTTATATCATTACTTACATAATTCTATAGTTTTGTACAGGTTTGGGTGGATTTCAATGGGGAATGTACGTAATAGAGGATGAAAGTCAGCAAGGAAGGTGCTAGTACACCGGAAGAAGAAGAAAATAAAAAAGAAAAAAAGAGGGAAGATTCAAGAAATCGTCGGCATTCATTACATGAGCAAATAGTTCCCATTCCCCCTCAACAGACACCTGGCGTAGAGGCTGAGGAATATAATGCAACATTAAAGGAAGCTGGTTATACAGAAGTTGATATTATTGATCCATTAGTAAATGGACAATCTTGTGAAGAGTTCAATAATTATGTTACTCCCGATGCAAATGTGACTCAACAACAACCATGGTCGGTGGTTCAATCTCCTAATCGAAGTTGTGAGCCTGTAGTGGATGCAAACGTCACTCTAGCATTTCAAACAACAGCAAATTTTGCATCAAAATGAAAGAGAACTCCTAAATGAATACAAATGGATGGGAGCGGATTGACTTCCATGGAAGGTAAGGTGGCTAAATGCACTATCCTTCGTCATTGTTCTCAAATAATGAAACAATATTTTGATAACAAATCCGAAGCCGGTAAATGCCAATTGTTTTTTTCTTTACTTAAATCTAGAAATTTGGAAACTGTTAGAAGAAATTTAGGCATAACAACAATGAAGAATATTGAATCAAGTAATCACATTGTTAAATCTCTTGCTGCTGCATTCACATCGATTGGTCAAAAAACTCGTTCACAAGACTGTAATGTGGCTCGTCGTGTATTGGCTGAATCAATTGTATGTAGATCACCAAGACAACGTCGTTTACTTAAATGCACATCACAAATTGTGCCTTTACATCCAAAGACACTTAAAAAATATTCAGTAAGAAGAGACAACCTTGATGTAGAGGGACAAATGGAAACATTATGGGCATTTAGCGGTAGGTTGCCTCACAAAGACATGAAGTTAGTCGAAGCAGTGAAGGGCCTAGTGCAAACGTTTTGGCATGATCACACTAGGCCTTCTTCTAACACGAAGGATGTGTTAAAACATTGTAGGGGTTCTAGAAACACTGAACCTCATGTTAAACATTATCTTGACATGACACAAACTCAACTCTTCGATATGTCTAAAGTTTCCCACGTAGAGCTAAGGCTTAGGTAAAGATCTTTTGAAAAATGCAAGCCTTGGTATGTTAGAATCAATACCATCCGGAACACTTGTTGTTGTAGATAACACATAGATTTTGACCTATATTACCATACATTTGCACATATACGTCATTTTTTGCATCCTAACCATGTGCAAGAAAGCTCAAATACAGTACCACCAATGTCATCCAGAGATTTCATCCATAGCATAATGTGTCTGAGGTAAGATGGGCAGACACATTACTTAAAACAATGTGTAGACGGTTCTTGCAACAATTGTGGTGGGATATCATTATGGTCTGATTGCATCCATGAAAGTGAAGATCAAGCATTTAGGAATGCAATTGTCGAGAAGCAGAACTATTAGTATGAGACATATCAGCTAAATGATGGGAAAGAAAGCAAGAGATTAAATTGATGACTTCACAGGTAAATTGTTGAATATTGACATATTAATATTCATGTACCAAGTGAGAGTATCTGATTTTATTCCAGAGTTTCGTGGAAAGATCCAACAGTACATTCAACATGTCGATATGGCACGGTGGTAAGATGAGAAATTCAGAATATGCTGAGACACCTTCCCTCTTGGAACAATACTATCAGTGGTTGAATTTGCGGAAAATTACACCCTACAACCACAAAATGAAATTCAAAGTCAATACTATCACTCAGAGCAGGTGAGCATAATGGTGCATATCACGTATCGACATGGGCAAGATAGCAATGAAGAGAAACATGTGATACTGAAAGAAAGTCACTTCTACATAAGTGACGACCAGACCCATGACATCCATTACGTGCAACATTGCTTTAAAGTATTCTATGATCACATGATAGCTATGGATATACCATTTTATTGTCATTTCATTTGGTCAGATGGTTGTGCTGGATAGTTCAATAATGCACGTGTATTTGAATGGTTGTGTTTGTTGCACATAAAATACAAGGTGCCACATGTATGGAACTACTTTAAAACTGGTCATGGAAAAAGATAGCATGATGGTGCTGATGCATGCATTAAAACTGCCCTTCGAAGGGAAGAGATGAAGTTTACAGGTACTCGCCTTCGAGATGTTGCATCTATAGTCGAATGGTGTGCATCTGTCATGAGAGAACAAGCAACAAGGAAACACTTAGTGTCAAGAATATTCTAGGAGGTGACAAATGTGGACCGATCACAAACACATCGGGTGAACACGGTGCATGGAACTCGATAGTTTCATTCAATTAGAAGCTCAGGCAACTCGGCCCTACAAATTTGTACAAGATTGAAGGCTTGCTTTTGCAGTTCCTGTAGCATAGGTGAATGGGATGATTGTGAGGATACGGATACCATTGATACATGGGATCGAGTGACACTCGTCACCAATTTCAACGGGGTTAATGAAATAGACCATTTGGAAGATGATCAAACACATATTTCTATAGACTATGATCACATATCAGATCTCATACAAGCATGTACATGAGTAGTACCTAAATAATAAAATTCATTTATGTATTGTTTACTTGACCTATGTAGAATTTAATTTATGTAGAAATTAGAAATGCAAGACCTTATTTACAAACTGTATTGTTAACTTGACCTATTTCCTTTCACATGTCAGATATATGCAGTGGTTTCCCCAAAAAATAATGAATGGGGTTCTTACTATTGGTTGGCACGTTGCTTAGAGGGGAAACAAACCATTTTTAAACCTGTTACAGATGATGAAAATATTGAATTCCCAATCGGCTCGATGGTTATAAAAGGGCAGTACTTGGCACTTGCAGCACAACAGAAAAGGAAGGGTGGGTATGTGTATCAAGATTATAGACCAAGAGCTATTGTATACCACTTCACCAACCTAGTAGTTGGTATAAACATCAAGTTGCGTACACTTGGTCACAAAAATAGGTCACATGTATGATACTTGATACCTCATATAGAGCACGAAATATTGATGGACACCATCGACACCAAGGATGATCCAGAAGGCCTACTTGTATGAGTGCATTTTCAAGTGCATTATTTAACCTTTAAAGTGAATTATGAAGCACAATTTTAATTATTTATCCTTACTTTATTCCAAATGTAATAAACTTGTGATTGACAAATACCATTCACAGACATAATATTATTCAGAGGATACTGGACACTATAAACACGATCATACAACCTCGGGTGAGTTATCTATAAATCATGTTTGCACATTTTCATTGGGTTCTATTTTCTTTCTTATTATGTTACTAATGTCTAGCCTTTCATGTCCCTAGGATACAAACACCATCTACGGCACATTGGAGGCTCCAAGAATGGTGTCTTTAGACACCACCAAATAGAGTTCAGAAAATAACAAGCTCTCAAGTTGTTTAAATTTACATTTCTTGATGTTTTAATTAGTTTAATATACATTTAATTACATTTCCATGTACAAATACGAAACCAATTAGGCTTACATGATCACCAATACTTGCATGCACCAACTAGGATTTCATGAACACCAATTTGCATGCTCCAACTAGGGTTGACAAGGTATGAGATGGAACTAGGGTTTAGTGAGCAATTTGCAAGTTATGAGAGGGAACTAGAAACACATGATCACCAATACTTTCATGCACCAACTAGGCTTTCATGAACACCAATTTGCATGCTCCAACTAGGGTTGACAAGGTACGAGATGGAAATAGGGTTTAGTGAGCAATCATGGAAGTTAGGAGAGGGAACTAGAAACACATGATCACCAATACTTGCATGCACCAACTATGCTTTCATGAACACCAATTTGCATGCTCCAACTAGGGTTGACAAGCTATGAGATGGAACTAAGGTTTAGTGATAAATTTGCAACTTAAGAGTGGGAACTAGAAACACATGATCACCAATACTTGCATGCACCAACTAGGCTTTCATGAACACCAATTTGCATGCTCCAACTAGGGTTGACAATGTATGAGATGGAACTAGGGTTTAGTGAGCAATCATGTAAGTTAGGAGACGGAACTAGAAACACATGATCACCAATACTTGCATGCACCAACTAGGCTTTCATGAACACTAATTTGCATGCTCCAACTAGGGTTGACAAGGTATGAGATGGAACTAGGTTTTAGTGAGCAATTTGCAAGTTAAGAGTGGGAACTAGAAACACATGGTCACCAATACTTGCATGCACCAACTAGGATTTCATGAACACCAATTTGCGTGCTCCAACTAGGGTAGATAAGGTATGAGATGGAACTAGGGTTTAGTGAGCAATTTGCAAGTTAAGAGAGGGAACTAGAAACACATGGCCATGTACAAATCGGAAACCAACTAGGCTTTCATGAACACCACTTTGCATGCTATCACAAGGGTTGACAAATAATGAGATGGATCTAGGGTTTACTTCAAGTAATTTAGGGTTTGTAGGGTATGATGTTAGTATCATAGGGTATGATGCATGTTAGTATGGTATGATGTTAGTATCATAGGGTATTGTAGGGTATGATATGGTATACATTACACATGCATGCATGACTTAGTGTTATGGTATATTGTTAGTATTTTATGTTATGGTATGTTATTGTATGTTAGTATGGTATGATATTAGTGTCATAGGGTAATGTAGGGTATGTTATTGTATGTTAGTATGGTATGATGTTAGTGTCATAGGGTATTGTAGGGTATGTTATTGTATGTTAGAATTGTATGGTGTTAGTATCATAGGGTATTGTAGGGTATGATATGGTATATATTACACATCCATGCATGACATAGTGTTATGATTGTTAGTGTATGTAATTTAGTTAGTGTATGGTATGGTTATGATGTTAAAAAGTTGAGGATAACCATAATGCTAAAAAGTTGATGAGTCGTAAATTGTTCCTTTAAGTATTGGAAATTCATAAGTTAGCACACATGTGGACCACACATATCATTATATCACATAGGTGAACCACACATATCATGTTCCAAGATCAAGTCAACCATATCATGTTACAAGATCAAGTCAACCATATATGTATAAATTTGAACCTTGCTTTATATTATATATGTATACAAATAATGTTACAAAAATTGTCATCCCACATGGCCATAATAAAAAATAGTGGATCAAAAAGTACATCTGTGTGTATATGAACAAAAATTTACATCTATGTATCCCCTCTATACATTTTTTCTAGGTATCCCCCCTTTCGCTGCCACTGCCAATGTCTTCGGAGAAGTCTAGCTTTCTTTTCCAACTGCTCACTGGTGATCCCCATTGCTGAACAAGAGGGATAGGTTGCATCAGTGGAGATTGCAGAAAAACCAAATTTTGTAAGTTAATTTACCAGCCTTTAAAAATTATATGTACATTTGTTCAAATTCCAAAACCAAAATAACATTTTTACTTGCTGTACATGAGTAAGTAATGGTGGGTCATGGTGCCTCACTAACATTGACCCTGATTGGGTGCTCTTCAAGCACCACTTGATCACTATCAAGCTGCAATAAAAAAATATATATGCCAATGTCAACAAATATACATGTACCTTGGGGGGGAAGAGGTGGGTCACCAATTTGGGTCTCGTCAAGCACCAAATCAGAGAAAGCGATACACAAACGTACAAATAAAGCGATACATAAACATACCTAATGGATCATCAAAGGTGGGTCACCGATTTGGTGCTCTTCATGCACCGGTGCCTGACTAGGGGCCTGCATAAAGTAACATATATGTCAATTTCAGATAAAATAGTGAATTAGAGACATATATACTACACGGATGAAAAATTATGTTACCAAAGAAAGTGAAACATACATGTAACTGGTTGGGGGGAAGAGGTGGGTTGACAACAACCTCGCTTTGGTGCTCTTCAAGCACCACTGTCTCAATAGGTTCCCGCATAAAGTAACATATGTCAATGCGATACATAAACCTACAAAAACATACAAAGAGAAAGCACCAAATCAGGGAAATCCATACATAAACGTACAATGAAAGTGATACATAAAATTACCTGCTACCTTGTCAGAGAAGGTGTGTAACCAGTGGATCGATTAAGTAGGAATGAGAAAAAAGGACTTCTACTTGTACTAGCAAATAAGCTCACTTTTTTGACATATTATTCTAACTCATGTTCCTACGTAAAAAAGGATAAAGATACAATTAGAAAATTTCAAAAAATTAAAAAAATACATTTAAATCATTAAAATCACAATTAAAAGAAAGCAATACATAAACATACATATTGGCTTGTGATAGGTGGGTCATCAATCTGGTGCTCTTGAAGCATCGGTGCCTCAATAGAATCCTGCATAAAATAACATATGTCAAATTCAGATAATAAAAATAATCTTAGACATATATACTACATGGACAAAAAATGATGTTTTCAAAGAAAGCGAAACATAAACGTACCTGCTGGCTTCTGATAGGTGGGTCATCAATCTGGTGCTCTTCAAGCACCAGTGCCTCAATAGAATCCTGCATAAAATAACATATGTCAAATTTAGATAATAAAAATAATCTTAGACATATATATTACATGGACGAAAAATGAATTTTTCAAATAAAGCGAAACATACATGTACCTGGCAGGGGGGAAGAGTTGGGTCGACAACAACCTCGCATTGGTGATTTTCAAGCACCAATGGATCAATGGTTCCCTGCATAACGTAACATATGTCAAGGTCAGATAATACAAAGAAAAGGAGACATATACATGATGTAAGACAAATGATTTTACCAAAGAAAGCAAAACATAATTAGAAGCATATTTAAAATAATACTTGTGTTTGGGAATCTACCTCTGCATGAGAGGGAATAGGCTGAGATTCAATGTACTCATCCTAATCACCCTACATAAAACATGTTGTATCAAAATTAGGATGTATTGAATGTTACAATCTATACTATAAATATGTAAATAAAGTTGACAAATTAACAAGTATAGTTCTTACCCCTATTGGTGAAGAACCAAACCCATATGCAATATTGACAGCCACATCAATGTTCTCAACATTGATTGGCGGACTATGTGACTCTGGTGTGCCATGGGACACCACCTATATATTTGTTCACATAATTTGTTAGATAATTAAATAGAAATAAATTGCGAAACAATTGAAAATTTTGATATGAAACAAAATATAATATGAAAATAATGAGTTTTACTTACAAAGCGAAGTAATCCATCGTCTTGGAAGTTTGAAGCAGGGCCATATCTTATGCCTCCACACGATCTGCAAGGGTGTGGAGTAACACGAAGATCTGAATGCTCTGCATCTCCTGTGTGATCTGTATATGGGCCTGCCTTAGAAGTGCCATCCTCTTGGTCTACATTGCCTTGGACATCAGTCCCATGCTGAAGCAATGTATCTCCCAAGTCAAATAATACCTCCTATGTATCCTCAATCATAGGACCTCCAGTAGGATATAGCCAAGGGGGTTTTGGTGTGCATGGAGGGCATGGCACATAGTTAGGATCCATCCTGGCCCCTTCCCTATCTTGGGGCATCCCATGACAAACACCCTGGAAGCCTAAGATATCGAAGTAGTTAACATGTTTCCCTAGGATGAATTCTACATACAACTTCCTAAGGAAATAAAATGGGATATCCCTATTCCCATGAGGGTCTTCATCGAAGACTGTATACCAATGATCCATCCAATTGGCCTTTATATTTGGTTCAATGCACCAGTCTATGGAAATGTGTGCTCGATTGGTGGGTGGAACCAATCCAGTGCTAGGGTCCCAGAATAATAAAAATAGTTGGTCTTTTGTAATTTTAATGGATTTGATGTCTTTATAACTCAATCCATCGGAGTAGTATTTCCTCCTGGATTCTTTGTATGAGATAATGTTGTACATAGCTCCTTGGGCATTGGCAATTGTGTTTGTTATTGTTTCCAATGCATCGGCTAAAGACTCTCTCAAATGATCCCCCCTCTAATAGATGAGCTAAGGCACCTCAATGAAGCCAAATGCACAATAATATCTGAGTTTCGATCTTGTTCCCCCTCAGGGTTTGGGTTTGGGTTCATGTTTGGGTTAGGTTGTGGTGGATTTTCTACATTGTCTTGTGGGTTAGGTTGTGGTGGGTTTTCCACATTGTCTTGTTCATTTCTGTTATCTATTAATATTTAAACAAAAAAATACAAGTTGTTTTATTTAATCATTCTTTGATTTCATTCAATTTTTTTTCTTAAATTTGTTTAAAATAATTATCAAAAATATGAAATTATGGAAAACAATAAAGAATTGAAGACTAACTGAAATGGATAAGACATTTTACCTGCCATTGGAGCCAATCCACCTCCAACTCGACCTCGAACTCGACCTCCCAAAGCTAAAACACAAATTGCCTGTGCGTTATTTCACTCACGCGGTTTTTCGATCTCCCGATCCTCGACTGTGCAAATGATAAATTTGAGGCCTGCAGCCTCTTTTTTTTTTTAGTTTTCAATACCGCATATGCGATATATCACACATGCAATATATCGCACTTGCGATATATATGCGATATATCGCACTTGCATTTTGTAAATGTTAAATATCTCATATACGATATATCGCATATGCGATACTTCCTTACGAACCTTAGCCTTATGTTTGGGCTCCGGTTATTCTGAACGTACCATCAATAACGCATATACGTTCTTGATTTGTGCTTCGAAAGTGCATTTCTAATTTCTTAAGTGGCACTAAAAAGTGGAACCAACTTCATGCGAGCGCCCTAGACTATTGCATTGACAAATAAATTGCTCAACACTACAATGAAAACCTCTTTACTTTCCTATTTATCAAAAAAATATAGGTAAGTTATACTTAAATTTATTATACACTTTGATTAAATTTATTTAACAAATAATCAAATTAGTATCCCAAAATACAACACTCAAAAACACCTTTAAAAAAACAAAAACACAATATATATTTAAAAAGTTTGATGAAATTTTTATTACCATGTTTTAGATGAAATTTTTATTACCATGTTTTAGATTAAGTTGGGAGCTAAGTAGTAGACGTACACATTTATCATTTTCCCTTTTTGTTGTTTTGCTTCATAGGACCGACCTTATTGCTCCTACAGATACTCAACACTGGTCGTTTTCTAATTATGTTTTGAATTTTACAAATGGCGTAAACCGAACAAGAAAAACGTTTTTACTAACTTGTCCATTCAAAGAACATTGAAGTACCAAGCCATTTTCCATCGAAAAAACCTAAGAAATCTGATATAACAATTTTGACATGAAATATTCCACAAATTTCAACTTTCTGCAAAAATGGGTAAATCTCTTTCAGAGTTCATAAAAATCATCGATTACATGTTATGAATTACAAGATATATATATATAACATGGAAACAAAGCCAAATGTAAAGAATTTTTGTGAAACCTCAGATTCATCCGCGAAGAGGGCGGATTGGTTCATGATCAAGAACAGTTAGAACAGTAGACATAGTAGCTTCTTATGCGAGAGGAGGAGTGGAGTGCAGTGTCAGAAGAGTAGAAGTTCAGAAAATGGGGCATGTTGTCTGCCGGTGGAACCATTGGTCAATTCAATCCATGTAGAACATGTGACTGCAATTAGGTATAACCCTCACAACCTCCCACTCCTTGTAATCGCTTAGGCAAATTGTGCAACATTTCTTATCCTCTGATTCTTTTCTTTCTGTAGATTTGAACAATCGGTGAATTTTCTTTGAATATAACATGAAAAATATAAATTATGTCATACTATTGAAAAGATAAACATCAAAGATGTCAAAGAGAGTAGGTCAAGCTCAAATTAAAAGAGCTTCATCGATCCATTCCCCACTATTTCACCTTCACATATTTTAGTGAACTGTAAGAGGCTAGATGCCATAGAGAGTGCCTCCTTGGATAAGCCATCTTCCTTCTTGTTGTATTCTCTGTAGACATGAGCAAAATCAAGGGAAAGAAAGGATGATTCGAGATTCCTGATTCTTGAGAAGAGTTATCATTGTCACCAAAGCAACTAATTCCCTCACTTTAGGTTTAATCCAATACATGGAGGGCTTACCTAAGAGCAACTAACTTGTAAAGATAGATGTAATTTCAGAGAGACTTAGGTTGCTACATCAACTATGAATGATTTCTCGCTGTAAATCAAGTTGATGTTAAATAAATGTTTTCAGAAAGATGTTAGTTGATGTTAAGTTGATTTCAGAAATGATGTTAAATGATTTCAAAACTATTTTCAATGTTCTTTATTAGTGCATAGTTACAATTTGAATATTAATTAATGTATGTGTAAATTCCAATGTTATCGGAACCAGATCGGAACTGGAAAAACCGGTCGATCTGACCGGTTTACAGGGTTGGATGGTCTGGTCAGTAAAATGTTTTAGTCAAACTGGATTTTTTTCCAAACCAGGGATGGAACTAGTCAAAACCAGCTGAACCAGTCAAAACCGACCAAAATCCGCCAAACCGGTCAAAACTGGCTGGTCCATACTTTGGCATACGACCGCAAACTAGGGACTCACAGAACTCAATTTAAAAAAACAAAAAAATAAAATAAAACCTAACCTATGCTTCTACCCTAACCTTAAGCCTATCCTAACACTATTTAAAGACTCCCCCACCCAATACAATCTTAAGCTGAGGCATTACTAGTTGTTGAACAAGACACCAGCATCAAGAAACATAACCTTGGATGACTTTAATCCATCATCAGAGTGGGTTGTGGAGACTCAAGCACTAGTATTTGATAATGAAGACCTTTCTTGGCTGGATTTGGACCCACCTCCAGAGGTTCCACCTTCGGGGTGAGGGGAATCAAATGGGGCTTAGAATCCCACTCCTGAAGAGGATGAGAGGACGAGGATGAGGATGACGATGATGAGGAGTGGTAGACTACTAAACACTAGATTCTAGTAGTAGTAGCTAGTAGGGTAGTGCCATATGATCACTTTATTGTTATTCATTAGTACTATTGTTTATTTTTGGATTGTAGGGGCCATTTAGAGCCTCTTTGTTGATAAACTTTGGTTCAGAACCTCAGAGATGTATTGCACTAGGTACTATTTTGGATATTTACACCCATATTTGCTATATATATGAGAAAATTTGCATATTTGTGTATTAATGGTTTGGATTCATATGTATGCACATGAATATATATGTTTTTTTTACAAAATATGGATATTTTATGTATTTTTTAGTTAGTCGGTTTTTTACCCGTTTTTTTTCCAGTTTCGGTTCGGTTTCCGGTCCAGTTCACATTATGGGCTTCACCGGTTCGATGATCGGTTAGGTTCAATGACCAGTCCAGTTTCGATAACATTGGTAAATTCCCTCAAGCTACAGATATGAATTATTAATTCAATTACTGCTATAAAACCTGTCAGAGATGTGTGCTTTCAAACATTTATGGTCCATTTTGCAGATTTTTGTAAGATCTTAGCTCTGTCTAATACCAAGTTTACATTTTTTCTATGATGCTTATTGATGCACAATGTGCCATGAATCCAGAAGACAGCAACAATATTTTTTGGTGCTATAATTAGGTGAAGCATGGATTCAGTATAAATCTAGAGGAGCCTAGTTGGGAAGAAGCTTCACAAATATATTCACAACTCCACAAAATCTTCATATAAGCTTTAAATATTAAATGTGAATGATAAAAACCATCAAACATACAAAATTGAGAACTATGATCATCCCTACTAGAAGCGGAAACAATTTATGCATTATATAGTTCTCTAATGACCACATCATGATGTGTAAATTTCATGTATGCCCATCACCAAAGTGAAAAATTTGAAAAATAATGAGTATATTAGCAAATATTTCAAGAACAAGGAGAACAACATTGATGCATCCATTAGTGAACTGCATAGTGTCTCATCCTAAAACATCAACTTGTGTAGAGTCACCAACTACAATCTGCAAAATGCTATTATTAGGTATAAGGATGCCTCTCACGAGATTGAATCATATGGTGTAACGTGCAATAATCAGGTATTCGGTTGTTTGAAGATACTTATAAGGCTTGAGTAGACAGTGCATGTAATTTAGTAGAAGAAGGTTTAGGCACTGAAATTTTATGCTACTACATGGCTTCATTCAATGGCTCTAGTTTTTTCCAACATTTGGATTCATCATGCCCAAGTATGACACAAAAACTACAGATTACACTTGATTTATAAGATTTATATTGGTAAAAGTTAAATAAAAAAATTGTAATATTTATATGGATAAAATTTATATACATGCTATTCCAAAGTAAAAAGTGGCAATCCCAAAAGCATCTAGGCTCAATATATATAAAAGATTTCTATATGAATCAAAAGGATAATAAGGAAGGGCACTTAACCAACAAAAAAAAAACTTCTCAATGGAATGAGGGATCAAATGGACCTTCACATAATAAAGGATAATTTTCTTTGTTTTGTCCACTTCATTCTTGTGTTCCACAAACTATGTGGGATCAGTAGGGAATGTAGCCTTCTCATAAAAAAAACACCAAAGGTTACCCTCCTCCAACAACATATGATGTCTACACTTCCAAGGAGTGAATATTGTGGCACCTTCCAATAAATCACACTCTCTAAGACCTAGACTGGCCATCCCTAGAAATCCTAGAAAAAATCTCAACCAAAGATGTCAGGGTGAAAAAAAATTGATTCGCAAAACCTATTACAAGTGCAGAATTCCTTTCTCATGCATAAACAACACTCCAATACCTAGGGAAACTAGGGCATCATACCCAACAACTTATCATGGGTCTTACTCCTTAAGCCTTATTTTAGGGATTTATCAACTTCAATCACTAAAGATAAGGTATAACACCCAGTGAAATCCTCTGATAGCTCCCTCCAATAGGGAGAATCCCACTCCATACATGGCTCCTAGAATATGTTTGATAACATGCTATGATACCATGTTAATTTTCTGCACACGATGCACAGATCTACACTCAGAAACTAAACCCTAACAATTAGGAAACTAAAAAATACTAACATCTCTCAAAACAACAAAGTCTGAACACTAAACCTGCATACACATACAATCTAAAAATACAAACAGCAAGTAAAAATCCGAACTCTCAATCACATCTACTTATATTGACTCAAAAATAAGAAATTCAATGCACTAGCTCAAAACTGAAGTCTCACAAACTCCTACTGTCATCTTTTCATAGCGAGCCTATCACAGGTCTTGATGCTTAAGCCTTATTTCAGAGATAAATCAACTTCAATCACTAAAGCTAAGGTATAACACCCAGTGAAATCCTCTGACAATTCCCTCCCACGGGGAGAAATCCACTCCATACACATCTCTAAGAAGATGTTTCATAACATGCTATGATACCATGTTAATTTTCAACACATGGTACACAGACCTGCACTCAAAAACTAAACCCTAACAATTAGGAAACTAAAAACTACTAACATATTTTAAAACAACAAAGTCTGAACGCTAAACCTGCATACACATACAATCTGAAAATACAAACAACAAGTAAAAATATGAACTCTCAATCACATATGCTTATATTGACTCAGAAATCAGAAATTCAATGCTCTAGCTCAAAACTGAAGTCTCACAAACTCCTATTGTCATCTCTGCATAGCGAGCCTATCACAGGTCTTGATGCTTAAGCCTTATTTCAGGGATAAATCAGCTTCAATCACTAAAGATAAGGTATAACACCTAGTGAAATCCTCTGACATATCCCTCCCATAGTGATAATCCCACTCCATCCACAGCTCGTAGAATATGTTTGATAACATGCTATGACACGATGTTAATTTTCATCACACAGTACACAAATTTGCACTCAGAAACTAAACCCTAACAATTAGGAAACTAAAAACTACTAACATATCTCAAAACAACAAAGTCTGAACACTAAACCTGCATACACATACAATATGAAAATACAAACAACAAGTAAAAATATGAACTCTCAATCACATCTACTTATATTGACTCAAAAATAAGAAATTCAATGCACTAGCTCAAAACTGAAGTCACACAAACTCCTATTGCCATCTCTGCATAGCGAGCCTATCACAAGTCTTGATGCTTAAGTCTTATTTCAGGGATAAATCAGCTTCAATCACTAAAGCTAAGGTATAACACCCAATGAAATCCTCTAATAGCTCCCTCCCACATGGAAAATCCCACTCCATACACATCTCCTAGAATATGTTTGATAACATGCTATGATACCATGTTAATTTTCAGCACACGGTATGCAAATCTGCACTCAGAAACTAAACCCTAACAGTTAGGAAACTAAAAACTACTAACATCTCTCAAAAAAGCAAAATATGAACACTAAACCTGCATACTCATACAATCTAAAAATACAAACAGCAAGTAAAAATCTGAACTCTCAATCACATCTGCTTATATTGACTCAGAAATAAGAAATTCAACGCACTAGCTCAAAACTGAAGTCTCAAAAACTCCTACTGTCATCTCTACATAGTAAGCCCTACCTTTCTTTTATAGACTAAGAAAGGCTAAGGTTAAAATGAATTGCAATCATCCATGTGGTGTTCTCTCGTCTAGGAGAAAACCCTAACCCTAACTTTGCCTAGAGTCTACATGTATCACTCTGCCAGGAATAGAATGCCCAATTGAATGCATCAAAGCATATGCCTCTCTCCTAGGTAACTGCAACCTCTCCCAGATCTGGCCCACTCCCTTGATGCATGCACTTTCATAATTTAAGAACTGACCTTAACAAAATAAAAAGATACCTTTAACTAATGAAAATGCATCTGTTGTCCTAAAAAAGGAACATCACTTCCACAACAAGAAAAAGCTAATGTTGGCTCTCTAATGCATGCATCCTCAACCACACCTAGATTATTGCTATGCTTTATAGAGGCCTAAATAGTGGTCACTTAGTTATGCACCTCATCCCTGCCACCACTGCTTCACTCTCATCCAACATGCCTCACTATTATGCACAGAAACCTAGGGGAAGGATCTACTATAATTACTGAAGGAAAACAATTACCAATGCAAGAGATAAAATCTAAGGACAATTATAATATTGGTTGGGGATAACGTTGGGTGTCTATTTTGTCACTTTTTGAACCTATTAACCTCCTTAAACCAATTCCTTTTGGCCTAGTTTTTACACGGCCATTTTCTCACAAATCAACATTATTTTCCTATCCTCTTGCACATATAAATAAAAGTATGATGAATTATTCTTTACAAATATTTATTAGTTTATTTACATGAATTTTAACTAATAGTTGGATTATTATAAATGGAATAGACACATTGCATAGATTAAGGACGTCACACTTCACACGCATTGACTACTTTATAAGGCCTTGAGCATAAAAATTCCAAGACAAGGTTCAAACATATAGTCTACATAATTATTCCAATTTTATAAGTACTATTAATGCATATATGGTATGAAGGGAATCGTACCATCCCAACCAACTATCCTGGAATATATATGTGGCATTTACTATAAATTTGTGAAGTACCTAAATTGGGTGTAGTTCTAGAAGTAAACTTGTGCAACTAATTGTAAGCATATCGGGTCTTTTAATTGAACAGTTTTAAGATAGCATCCCAAACACTATAAAGGATGGCCTCTATTAGAGGAAATTTGGGGTCTAAAATGGGCCTTATAAAAAACCATGCCATGGATGAGCTGGATTGAGTTGAATTTTTAAACCAACATAATTTCAGTATCTTTGGTCAACCATTGTGGTTGAGTTGGACACATAATGCTTATGTGTCATATTTTTATTTGACAATAGCTAACTCCATATCAACCTCACCTTGGTTAAGTTCTTGAAAAGATCACCTCGAAATAAGATAAATAAACTTCAACTAATAAATATAGAATATTTTATTTGATCACTACTTCCAACTCCTCTAAAACATAACCATCTCATTAATTAAAATTGTAGTGGAAGCATTTTGAAATACTAAAAACATTTATTAATCAATTTTTTAAAAAGAAAACTAAATAATATTTAATTTTAAATAGGGTTATATTGAAATACTAAATAAAATATATTTAGTATTTTTAATATTATTAAATAATATTTAAAAAATAAATATATTTAATTATTACATCCAAAAATAAATAAAACATTTAAATACTAACAAAATAAAAAATAAAAAACTATTTTTAATGTTACTAAAATATAATAAAATTTTATTTTACTTTTTTTCTCTCTTACCTACCTACCCATTAAAGCATAAATTTTTTCTATTTTAATATAAAAAATAATATGAATATACATAGTTTATTGTTTTTTATTTTATGTGATGTAATATTTTTTATATGAATTAATATAAAGTTTATATTAAAAAATAATAGTGATTTTTTTTATTTTTTTAATACTATTATAATTATATTTTTCATTATAAATGAATATATTTGAGTTTTACATTTATTAAATATATAAAAAGTAGTGGTCAACTCATTTAAAAAAATAATAATATAAAATTCAAAAGTTTCATATCATTTATTATGTGTGCACAAGAATCTAAATATTTCATTAATATTTTTAACCAATACCACTTAACTCTACATTAACTCAATATAGTTGTCAACTACCATTAATGAGACGATTTAGGTTGACTTTCATTAGATTTTCATTAGATTTAATCTGACATGGTATATTTGTAGTGTGATGTGGATTTTTTTATGATTTTCCTTAGGAGGTGTTGTAATCTCACAGATCACATAAGGTTACCAATAATACACACTAAAACATATATAAATCTTAAACAGAGACAAAAGATAAGAACAAATAGAATTAAAACAGATTATATTATTACAATGAGTCCATACAATGTAGAGAACTGAACTGAGTTCTCGTCTCGCTCAATAGCCTAATATATATAACTTACAGAACGGTTACAAAATAACTACCTGTCAGTTCGGTGAACCGACACGACCTTGGATGGTCGACCTAATCTCTTATTTTAGTCGGTTGATCGACTAAGTCGGCCCATCGACTTAGTCGGCTGATTGATTAAGTTGGCTCATCGACTTAGTCGGCTGATCGACTAAGTCGATCCTTGTTCAAGTCGACTTATCGACTTGATCCTTCTACATCTTACCCATGAACAAAAAGTTTCTTCGTCCCGAAGAAACAGGGAGGCACACAAAATTTATTTGTTGGGTCTGCCCAAAATTTACTATGGCGGACTGTGAAGGCAGATGGTTGGTAGTTTCTGTACACAGACTTCAGCAATGGCTGGAGCTGTGATGACGAGGTGATGTTGGAAATCTGTCTAAATATACAAAGCTTTCTGGATATCGATGGTCAGTGTGGTTAAGCTTGACAGGACCGCCATATTTTTTGAGATGGGGACTTCAGCTATCCTTTCCAAGTTGGGGCCCATGAACTGGTTCTACTCTTCTGTAGTCTCGATAAGTCGACATCATCTGTTTGCTACCTGTATAGATGGGAGCCTGGGTGAAATTTTTTTGGGCTGACTGAAACAGCGCAAGCAATGTCTCGAAGAAGGCTTGTAAGTCGAT
The DNA here is from genome assembly GCA_001517045.1 of Pseudotsuga menziesii. Taxonomy (NCBI): domain Eukaryota; kingdom Viridiplantae; phylum Streptophyta; class Pinopsida; order Pinales; family Pinaceae; genus Pseudotsuga; species Pseudotsuga menziesii. The sequence goes on along the minus strand of LPNX010696391.1, from coordinate 32,145 downwards.
GTCTTTGTCAAATTTTTCTTTTACCGTCTCTGGCATTATGCTTTTGTATAAGTCGAGGGGGCTGACTGACTGTTGTGCCAGTGCTTACTCCTTGATTATTTGTGTCGGTGATGGTGGTGGAGGTGTCAACACAAGATCAACGATGTTTTCAGGTGTCGTCGTAGTTTTTTCTTTCTTCGATCGACCTGCTTGGGCTCCTGCTTCGATAAAACACTGGAACTAGGTTTCGACTGGAACTTTATTTATGGAAGCATCCTCTATAATGTCAAGGGCCGTAGCTTCCATTTCCTCTTCATCATCTGATGATTCGACAATGATAAGTTTGCGCTTACCTTTTCCTTGTTGTTGTTCTTGCGCTTGTATTTTCTTCCTGGCTATTGCTATTTCGTTGGCGAGTTTCTGAATGATTCATTTTGTAACAGCATACTCAGGGTTGTCTGGTTCGACTTCGCCCATCAGTGCTTGAGTTGGGACAACACTTGCTGGAGCCGGAGGAGTTGTTTGCTGCTATGGTTGTGGCTTTGGTTTTGCAGGTTGTGGTTCTGCTTTCTTTGTGGTCGGAGGTTTGATAGTTATTTGTAGTCAACCAGTGGGTTTGAATGGTGTGTCCTCCGACACAAATGTGCTAATGTAGAGGTTGAGCTCATAGTCTTCCTCCTTCTCTTGGTCGGTGAGTGGCTCCTCGATCAAGAAGTCGATCTGTTTCACTGCTGCTGGTACTGGTATCTTCGTCTTAGCCCGTCGAGACAATTCTCAGAAGATTTGGTCGACAAACGGATGGTAGTCGAGGGATTTGGCATTGGAGACCTCGCCCTGCATGTACCACACCGAGGTATGGTCAAGCTCCAGCTGGATGTGGGAGTTCGCGGGTAGATTTTGTCGGATGTTCTGAGGCACCCTCCATCTATTAGTGTGAACTTTCAATTGTTGGAACTAGTTCTCTAGGAATACTTTCCCTCACTCTAGTTCATGTCGGGTTCCTCTCTGGGAGAAGGGTTTAAACCTCCACATGTCGAACCGTGATGGTTTCCGAAAGACGGGGCTCCCTTCGGGGTAGATGTGGTACATAACGATCCATAAGATGAGGGAAGGGAACTTGATGATTCCCCCCATCTCTTGGCATCACTCACAGATGGTTTTTATCATGTTGGCGACATAATCCCCCCATCTGTAGAGTCATCCATCAGTGGCAATAGTGTCGATGGCTTCCAGCATTTCTAACTTGAGGTCACTGCCTCAACCTGCTAATGTGAGTGTGATTGCAATGATTTTGGCCACAATCTGTGGCGTTCAAGTTGTGATTTGGCTGATCATCAACCCTTTTGATTTTTTTCCGAAAGGTGATCCCATAAGCTCTTCAACCAGTCCTTATTTGATTCCAACTGGTACAGGGTCTCCTTTATTAGACAGGCTAGTCATTTTGGAGATGACATCCCTAGAAATGTCGATCGGCTCATCAAAGTAGAACCAGCCATTGTGATAGAGACTGATGATGAATTTCACAGCAGCTTCCTTCGTGCCACCAAAGCTAGCCATCAATGGGGCATTGGCATAGCTAAAGAGAGTGTTGCATTGTATTTTCTGTGCTGCTTGCGTGGCCTTTTTGTCGACAAAGGGCCACTCTTGGATCTCAGCCCATAGTTTCCGCCATGGGCCTTCTTGTACTTTGGCATTTTTGATGTTCTTCAGTCTGCGGACCAAAGGTGTATCCACAGCCTGTATCTCTTTTTCCTTGGTCGATGCTCTGGTCTGCTTGGGGGCCATTGTGTTTGTTTGGTTGATGTTATTTTAGGGTTCTCAGTTTTTGGTCGAATGAGTGTTCTGATGCTTTGTGTGTATAGGTTGCAGTGAGTGAACCTTCGGCGGTTTGGTATTTATAGGTGATGCTGTGTTTGGATGTGGTAATGGCTACATTAATGGTGGATGTGATGTTTCAGCTGGAGTACGCGAGTGTGAGTTAATGGTGACTTGCTTTCGGTGCTCGAGGTCATGAATGCACGATGGGACTATCGAGGTTGTCGGGTGATGTCAGTGCTGAGAATGGTCGACAAGAATGGTCGAGGGTTGTGATGGCGGTTGTCGAACTGGTGATTTCCTATCATGGTTTTGTGTTGGTGGGGTATATTTTTTTTTTTTTGAGTTTTTAGTTTTCTATGTATTTTGGTTGTTAGTTATGGTCGTTATTTTTTTTTTATTAGTTTCTGTAACGTTTTAGTCGGGCTCCATTAACGAGCTTCTGAAATACTAGGCCCTGTACCGTCCTTAGTCGGACTGATCCGTTGGTGTGTATTTCTTCGACAATGTAAGGTCCCATCCACCTTGTGTGGAGTTTCTTAGGTTTTCCTTTGATCCGCCTATTGTAGAGTAAAGCAAAGTCACCGACCGCTAGGTTTTTTTTCTTGATGTTGCGGTCATGCCATGCTTTCTGTTGTCGCTTCTGAATTTCTTGGTGTTGTATGGCGATGAGTCGATGCTCCTCCAGCTTACTAAGCTGAAGTAGTCGGTCCTTCCTTCCCTGTTCGACATCGATATGTAGGATTTTTGTGATATTAGGTTTCTATTGTCAGAAGTGTAGTGGGACTACTGCTTCTTGTCTGTAGACTAGTCGAAAAGGGGTTTGGTCGGTCGACCGTTTATAGGATGTTTTGTATGCCCATAAGACTGTAGGTATTTTCTCATCCCAGTCGTCCTTGTCAGCATTACATATTTTGGTTAACCCTTTTTTTAATGTTTTATTGAAAGCTTCAATCACCCCATTCGACTGAGGATGATATGCTGTACTCCGTCGGTGGTCGATTTGAAACTGGTTAGTGAGGGTTTTAATAGTTTTGTTGATAAAGTGTGTCCCTTGGTCACTAATCAAGGTTAGTGGGCATCCGAATCTAGTGATGATGTTTTCATATATAAAATTAGCGACTATCTCAGTTGAACATGTATCGACGGGTTCACCTTCTGACCACTTAGTGACGCACTAGTACAAAAGCGTGGATTTTTCCACGGAGGTTTTCCATGTTTCTTACTTTTTGATGTAAAATTCGATGTAGCAAGAATGAGGCATCGCTGTATCCACACCTATCCATCACTGTATCCATGCCTGGACTCTTAGACGTCGATGTATCCACGCCTAAACTCTTGGACGTCGTTGTATCCACGCCTAACCGTCTCTATAGCGATGGCACCGTCTCTTACTCTTTTCATCTTGACACATTTGATATTTTATGGCTGTCTTTCCGCCTTGACCTAATTGATATTATAATGCGAGGATGTGCATGCATAATAATCCTTAGTTATGACTATGAGATGAGGATTATAGAGAAGAGGATGTAAAGATAGGTAATTTTTATATGTATTTTTGTGGTGACCGTTGAGGACAATTGTTGTGAGAAACCACAAATGTATAAAAGGACGGAGGGAGAATAAATCATGAACATGCCACCCATCAAATTGAAAGACTATTCTTGAGCCAACAATTGTTTTTTTAATTTTATTAATAACCAGTGTGCAGTTGATTTGGTCCAAATGTTTTTTCTAACTCATTTTTTCTCCATATCGTGTGCCCAATGACACATCTCTATAGCATTGCATAAATCAACCTATGTACAGTTTGTGATCTTAGCTACATGCTATTATTTGTATTTGCATGACATCGAGTGTTGTTTATAGTTGTTGTGAGTCCGTGATATTCATGCAAGAAATGAAGTCTTGTAGAGGAGGACTCATCAAACTGGCCTTTTGAATCTCATTTTGATGAAAAAAGAGTGGACATTGGTCGTGAGGTTCACATCGGTAGTAGGAACAAAGTTTTCATCTTGTTTTGGGCCTAGTAGTAGACTAGTAGTTGTTCTCTGTTGTTATAGTCGTAGTCATTGACACGTTGCCACACTTTAGATTGCAACCCCATCGAGAGTCAGAGTCACATCTTGATAGCTAGTGCCTCATAGTGATCAGTGATTACTGGTCATCTTGCACAGCTAAGCACTGAGTGCATGACATGAGTGAGTGAGTTATTATAATTTATCAAATTTCCAATATTTTGAATGACAAGTTAAAATTTATAGCATAGGAATTTCAATATCTTGAGAAATTTATATGGATGGGTAATTTCAAATGTTGCCATTCTTTTGAAATATTGACATAAATTATGCGCTTCTTAATTAGAAGGGTAAACATTAGATTTTAATTTTGTTTTAATGGAAATTTTAACTTTACACTTCTAAGAAGGGATATAACCATTATTCCTTTGAAGGGCTCGAAAGGGTTCAATTTTGAATGTTGTTAGTGTATTTTAACAATTTAACAACACCATATTTGTGTAGTTTAACAATTTGGGTTTTGGCGCCAATGTGAAGGCCTCTTTCTAACATTACATTTCACTCAAGCCATAGCTGACCGGGTTCAAGCTATGGTCGTCCTGAGTTTTGCCGCGTTCTTCCCTCCGCATGGAATTTTGGCGATCACGGGGCCATACGCTACTGCAATCCAATGAAATATTCATCTCATATCTTCGGGATGGATTATTGCCTCTAGCAGCCTCAAAATTGGTTCCCATCGGTTTCACTAGTGCCAGACAGCTGCATGCTCAACCCCTTGAGATTATACAGATAAGTTTTGGCTCTAGAGAACTTGACAAGATACTAGAAGGTAAAGTAATTTCTGCAGAATTTGCTTGAGAGTTCTTTGGTTACAAGGATACAGTTGAGTTGCATTGTTATTAATGATGGGATTGGTGGAATTCTTTGTGGGCATTGATAATTGTTTTTTAGGCACATTCCATGATTCTGAGAGTTTGCTCTTTTCTTAACAGGAGGGGTTGAGACTGGATCAATCACAGAGATCTATGGGGAATTTCGTACAGGAAAAACCCAATTATGTCACACTCTCTACGTTAATTGTCAAGTAAGGTTCTCAGAGGAAAAAATGTGCAGTTATTATTTTAAAATATGTTTGTATGTTGTAAATTTTATTAATGAAACAGTAGTCCACACCAGCCAAAATCTGGGGCAATATGATAAACCCTTCTAGGCTCTATGCCACATACCCAGCAGCTACTCACATTATAAGAAATCGGCCCAAATCCACTAAACATTCATTATCATAATGTCCAAAACTAGGGATCTGGAAGTGTTCTAGAGCAGTTGTATCTATCGTAAATGTGCTAACGGAAGCCTAACTAGGAGACCCATTTCTTGTTTTGTTCCCTACTTGGTTTTCTTTTCCATTCCCATCATGACACTGCATCAGTGTATTACTAATCAATTTCATATGTAAAATATATGCTGGCAAGGGGGGTTCATGTTTCTTATCCCCAAAGCCCTTTACCCCCGTTTCTTGTTCTGTTTTCATTTCCCATTCCTTTTCTAGTTTCTTGTAACACAATGTATTAACCATTGTCATGAAAACAAAGAGCCAACCATTTCAGGCACTAGATGATACCTTAGTTGCAGAGGGTTCATCCTGGAATGGCCGCTTTCCCTTTGATATGGATAATGTAATAAATATAAATGGGATCTTATCATTTATAGGTGGGCGCTACAGTTCATTATGGTGTTCGCATGGAAGAAAATGGTAGATATTGGGGCAAAATAATACTACTCATTAGCTGCATAAGAGAAAATATTCAGACTCCATGTGGAAAAGATTGTTGGGATTTTGTTGAAAGGTTGCCTCATCAAGATATGAAGCTAATTGATGCTACTAAGTACAAAATTTCTGGCATGATCATACCAGACCTTCATCTAACCAAAGAGATGTGCTAAAGCTGAGAAAAGGTTCTACTGAACGTGAACCCCATGTCAAACACTTCCTTGACACAACACAGATTAAAATCTATGAGAGATTCAGGAATGAGCACACACAATTGAACCTGGGCCAAAGGTCCTTTGAGAAATGTAAACCATGGTATGTTTGTATATGCATTGATCGAAACACATGTTGTTGTAGATACCTTGTAGAATATGAATATTTTTATGACATGTATAAAAATATATTTTGTGATTTGCATACTAACCTTTAGCAGGGCTGCAATGAATCCGTAATACCACCCAATGCATCGAGATATTTTATCATCAGTATCATGTATCCAAGGCATGAAGGAAAAAAATACTATGGAAAATCATGTCTATATGGAAATTGTTCCAGGTGCAGTAGGTTTTCTCTTTTGAACTATTGCATTCATGGAAGTGATGAGCATTAATTTGGAAATATGAGTGTTGAGATGCAGAGATTCAATTATGTAACCTATCAATCAGATAGTGTGAAGGAAAGTAAAAATATTGCATTGGTGAATTCATAGATGCAAATGATTATTGCATGTTTTCCTCTTACATGTTTAGTTTCTACATATACATTCTTTAAAGGTCACATTCTAATATGACCCTTGTTTTCATGGAAATAGGTACGAGTATGTGATTTTTTGACAGAGTTCTACAAGAAAACCAAGCAGTTTGTTCAACATGTGCATGTAGCATGATGGCAGGATGAGCAGTACAGAAAATGAAAGGAAAAATTTCCCATTGGGACCATATTGTCAATTGTGGATTTTGTAGAAAAATACATCCTTTAGCCACAAAATAAAAATTCAGATTCAATACTACAATTCTGACCAAGTCAGCATCATGGTACATATTACGTATAGGCATGGCCCTAAGAGTAGCATTAACAACAGGATAATATAGAAGGAGACAAACTTTTACATAAGTGATGACATATGCCATGATCTGCATTATGTGCAACATTGTTTTCGAATTTTCTATGATCAGCTAAAGAAGGGAGATATACAGATGGATCGGCATTGGATATGGTCATATGGTTGTGCGGGCTAGTTCAAAAATGCCCGAGTATTTCAATGGATGAGTATGTTACATAAGACTTACAATGTGCTGCATATATGGAACTACGTTGAGACCGGGCATGAAAAAGGTGACCATGACGGGTCCGGTGCATGCATCAAGACCGTACTATTAAGGGATGAGATGAGGTTTACCAGAAGCCCCCATATCAAAGATGCAGAATCCATAGTTCAATGGTGCTCTGCAATAATGTCAGATCAAACTAAAGTGCAACATACTATCAACAGGGGCAAGAAGACTAGTTAGGAATTTTTGGCATGTGGTTAACATAGATTGATCACGTTCCTATAGTTGCATCATAGTACAAGGAACATGCATATTTCATTCAGTTCAAAGATCAAACAACCCCCTATTTGAAATATGGACGCGAAAACTTGCTTGCTTTTGCAGCACTAGTAGCACTGGTGAATATGATGAATGTGAATGCATGGATTGGGTTGATGATTGGGATTGTGTGTCACTTGTAGTAAAACCATGTGTAGTTGTTGAAACAACCTACTTAGAGGAGGTCCAGTCATCAATTTTGACAGACTACGACCATATCTCAGATCTTGTACAACCAGGGAACATATATGCATTTTTTTCCCCAAAAGAAAATGAACGGGGCACAGATTATTTGTTGGCACGATGCATTCGAGGTAAGAAAATAGTGAATGGATCATTGATTAATTATGAAGACAATGAATTTCCTATTGGCTCGATGATAGTTGAGGGTGAATATCTTACACTAGATTGCAAATCAAGAAGAACTAGTGGGCATGTATTCATGGATTATAGACTAGGTCCTATGGTCTATCACTTCACAAACTTGATTTTTGGCATGAACATCCATTTATAGACAATGAAAAACAAGAACTCAACCAAGGTACGCTACTTCTTGCCTCATTCAGAGCATGAGAGATTGATGGAGGCAATTAGAAACAGAGAGGATCCAGATGGCTATATTGAATGAGATTGGGTAATTGCGCTTACACTCCACTTGGGTGAGACCCTAGTTTGCATAATCTGGCCTGGAGGCATTCCTGGGCCATGTGGAGTCAAGGGGGGGCGAGGCCACCCTAGCCGTAATCATGTGCCATGATCCTGATGGTTCATCAATTGGATCCTCAGTCAACATTCTACGGTGAGTTGCAGTAGGCCTCCTGCAAAATCCATTCAAGGATTCCTGGGCCAATTTAAGGTCGGGGTCCAAAAACCAAACTAGGAGGTGATTTCAAAATACATTGAGACATACAGGTGTGTTTGATCATGGTCACTGTGAGAATGCCACCCTGAGCCACCATGCACAGGGTTTTGTAGGGCTGATACATTTTTTTAGGGTTGCATAGACCCCACTGGGGAAAACCCTAATTTTCAAAATCTGGGCTGGAGGCATGCCCAGACTATGTAGATTCAGGTGGGAGGCCGTCCTGGCCATAATCTAGTGCCATGACCCCAACAGAACTGACGGTCTATCCATCGCATCCACGGTAAAAGTTCTATGGCGAGTTACAATAGGCCTACAAAATCCGTTCAAGGACACCTGACCAATTCAAGGTCAGGGTCCAAAAACCAAACTAGGCGATGATTTTCTGTTCCATTGGCTCCTGCAGGAAGCGTTCAAAATTGAACCCTTAATAGCCATTCCAAAGGGTTCTATCCCTTCCCATAAGTGTAAATTTAAAAATTCCCTTCAAAAATAATTTAAAATCTAAATTTTACCCTTCCAAACAAGAGGGGAATAATTTATATCAACATTTCAAAAGAAGGGAAGCATTTGAAATTACCCATCCATATAAATTTTTCAATATGTTGAAATTCCTATGTTATAAAGTTAAACTCATCATTCAAAATATTGGAAATATGGTAAATTATAATCACTCACTCACTCATGTCATGCACTCGCTGCTTAGTTGTACAAGATGGCTAGAAATCATTGATGACTACGAGGCACTAGCCATCGAGATGTGACTCTGACTACCAAGTCACTTGGGGCTGCAATATAAAGTGTAATAATGTGTCAACAAATATGACTATAACAAAAAATAAAAACTACTAGTCTACTACTAGGCCCGAAAAGAGATCAAAAATTTGTTTCTACTATCTATGTGAACCTTGATACCAATGACCACTCTTTTTTCATCAAAATGAAATTAAAAAGTCCAGTTTGATAAGTCCTCCTCTATAATAATTCATTTCTTTCATGAATATCATGGACTCATGACAAATATAAGCAAATACAAATAATGGCATGTAGCTAAGATAAAAAATTGGGGAGAGGTTTATTTATGCAATGCTATAGAGAGGTGTCACTGGGCACACGATATGGATAAATAATGGTTATTAATGAAATGAAAAAAACAATTGTTGGCTCAAGAATAGTCTTCAATTGGATGGGTGGCATGATCATGATGTAATCTCCCTCCATCATTCCAAACATTTGTTGTTTCTCACAACATTTGTCTTCAGCGCCACCAAAATACATGTAAAAATTACTTGTCTTTACATCCTCTTCTCTTTAAATCCTCATCTCATAGTCATAACTAAGGATTATTATGCATGTATATCCTGACCTTATAATATGAATTGACGCAAATAATAAGAGACAACTATAAGTAAGTCTTATATTAAATTTACCATATAAGTCTTTAATTAACACTATCAACTGAGACTTGACACACTTGATTGTTGTGATCTTCTTATCACTCCTTCTTGATGTGATTCAAGGCATTCTTTGAAGGTGAAGTCCATAATTTCAGGTCTTCTTCCTCATTATCATGCCTTTTGGTAAGACAATAAAGAGGGTAGTGGCCTGCATCAGCATGGAAAACGATTTCGACATAGAGGTAATACACATTAATTGTTTTAATTAAATAACTTAAATTCCTACCCATGTCTATTGATTCAGTCAATCATGGACTTGTATGAAACACAACAAATTTTAGAGCCTCGAGCCCTTAATTACTCGCACCTAGAACTTCTCAAATCTAGCTATTAATAAACTTCTTTTGGTATTTTGGTTCAATCTAAAATGCGGACCATTGAGACATGGACATGTAGTGAGTTTCAATTGACTTAGGATTGATTCCATTTCCCCTTCATTCCATACATGTATGCTTTCAGGACAAGTATTGAACAAAAAAAATCGATGCCCTGACCCTGGTTATGCTAGCTTTGCTAACTTGCTTGGTATGTAGGAATGTTTTTTTAATGTTTTTTTAGTTGTGTATTATTTTTTCTTAGATGCCCAATCCTTATCATTCTTACATCTCTCAAGCATGGATTGCACATGAATGCCCCAATCTGGTTATGGAATAGTCTATGTAGTTTTTTGTATAATGAAGTGTGCTCCAACTGGAAAAAATACAATAGAATAGTTGTTATGTTACTTAACTGTAACATTAATGATACACATATGACAAATTAATGTGTTCAAAAATATGTTTTATTTAAAATATATCATTTTTTCATGTAGATATTAAGGAGTGCTCAATTGTTTAAAATTGGAAAAATTTGAAGGAACAATATTTGTCTTTTGCATTTCCTTGGTGAAAGGGTTCAATTAATTTATACTTGTCAATTGAAGTAGAATTATTTATTTTTCTCTTCATCTCTAAAGGGCTTGGAAAATAAATACCCTTTCAATTGAAATTAGGACCCACCCTTCAAATTTGATCACTGTAGGCTACAGGTGTGTTTAGGAATGGACTCCATGGGAAATCCACCCTCGACCACTCAGAATAGGGTTTTGCAGGGCTGGTCCCCCGTTGCTAGGGTTTCATGGACCCCATTTTCATGCGAATTTCAACTCGACATAACTCAAGAACCAAAGACTGGATTGATGAGCCGTCGACTCCTTTGGTGTCCTAGCATGCCATTACTTCTAGTGGGCCCTCTCCACCATGTTTTCATGTCCCAGTGAGGTCATTGTGCACCAATTTCATAAACTAGGGATTTTCTCAGTTTCTTTCAATCCAACTCTCGCATTGGTGGGTCAACTCTGCAAAACCCTCTACTATGCTAGTCTTGGTTGTGTTCCTATATCAGTATTTCCCATACACACTTTTCCAATCCAACATCATGAAATATTGCTGGTCCATTTTGTTTTTTTCTCCCGGAATGAGAGTCACCAAGTGTCCCTGAACACATTTTCATGCGAGTTTCAACTCGACATAACTCGAAAACCGGAGGTTGGATCAATGAGATGTCAACTCCATTTGTCTCCTGGAATTCCATTACCTCTAGTGGGCCTTCTCCATGGATTTTGCATGGCCCAATGAGTTCATTGCATATCAGTTTCATAAACTAGGGTTTTGCTCAGTTTCCTTCAATGCAACTCTCACATTGGTGGGTCAGCTCTGCGAAAACCTCCACCGTTCCAGTCTTGGTAGTGTTCCCATATTGGAATTTCCCATACACACTTTTTGGAGCCAACAACATGCAATATTGCTGCTCCATTTGGTTTTTCGCTCCCGGACTGAGAGTCACTAACTATCCCTAAACGACATTTTCATGCCACTTTCAACTTGACATACTTCGACAATTAGAGGTCGGATCGACGAGCTGTCGACTCTGTTGGTCTCCTAGAATGACATTACCTCTAGTAATTCCTCTCCACTGTGTTTTCATGTCTAAGTGAGTTCATTGTGCATCGGTTCCATAAACTAGGGTTTTGCTCAGTTTCCTTCAATGCAACTCTCACATTGGTGGATCAATTCTACAAAACCCTCCACCGTGCCAGTATTGGTAGTGTTCCCATATCATAATTTCCCATACACACTTATTGAAGCCAATGCCATGAAATCTTGTTTCTTCGTTTGGTTTTGTTGTAATCTCACAGATCACATAAGGTTACCAATAATACACACTAAAACATATATACATAAAACAGAGACAAGAGATAAGAACAAATAGGTGAATAAACATATTATATTATACAAATGAGTCCATACAACACAGAGAATTGAACTGAGTTCTCATCTGGCTCAACAGCCTAATATATATGATTACAAAATGGTTACAAAATAACTACTTGTCGGTTCGGTGAACCGACACGACCTTTAGGTGGTAGACTTAATCTCTAACTTTAGTTGGCCGACTGACTTAGTCGGCTTGTTGAATAAGTCGGCCCATCAACTTAGTCGGATGATCGACTAAGTCGGCTATCCTTCAAGTCGACTTATTGACTTGCTCCTTCTACATCTCCCCCATGAACAAAACATTTCTTCTTCCCGAAGAAACAGGGAGGTACAAAAATTCCTGGTGGTCTCAATAGTTATTGTGGTGGGCTGTGAAGTTTGATAGTCGGTATTTTCTATACACAGACTTCTACAATGGCTGGGGCTATTACTACGAGGTGATGTTGGAAATCTGTCCAACTATGCAAAATTTTCTGGATGTCGATGGTGAGTGTGGTCAAGCCTGATAAGATCGACATTTTTTCTAAAATGGAGACTTCAGCTATCCTCTCCATTTCAGGACCCATAAAATGGCCCTTCTCCTCTGCAGTCTCGATAAGTCGTTTCATTTGCGGGCAGATGATGTCGACTTTCTCTAAGTTAGGGAGAGCTTGTTGCACCCACTGATGTGCTTCCCTTTCCACCTTCTGCAGTTTGGCGGTTTCCAGCACTATCTGTTCTTCTATTTTCATTCTAAGTGCTTCCTCAGTGGTTTTTCTACTCTCTAATGCCTGAATGCCTTGTCGAGTCTACTGATAAACTTTCTCGTAGTGATTAGGCCAGTCTCTTAGTACTTCTTCGGTTACGACAGACTCCTCCATATGATCCTGCAATAGTTTGTATGCTTCAGAAAATGCAACGTGCTGTGCCATTAGGAGTCAGGTAGTTTCCTCTTTTTGTTCCTCCTTTGTTTCCTGAATGTGCGCTTGGAGGGTCAACACCATTCTCTCAAATAGCTGATATGCTCTTTCAAGCGGTTTGACTGTGTCGATCTTTATGGGGCCCAGCATGATGGACTAGGCCAAATTTCTGCATTTGTCGAGAAACTCGACCTGTTCTGTGTTTTTGTCCTAGAGTTCTTTATTTATTTTCGCACTTCTCATCTTTGCTTCACTCGCTAGGGTATTGAGGAGTTGTCCTATCTCTGTGTTGGTCAAGGAGCTTGCATCCTTCATTCTAATTTGGACCTTTGAAGTCTTCCCATGATGCTCCTTCTTCTTCTGGTGCTTTTCTTTGTCTGCCTCCTGTGTACCTGCAACAGTTGATGCGGGATCTTTGGTTTGTGAGTTAGAGGCCGATGGTTTGTCTAGTTGGGGAGGTAGGATTACTACCACCTCTGGTTGTGTGGATGTAGTTGGTTGTGGAGGTCCTTTCTTTGAGTCAGGGGGTGGTGGTGGTGGTGGATATGGTGGTGGCAGTGGTGATGGAGTTGGCGAATGGTCGGGGGTGATTGGTTTGGGGGAAGTATGGTTGAGTGGTGGGTTGTCGGGTCGGTGGTGTGAGTTTATGTCAGAAGACATTTCTGCTTCCGTCAGTGCAGTGGTTGGTAGGTCGGCTTGGGGTACGGGGTCGGTCAGTGCAATAATGGAGCACTGATGTCCAATCACTTTACCTTCCTTGTTAGGATTTCTTTTGAAAGTCGACATGATGGTTGCAATGATTGGGGGCCGTGCGCTCTATCCTGTGAAGATAGGTGCCTCGGTAGAAAAATTTTGAGCCGACTTAAACAACGCAGGCAGTGTCTCAAAGAAAGCTTGCAAGTCCCTATCTCTATCGAATTTTGCTTTTACAGGCTTCGGCATCGCACTTTTGTATAAGTCGAGGGGGATGAATGACTGTGGTGTCGGTGCTTGCTCCTCAATTATTTTGGTCGGTGATGGGGGTGGAGGCGTCGACACAAGATCAACGATGTTTTCAGGTGTCATCATAATCATTGCTTTCTTTGGTCAACCTGCTTGTGCTCCTGTGTCGACAAAGCGCTGGAACTGGGTTTCAACTGGCACTTTATTTGTTGCGGCATCCTCTATGATGTCGAAGACCGTGGCTACCAGTTCCTCCTCATCCTATGATGATTCGGCAATGATAAGATTGCGCTTACCTTTACCTTGTTGTTGTTCTTGTGTTTTTATTTTCTTCCTGGCTAGTGCTATTTCTTTTGATAGTTTTCGAATTATGCTTTTTGTAGCAACATAATCAGGGTTGTCTGGTTCTGTCTCACTCGTCTGTTCCTGAGCCGGGATGGCACTTTCTGTGGCTAGAGGATTTATCTGCTACCGTGGCTGTGGCTTTGGCTATGCGGTCTGGGGTTCTATTCTTTTTGCGGTCGAAGGTTTAATGGTTATTTGCAGTCGACTGGTGTGTTCGACCAGTGTCTCCTCCGACACAAATGTGCTGATGTAGAGGTTGAGCTCATAGTCTTCCTCTTTTTCTTGGTTTGTGAGCGGCTTCTCGATGGAGAAGTCGATCTGTTTTGCTGCTGCTGGTACTGGTATTTTTGTTTTGGCCTATCGGGACAGTTCCTGGAAGATCTGGTCGACATATGGATAGTAATCGAGGGATTTGGCATTGGAATTGTCGCCCTACATGTACCACACCGAGGTATGGTCAAGCTCCAGCTAGATGTGGGAGTTTGTCGATAGATTTCATTTGATGTTTTGAGGCACCCTCCATCTAGTGGTGTAGACTTTGAGCTGTTGGAACCAGTTCTCCAACAGTACTTTCCCGTGCTCAAGTTCGTGCAAAGTTCTTTTCTAGGACAATGGTTTAAATCTCCACATGTTGAACTTCGACGATTCCCGAAAGACTGGACTCCCATCTGGGTAGATGTGGTACATGACAATCCATACGCTGAGGGAGGGGAACTTAATGATTCCCCCGGTTTCTTGACATCTTTCACAGATGGTCTTCACCATGTCGGTGACATAATCACCCCATCTGTATATTCGTCCGTCGGTGGCAATGGTGTCGATGGCTTCTATCATTTCTAACTTGAGGTCGCTGCCTTGACCTGCTAGAGTGAGTGTTATTGCAATGATTTTGGCCACAATCTGTGGCGTTCAGGTTGTGATTTTTCTAATTATCAAGCCCTTGGAGTTTTTACTGGAAGGTGACCCAATGAGCTATTGGGCTATGCCAATGCATCGCTGATGGCTAGCTATGGCGACACAAAGGAAGCTGCCGTCAAATTCATCATTAGTTGGTATCAAAGATGGATTGGATGACTAGAAAAGACCGACTATTAGACTTCATAGCCCACCACAATAACTATTGATACCACCAGGAATTTTTGTACCTCCCTGTTTCATCGGGACAAAGAAACATTTTGTTCATGGGGGAGATGTAGAAGGAGCAAGTCAATAAGTCGACTTGAAGGATAGCCAGCTTAGTCAATCAGCCGACTAAGTCGATGGGCCGACTTAGTCGATCAGCCGACTAAGTCGATGGGCCGACTTAGTCGATCAGCCGACTAAGTCGGTCGGCCGAATAAAGTTAGAGATTAAGTCGACCACCTAAAGGTCGTTTCAGTTCACCAAACTGACAGGTAGTTATTTTGTAACTGTTCTGTAATCATATATATTAGGTTGTTGAGCCAGATGAGAACTCAGTTCAATTCTATGTGTTGTATGGACTCATTTGTATAATATAATCTATTTATTCAACTATTTGTTCTTATCTCTTGTCTCTATTTTATTTATATATGTTTTAGTGTGCAACAGAACCAATGTTGTAATCTCACAGATCACATAAGGTTACCAATAATACACACTAAAACATATATACATAAAACAGAGACAAGAGATAAGAACAAATAGGTGAATAAATAGATTATATTATACAAATGAGTCCATACAACACAGAGAACTAAACTAAGTTCTCATATGGCTCAACAACCTAATATATATGATTACGGAATGGTTACAAAATATCGGTTTGGTGAACCGACACGACCTTTAGGTGGTCGACTTAATCTCCAACTTTAGTCAGCTGACCGAATTAGTCGGATGATAGACTAAGTCGGCCCATTGACTTAGTCGGATAATGGACTAAGTTGGCTATACTTCAAGTCGACTTATTGACTTTCTCCTTCTACAAGTTTTTTGTTCTCAAACCGAGAGTCACCTAGTGTCCCTGAATAGCATTTTCATGCGACTTTCAACTTGACATAACTCGACAACTGAAGGTCAGATAGATGAACCGTCGACTCCGTTGGTCTCCTGGCATGCCATTACCTAGAAAACAATAGACCATATACCTAGAAGCTATGTACCTACACTATAACCAAGAAACTAGAGTCTCATGAATTTCAAGTAGAAACACATAGTTGCATGATTTAGAAGTAAAAACACATACATGAATTACAAGTATATAGCTAATTAGGGTTTCATGGTTTGAAAGAAATTACCATACATAGAGATGCCGTGTTATTTTAGTTTCTCTTATGTAGAACCACTTAGATGATATAACTAAGATACAAGAGAAAATAACAAAAAAACTAGGGTTTCACGAATTAAACCATAAACCTAAAAACTAGGGTTTATAAATTTACACTTATAACTACAAACTAGGGTTTTAGAAAGTAAAAATTCACATACATGGAGATCATGTGCTATGTTAGTCTCACTTAGATAGAAATACTTAAACCACCTACCTAATCTACATGCATACATAGAAAAAAACCTAGGGTTTCATGAACTACAAACCACAAACCTAAAAAATAAGGATTACAAATACCTAGACCATGTACCTAATCTATAAAAACAAATGTCAAGAAAGCTAGGGTTTCTTGAACTAGAAAGCACAAGCTTAAAAGTTAGGGTTCACATATTTAGACATATAACTACAAACTAGGGTTTATGAACTCATTAGATTTATCTCATTATATTTGTTAGTGTCACTTAACCAGAAACTAGCAGACGATATACCTAGAAGATATATACCTTCACTAGAACATAGCTAGGGTTTCATGAAATACATTGGATGTAATTTTCCTTTCAATTATGCATGTTGTCGAAGTATGTTAGTGGTGTTGATGGGACGTTATCATCATATCGTACAAATTCAACCTCTTTTGCAACCGACATACATTGACATAGACCCCAATCAATCCACTTTTCATGAAGATAGGACTGTCAAACTAAGAATGATTTTCAGCAAAGTCAAAATGATTATGACAGTATAAAACACTAATTTCCATCTTGCCAAAATGAGTGTACAATCCCAAATGCAAGTACTAATGATAAACAAGAGTCGAAATGGCACTTTGAATTAGTGAAAGGTACTGTCAAAACAAAAGTATTTCCAGCCAAGCATTTAGCATTATGACAGTCCTATATTTCACTTTTTAGCTTGACAAGACAAAGGTACAATCTTTTAAGTAAACATCAGTGGTAAAATTTTTTATAAGTGCCAAGTTTCGAAGCCAATAGGACTCTTAAACCAAATCAAATTTCCAGTCAAGTAAAATTTATTATGACAGTCCAAGATGTAATTTCCAGTCAAGTAGGAATGATAACAAGTATATTCACTTGGATTTTGATGACACAATGACTTGTAAGCAATTCAAGGCCTTTTCTTGTATTTTTCCAAGTTATGGATGTTTATATACCACTGTCAAATTTGTTTAAGTATGGTTGGAAATGATTGTTTAGATACAGTCCCTTTAGGGTGTCTTTGTGCCACTTTAAATTGGGTTTTGGACAAGTTTGAGGTGAGGCGTTAATGCATGGGTAAGATAGGAAGGCAAGGAAGTGACCTTAGGTTAGGATAGGTGGGTAAGAAGGCTATTAGGGATTCCCTAAATAGGAGATTACAATCAAGAATTAGGCAATATGAAAGGAATTTAAAGGAAAAAATAGAGACAAAGTTAGCCTTGTGTTAGGGTATTAGCATGCTAGGAGGTTAGGGCTATGGATAAAGGAGAAGTTAGGGTAACTTAGGATGATTTAGTGGTGTTCTAGGGTTGTCCAAAATGAATATTACAGTCAGAGATATAGGGAGATATGTGGGGGTCTAATTAGTGTGGAAATGAAAGGAACGGACCTTGCTTTAGAGAGAGGGAAAGGTAGGAGTCTAGGGACAGGGTTTTAGCAAGGGTTAGGCTAGAATAGAATGGTTTAGGTGTGTCTTATGGCTGCCTAATAGGTAGTATTATAGTATATTTTTATAGAAACCCTAGGGTTAGTAAAGGTTGGAAAATGGAGTAGAAGGCCTATTGATGTGGACAAGGTAAGTCCAAAATACATGTAATAAATTTTTAGCTTCTTTTCACTATGATTATTGCATGGTAACTATGGTGTAAATATAAGGTTGATACTCTCTATGGATTCATTTCCCATCCTTTCATTCATTCCTTCATCTACCGCATGTTAATTTATTCTTATCAACTCTAGTCATAAGCCTATTATAGAGCCTCTTTCTCTCATGATTTTTTAATGTATGAGTTGTGGAAGATGAGCTATGTTTTACTTATTTCACTATGGATTATAAAAGGAGTGCTCATGAAGCTCTAACCCAATAAATAATGAGCTGGTGCAAGCTAATGATGGTCACTTATGATGCGTTCATTGTAATGGACTTCTAGAAAAATAGAAATTTGAACATCAAAAAACAATATTAGAAGTATCTACACAACTTTTTGGAATATGGCGTAAGAACATGAAACGTGGACAATCGAATTGCCTTCCGGAATATATAACTTTTATTTATGGAAACTAAGTATAAATCCCAAAAAACGAGGTTCTTCTAAGGTTGGTATGTTATATTTTTCCCAAAAAATAATGAATATGTTTGTGATGGTCCACTTGTTTGGTATGCAAATGGTGGAATTTTGTGAAAAAAATTATATAGAGTTGTATATAATAGGTGTGTCTAGTGCAGCAATATTTTTCCATATTTATTTATGTTACATTTTTTATTTTTCAAATTAAGGAAGTCAGTGATGCCCTAAAATGACAAGGTCGAGCGTTGGTCCACGACATCTTGATCTTAACATAGTCAATGAATGATATTTTTTTTAGTATGTAGGTCTTTGTGTCTTCTTGTGTGGGTTATTTTCCGTTTTCTAAATAGGTGAGCCAATCAAAAGTTATAGCCGAAGAAAATAGTCTACCTTTTGTGTTAGATTGATGTTAGTCCATTAAAAATTAAATAAAAAATAGAAAGAGATAATAGATTTAAATAAAAATTACATATTCAGAATCTACAGATAGAGTTACACAAGTGTGTGAATTTTCATTAACAGTGGACAAGCATGGCATATGCAAATCATCCATGAAATAGGAGAAGTGATACAAAACATGTTTTATGTCATCAGATAGTCCAAATCACTTGCTTTGGAAACCCGAACCTAAAACCAAAGCGGCCAAGTCATCCACCACGTAGGTTGGGAAAAAGGTACCTGGCAAAATTCTAAATTTAAATCACGCGTGGGTGTAGTTTAAAACGTAACCTGCACGCACTAGAAGCATGATCACGCTTCTAAGTGCGTACACATTAAACATGCATGCACGCATATGTTAAGTTAAAACGTTTATTTTATTTTATTTTCAAACATTTGCCAATGGAATGATGATGAGGAGGAGGAGGATGATGATGATAATGATGATGATGAAGATGATGACTATGATGATGATGATGATGGCGATGACGATGATGATGAACAATGATGGTGATGATGATGGTGATGATTATGATGATGATGATGATGATGATGATGATGACGATGATGATGATGACGACGACGATGATGATTATCACAATGACTATGACTATGATGATGAAGTTGATTACGATGATGAGGATGATGATGTTGATGATGACGATGATGATGATGATGACGACCATGACGATGATGATGAACAATGATGATGACAATGATGATGGTGACGATGACGATGACAACGACGATGATGATTACGAACAGTGTGACTATGATGACGATGATTATGATGATGATTACGATGACTAGGATGATGATGACTATGATGGTGATGATAATGATGATGATGATGATGACAATGATGATGATGAGGATGATGACTATGATGATAATGATGAGGATGAGGACGATGAGGAGGAGGAGGATGACTATGATGATGATGAGGAGGATGATGATGATGATGATGATGATGATCATGAGCATGATGATGATGATGATGATGACGATCATGAGGATGATGATGATGATGATGATGACGACGACGACGATGACGATGATGATGAACAATGATGGTGATGATGATGATGAGGATGATGACAATGATGATGATGAGAATGATGACTATGATGATGAGGATGAGGATGATGATGATGATGATGACGACAATCATGATGATGATGATGATGAGGATGATGACAATGATGAGGAACACTGATGATGATGATGATAGGTTTAGTTGAAACTTTGCTTTGATTTTTTTTTCAAGCATTTTCAATGGAATGATGATGATGACCATGATGATGATGATGAACAAGGATGATGATGAGGAGGAGGATGATGACAATGATGATGATGATAAGGAGGAGGATGATGATGATGATGACGATGACGATGATGATGAACAATGATGGTGATGATGATGATAAGGATGATGAAAATGATGATGAAGATGATGATGATGATGATGATGACGACGGCGAGGATGATGACAACGACGACGATGATGAGGAACAATGATGATGGTGGTGGTGGTGATGATAAGTTTAGTTGAAACTTTGCTTTGATTTTATTTTCAAACATTCGCAATGGAATGATGATGATGAACAATGATGATGATGAGGAGGAGGATGATGACAATGATGATGATGATCACGATGACTATGACTATATTGACAATGATTACGATGATGAGGATGATGATGTTGATGACGACGACGACGACGATGATGATGAGGATGATGATGAATATGATGATGAACAATGATGGTGATGATGATGATGATCACGACAATGATGACGAACAATGATGATGATGGTGATGATGATGATAAGGATGATGATGAGGATGATGAGGAGGAGGATGAGGATGAGGATGATGACGATGACGATGACAATGATGATGAACAATGTTGGTGATGATGATGATGATGATGAGGATGAAAATGAGGATGATGACGATGATGATGATGATGCTAGGTTTAGTTGAAACTTTGCTTTGATTTTATTTTCAAGCATTTGCAATGGAATGATGATGATGAACAATGATGATGATGAGGAGGAGGATGACAATGATGATGAGGATGATGACTATGAGCATTATGATGATGATGATGATGATGACAATGATGATGAACAATGATGGTGATGATGATGTTGATTACGATGATGATGATGATTACGATGATGAGGATGATGATGTTGATGATGATGATGATGATGATGATGATGACCACGGTGATGATGATGGAAAATGATGATGACGACGATGACGATGATGATGATGACAATGATGATGACGACGACGACGACGACGATGATGATCACGAATAGTAGGACTATGATGACGATGATCATGATGATGATGACGACGACGAGGACGACGACAACGATGATGATGATCACGAATAGTATGACTATGATGATGATGATTATGTTTATGATTTCGATGATGATTTCTATGATGGTGATGATAATTATGATGATGATGATGAAAATGATGATGATGAGGATGATGACTATGATGATGATGATGGGGATGAGGATGATGATGATGATGATGATAATGACAACGATGACGATGATGATGAACAATGATGGTGATGATGATGAACAATGATGGTGATGATGACGATGAGGATGATGACAATGATGATGACGAGGATGATGACTATGATGAGGAGGAGGATGAGGATGACGACGATGATTAAGAAAACGATGGTGATGATGATGATGAGGAGGAGGAGGAGGATACTGACGACGATGATGATGAGGAACAGTGATGATGATGATGATGATTATGATGATAATGATGAAATGTTTAGTTGAAACTTTGCTTTGATTTTATTTGCAAGCATTTTCAATGGAATGATGATGATGACCATGACGATGATAATGAACAATGATGATGACGATGAGGAGGAGGATGACAATGATGATGATGAGGATGATGACTATGATGACGATGATGATGAGAATGAGGATGATTATGATGATGATGATGATGATGATGATGATGATGATGACGACGACGATGACAATGATGATGAAAAATGATTGTGATGATGATGATGATAGGTTTAGTTGAAACTTTGCTTTGATTTTATTTTCAAGCATTTTCAATGGAATGATGATGACGACCATGACTATGATGATGAGAATGAGGACAATGGAACGATGACGATGATCAAAATGATCATGATGAGGATGATGACTATGATGAGGATGATGATGATGATGATGATGATGATGATGATGATGATGACGATGATGATGAACAATGATGGTGATGAGGATGATGATGAGGATGATGATGATTATCACGATGACTATGACTATGATGACAATGATTATGATGATGATGATGATGATGATGATGATGATTACGATGATGAGGATGATGATGTTGATGATTATGATGATGATGATGACCATGATGATGATGATGATGAAGACTACGATGATGATGATGAGGATGATGATGACAATGATGATGATGATGATGATGATTATCATCATGAATACTATGACTATAATGACGATGATTATTATGATGATTACGATGATGAGGATGATGATGGCTATAACGGTCATGATGATGATGACAATGATGATGATGAGGATGATGAATATGATGATGAGGATGAGGATGAGAATGATGATGATGATGAGGAGGAGGATTATGACTATGATGGCGGAAGAATATGAAACGTGGACAATCATTTTACCTTCTGGAATATATAACTTTTATTTATGTAAACTAAGTATAAATCCCAAAAAACGAGGTTCTTCTAAGGTTGGTATGTTATTTTTTTCCCAAAAAATAATGAATATATTTTCGTTGGTCCACTCGTTTGGTATGCAAATTGTGGAATTTTGTGACAAAAAATATCTGGAGTTGTAGATAGCAGGTGTGTCTAGTGCAGCGTTATTTTTCCATATTTTCTTAGGTTATATTTTTTTTTTTTAAATTAAGGAAGTCAGTGATGCCTTAAAATGACAAGGTCGAGCGTTGGTCCATGACATCTTGGTCTTAACATAGTCAATGAACAATATTTGTTTTTAGGAGGTAGGTCTTTGTGTCTTCTTGTGCTCGTTCTTTTCCGTTTTCTAAATAGGTGATCCAATCAAAAGTTAGATGAAGCAAATAGTCTACCTTTTGTGTTAGATTGACATTAGTCCATTTAAAATTAAATAAAAAATAGAGAAAAAAAATAGATTTAAATAAAAATTGCATACTTAGAATCTACAGACAGAGTTACACAAGTGTGTGAATTTTCACTAGCAGTGGACAGGCGTGGCATATGCAAAATCATGCACGAAATAGCAGAAGTGGTACAAAACATGTTTTATGTCATAAGACAGTCCAAAACTAAAACCAAAGCAGCCAAGTCATTCACCACATAGGTTGGAAAAAATGTGCTTGCCAAAATTCTAAATTTAAATCACGTGTGTGCGTAGTTTAAAATGTAATATGCACGCAGTAGAAGCACAATCGCACTTCTAAGTGCATACACGTTAAACACGCGTGCATGCATATGTTAAGTTAAAACTTTTCTTTGATTTTATTTTCAAGCATTTGCTATGGAATGATGATGATGATGAAGAGGATGATGACAATGATGATAATGAGGATGATGACTATGATGATGATGATGATGATGATGATGATGATGATGATGGCGCTGATGATGATGGTGATGATGATGATGATGAACAATGATGGTGATGATGATGATGGTGAGGATGATGATGATGATGATGATGATGATCACGATGACTATGATGACGACGATTATGATGATGATGATGATGATGATTACAATGATGATGATGATGATGATTACAATGATGAGGATGATGATGTTGATGATGACGATGATGACCATGACGAAGATGATGAACAATGATGATGATGATGCTGATGACTATGATGATGATGATGATGAACACGAATAGTATGACTATGATGATGATGATTAAGATGATGATTACAATGCTGCTGCTGCTGATGATGATGACTATGATGGTAATGATAATGATGATGATGATCATCATCACAATGATGATGATGATGAGTATGAGGATGATGAGGAGGAGGAGGAGGAGGAGGAGGAGGAGGAGGATGACTATGATGATGAGGAGGAGGACGAAGAAGAGGAGGAGGGGGATGATGATGATGAATAATGATGGTGATGATGATGAGGATGATGACAATGATGGTGACTATGATGATGATGATGATGATGACGACGACGACGACAACAATGATCGTGATGATGATGATGAGGATAGTGATGATGAGGATGATGATGATGGTGACAATGATGATAAGGATGATGACAATGACTATGATGATGATGATGATGATGATGACGACGACGACGACGATGATGATGATGATGACGATGATGATGACGATGATGATGATGACAATGATGATGAACAATGATGGTGATGGTGATGATGATGATGATGATGATGATGATGATGATGATGAAGAGGAACAATGCTGCTGATGATGATAAGTTTAGTTGAAACTTTGCTTTGATTTTATTTTGAAGCATTTGCAATGGAATGATGATGAAGAGGAGGATGATGACAATGATGATGATGATGAGAATGAGGATGATGATTATGATGATAATGATGAACAATGATGGTGATGATGATGATGATGATGATGGGTATGATGATGATGATGATGATGATCACGATGACTACAACTATGATGACGATGATTATGATGATGATGATGATGATTACGATGATGAGCATGATGATGTTGATGACGAGGAGGATGACGATGACTATGATGATGAACAATGATGGTGATGATGACGATGGTGATGATGACAATGATGATGAGGAGAAATGATGATGATGATGATGAGGATGGTGATGATAATGATGAGGATGATGACTATGATGATGATGATGATGATGATGGTAGATTTAGTTTAAAATTTGCTTTGATTTTATTTTCAAGCATTTGCAATGGAATGATGATGATGAACAATGATGATGAGGAGGAGGAGGAGGATGACGATGATGATGTGGAGGATGATGGTTGTGATGATGATGATGATGGCGATGATAATGATGATGAAAAATGATGGTGATGATGATGATGATGATGATTAGGATGATGATGATGATGATGATGATCACGATGACTATGACTATGATGACAATGATTATGATAATGATGATGATGATGATGATTACGATGACGAGAATGATGATGTTGATGATGACCATGATGATGATGAAAAAGACGATGATGATGAACAATGATGATGACTATGGTGATGATGATGATGACGATGAAGATGATGATGATGGTGATGATGATGATGATGATGATGATGATGATGATGATCACAAATAGTATGACTATGATGATGATGATTATGATGATGACTATGATGGTAATGATAATGATGATGGAAATGAGGATGATGATAAGGATGATGATGAGGATGATGGGAATGAGGATGATGATGATGATGAAGATGAGGAAGATGATGAATATGATGATGATGATGAAGATGAAGAAGATGATGAATATGATGATGATGATGAGGATGATGATGAGGAGGAGGAGGAGGAGGAGGATGAAGATGATGACGACGATGATGAACAATGATGGTGATGATGATGATGATGAGGATGATGACAATGATGATGATGAGGATGATGACTACAATGATTATGATGAGGATGAGGATGATGATGACGACGACTATGATGATGATGATGATGATGGCGATGATGAGGATGATGATGATGATGTCGATGATGAGGAACAATGTTGTTGATGATGATGATGATAAGTATAGGTTTAGTTGAAACTTTCATTTTCAGTCATTTTCAATGGAATGATGATGGTGACCATGATGATGAGGAGGAGGAGAATGATGACAATGGTGATGATGAGGATGATGACAATGATGATGACGAGGATGATGAGGATGATGATGATGACGATGACGATGATGATGATTATGATGATGATGATGAACAATGATGACAATGATGATAATGATGATGTTGAGATACAATGATGATGATGATGATAGGTTTAGTTGAAACTTTGCTTTGATTTTATATTCAAGCATTTTCAATGGAATGATGATGATGACCATGACTATGATAATGAGGATGATGACAATGGAATAACGATGACGATGAACAATGATGATGATGATGAGGGGGATGATGACAGCGATGATGATGAGGATGATGACTATGATGATGATGATGATGATGATGACAACGATGACGATGATGATGAACAATGATGGTGATGATGAGATGATGATGAGCATGATGATGATAATGATTATCATAATGACCATGACTATGATAACGATGATTATAATGATGATGATGATGATGACCATGACGATGACGATGAACAATTATGAGGATTATGATGGTGATGATGACAACAATGATGATCATGATGATGATGACGACGACGACGACGACGATGATGATGATGATGACGATGATGATTATGACGATGATCATGAATACTATGACTATGATGACGATGATTACGATGATGAGGATGATGATGACTATGATGGTGATGATGATGATGATGACAATGATGATGATGAGGATGATGATGATGAGGATGATGATGAGGATGAGGATGATGATGATGATTATGATGATGATGATAAGGATGAGGATGATGATGATGACAAGGATGATGACTACGATGATGATGATGATGATGATTATGATGATGACGATGACGATGATGATGAATAATGATGGTGATGATAAGGATGATGACGACGATGATGAGGAAAAATGATGATGACAATGATGATGAGGATGATGACAATGGTGATGATGAGGATGATGACTATGATGATGATGATGAGGATGACTATGATTACGATGTTTATGATGAAATTTGAGCCTGAGCATAGTGTGGAAAGATGAGCCTAATCTTAGTGCAGGAGCTCATCCTCCTTTTAGAATGCAATTTTGGCACTTTTTCTGATATGATGGAAAATATACTTCATCTTGAATTAGTTATCCCTCGATCTCCTCATGGGATAAGTCGTCTCAGTTCATCTTGTGCTCTCTTTAGTAGTGTCTAATGTCCAGGGGGAAATATGTTGATTAGTTGCGATTTTGATCTTGAAGATAGTCAATTTACTATATAAATGATGTCGAACTTATAAAATTTTATCTCTTACTAATCTCATTTTTATATAAACATATCCATAAAGTATAGTATCTTTGTTGATATGATTTATTTTAAAAATAAATATTTATTTATCTATATCTATAATATTTAACTTTAACTTATGTCTCATAAAATGTGAAATTTATATCTTTCTCTTTAACATTCTAAAAATATGTTAATCTCTTTTTATATAAATTTTCAAAAATATTTGAATCTTAATTGATATTTCTTAGTTAATGCAGAATTTACCCATAAAAGCAATCAATATGACTAAGAAAGTAGGGTTTTTACATAGCAAGGTTTCCCTTACAAAAATTAATATGACCCTTTGAGAAAGTGTGTTTTCAAAGTAATGGGGGTGATTATAATTCCAATATTGTAGTGGTAGTGACTCATGCATTTATTTTCATGTGACGGTTGTTCATCGATGTCTGCAAATGTATGGTCCATAGAATAGAACAGATCATCTGCTACCAAAAATCTTCAAACAAATGTGTCGCCATCAGTGTAATGAGTGTTTATATGTGTATTAAAGATTTCAATAGTTTTTAAGATTTAGTAATGATATTTTTCCCGTTTTCAAGATTTAGTAATCAATCCTTATAGTAATCCATTTGATACTCCATAGATCCTAGTCCCTTCGATATCATATCTATAAAATTTGAAAGACAAAGGCGTTTGTAGAGTCCAGAAATCCCAATGCTTTCTTATTTCTTGATAGTAGCTATCAATTTCAATTACTCATGGAACTTGTGTCCAGGATTTTGACGTCTCGCCTCGCACAAGCACTCTCTGCATTTTTCTCAGTACATGATTAACGACTTATTAACATAGCTTTATCTATCTCATTATTTATATATAACAAGCAACCATTCCAAGTTTGATTCGAGGATTATGACAATGATGATGACACTAGTAGAAAATGAGAAATTAATGACTAAAAATGACTAAAATCATGCTATAAACGACTATTTTTGAGTCGGTGACTAATAGTAGCAAATTTCCACTATCTTATAGTTAGTCGCATTTCACTAGTCATTAATAGCTTGACTTAGTAGTCATTGATTTAGTCATTAATTTAGTCATGGATTTAGTCATTGATTTAGTCATGGATTTAGTCACTGAGTTAGTCATTGATTTAGTCATTGATTTAGTCACTGATTGCAACCATTAATGACCAAATATACGACTAAATAAACTACTAGATGTTAACATATTAATGACTAAGCTAAATACAACTAAGATACAATAAATTAGCTACTAATAGTCGTATATATGTGAATTTAGTCGGTTTTGTAGTCACAAATTTATTATAGGGCACGAAGGAATCGAACCACCAAACTCCTGCCTATTTATAGGCAGGCACTCTACCATTAAGATAGCACCCTTTAAGAAGTTTTTATTGCTTGATAATGATGATATTCAAACAAATTTATGATAGATATCAATCTACAAACTACATAATCATTGCTTTGAGGGACAGAGATTGGAAATCTATCTTTAGAAAGTCCAACACAAACAATACCAGATGACACTGAAGCTGCATCTGTTCTTTCACTTCTTGCTATTTCAATGTGCCCACTACGTAACTCAGATGAACCCTTGTGTGTGTCAGAGGATTAATTCTTCAATAGAGTTTTAAACCCTTCATGACTCCTACATTTCATAGTAGGATCAACTAAACTGGCATTCTTTCCATGGAAAGCTTCCCTAGCAGTATTTACACGTGAATTTAATTTTATATATGTTCCACTCATTGCATTAGGTTTGGCATCAATATGTTTTTTAGATATAAACGTTGATGACTTCCCACCCTTATTGACCAACAGTTTTCCATGATCAGAACTCAACCCTGATGCCGCAGCTTCCACCAACAAAGCAGGGAGATTTAATGTTGGAGACACTGAAAGTGAATGAGGTGAACTTGTTTTAGGATTAGAGGAGCCCTGAACAGCTGGGATCCTCATACTAAATGATTTTTCCTGTGTAGCATGGGAGCCCCTGCAACAACCATTAATGTCTAAATATTACTAATTTCAAACAATATCTATATCATATAACATTAAAAATAGTAGAAACTTAGATAGCTTGTGTAAATAATCAAGCATCTATCATAATACAAAAAGCATTCATAAATCTAAAATCCATGAGTAAGAATAAATGGATCCCAAATACCTTTCTGAAATCATTATCTGCCAAGTTATCAACCAACTTTGCTCCAATAGAAAAGAAGCCCCTCCCTAAAGGGATATATGGCACAATTCCAATACCGAGCTCCCTGCAATGAAAGTTTCAATTTGAAATTTGAAATTCATACTATTAGGAAAGTGGCCACATGGTAAATATGAACTCCAATACCTCTACGTGCAAGTTGGAATAATCTCATCCTCTACATCCCTAGTCCACAAGGACCACTCTAATTGAATTGTTGTTATAGGATGAACAACATGAGCTCTTCGAATTGTTGACATAGAAGCCTCAGAAAGTCCAATGTATTTTATTTTCCCTTCATCAACTAACTTCTTCATTTCTCCAATCTGTAATAGATACACAAACAGGACATGGCTAGTTCAGTATATAACCCATGAAGAAATACATCAATGAAAATATGAAAGTGACCATCAATGTGAAACTTTCTATAGTAAAAAAGAATAAACATCCATATCTGATCATGGTTCATATTTCCAATTTTGTAGTTGGTGTAAGAAGGGAAAGCAGAATATAGTTGCCAACACCTTGCCTTAAAGAAGTTCAACTTTGTGTAGGGCCTAAAAGATTAGGGCTGATGTGTGGGTTGAGTAAAACAATTACAAATGAACTTTCAAGATAATTACCAGCATTCAATATCAATCAAATATCTCTCCAATTATGAATGAACACTAATTTTTCTCAGTTTTGAGCTCAGCGTTTACTAGAAGAAAATGAAGGAATGCCTTATACTTCCTATAACCAAGCACACATGTTATACAAGGAATAAGATCTGAGTAATCAACTATCAAAATGGAATGAGAAAGGAATCTCAGCAGTATGCCAATGTTTCAAAAGCATGACCACAAAAGAAGCACCAAACTGTATTTTTTAAGTATGCTCCAACCAATTGCTCATCCCAAGTGAAAATTGGAAAAATCCATCTATTGATTTCATCGTAGTTTTGTCAAATGAAATCCAAAAGAATAGGCAGACATATCAGAGCTAGGAGGATAACAATATATTTGTCTTGTAATCAACAAACATAACAAGTTAGCTCAGTTCACTTGCAATCTATAAGTATAGAGTGCCTGGTTGAAAGTTTAATAAGATCAAAATCAAAATGTAAGGATGTTAGTAGTTAGCTGTGAGAATAGGTCATGCCATGGGGTCATGACGTGGATTATTTAAGTGAAATATTATTTTTTTTGGTCCTTTGGCCCTGTTACCACTCAGGATGAGCTTCTCAAAAAGTTCATCTCCATTGATTGAATGTGGATTGTTCATATATTATTGGATGAACTTCTAATCAAAAGTCAACATTCAACATTGACAGTTTGTGGAAAAATTAGCAGATGATTTAGCATCTACTCTCCATGAGTGCTTTAGCCAAATTTAGCACATAGTCACAGATCTTCATTCTCAACATTAAATAATAAATAGGATTCTTTCTTGTGGTCTTCCGATCATTTTTTCTTAAAGATCAGTTCATACTCATAACAGTAAAGACCGGACAAGGTTTTTTTAGTTCAACAATTTTAATATGCTTGCATATGACATGCAATATTTGATGCATGCATGGTAGGATGAGAGCTTCAAAAGGATACTTTCAGTTTTCCTAAGACTTGTCTTTGTGGGTAACTTTGTATTTTCATAAAGTCCATATCTTCTCGAAATTAATCACATTGTAGGATACACTTTATGGAGATGTGCACTAGCTGGCAATACAGCTGATCTTTCCAGGAAATTCCTTATGACCAGTAAATTTCCTTTCAAGGGCAGAAAAGGTGCTTTAATTTGATTGATCATAATATCTATTAATATGGAGTCACCAGATAGGGATACACTATACAATCAAGGTATACATACACTTTTCCTAAGGACTTTTGTTGTTCCTTGTGACCTATTTCTTGGGGATATTATATATCCGATAGAGTCTTGATACAAACTTAAACTATAACCTAATTCACCCAATAGTCTCAACCCTCTTCCCTGTACTACTCCCTAGTTACAAACCTTAGGACAGACCTACATCCTACCCTAAGTGACTGCTTAACCTACATCCTAGTTACAAACCTTAGGACAGACCCTTAAACAACCCTAGTTCCAAAAACTAAACCATATCCTCTGTCCTACCCTTAGGCATGTCAAAGAAACATTTATTTCCTAACAGCCCTGAATAACCTAGATACTAAGCCCTTGTTACTAATTCATAAACTAAAATCCCTTGGACCCTTTTATTTTTCCTTGTCCATACCTCAGCCTATGAGAAAGGATCGCTAATAGTCCATATAAGAGAAATAAAGTCTCATTCATACTTGAGGCCTTCCCCTTTCGCTATCTAGACTTGGACCTTTATCAATACCTCATCCTTAATTTCTTGGCCCTCCTCTAAAAACACCCAACATTCCTCCATTTTTTGGGTGTTGTCTACTTAGGATAGTCATAAATATGCTTCCTAAACCCCCTCCTAATTCTATACAAACTAAATCTCAGACCCCCATTGTTCTTGTAACTATTTAAAACAGTCCCATACCCTTCAGTCTGAGTTTAACAAGAAAAATATCCCTGATGGGACCCTACATAAACTCATATTCAGGATGACCATGATGCACCTCGGTCATAGCTGTTATAACATGTAATTAGCAGGCCTTGAAGGTTAGTTGCGTTCTTGTCATAAATCCTAACATTGGGATAGTCTTCTCTCAGATTTCAAGAAGCATCTAGCAACACATATTGTCGATGTCCTACAAGTTACTCACAGTCCACAAATAAATAAGGCCACAACACTCTTATTCATACTTTCAC